>JARHVA010006310.1:510000-922500 GCA_037957365.1 Torreya grandis
ACAGACCGTGAATGATGTTCTAACGGGGATAATTTTATACGGAATTCAACACTACCTACAGATTTGTCTTTCAGCTGGTATGTTTAACTCTTATCTCTACATAATTCACTTAATGTCAATGGAGTTCAGGTATTTTATGGGCCATCTTTTTCGTTGTAGGTGCCCTCTCTATTTTTATTTTTACTTTTTGGGATCAATGTACTATATAATTTTATTACATACATTATCTAAAAATTAGATGGTGGCTTGTATCTTTCGACCTAAAATGATATTAGATTTTTAAAAAAATTATGTATGATTGTTTTCAAGTGTTAATTGGATTTTTTAATAAATTTGTCATTTTGTTTGATTGTTTTAAGTTATTTTTATTTCAATTATGTAAGTAAGTATAAATTTGTATAATATTATTATATAACTATTAGATTAAAACGATATTGTAAGGCTCGTGATAAGGATGTTTATTTTTAAATTAAAAATTAAAAAAATATATATCTTTTAACCTTGATTATTATATAAATAAGCTAAGGTTAAGTTTAATCAAATTCAATACATTTGTATCATACAAATCAAAAAGGACTAAGGCTGATTATTTTTGACGTGAATGTTAAGCTTATGATAAGGCATATTGAGTGTTCTTCGATAAAGTTGTAAAGATTTTGGGAAACACTAATTTTGTAAATTTATAACTATGGATTTGAATCTCTTCCTTGCATTTTCACTGTTGGCTTTTAAAGTATAAACAAGTTTCTTCTAATCGTTTAAAGGGTTGAACCAAGGGGATTATATTTTCATGTATTTTCTCTCAACATTTTAAGAGGCTTGTAGTAGGTTCTTAGAAACTTTGTTGACTATAAAAGTTTATTTTTAGGATATTTTGTTACGAAGAGAGATTAATATAAACAAAGTTTTGAATTTCAAAGCCTTGATATAAAAAAATATGAGTTTAATATTATTCAAAAAATAAATTCTAAAAAACAAAATGAAAAACTCTCAAAGTATCTTAAGTTGTGCGGTTGTAGATCTTTGAAAAAGTTGAAATTAATTAATAAATAACTCCCAAGTTGATGATATAAAATAGTTCATTGCGATGAATGAATGGAGGGTAAGAACCCTAGACAAAAGAGCAATAGAACACGATGACAAGCTTGTAGGTCAATGATAGTCCTGCCACTGCAGTTGTGACTACCATAGCATATCTCCTTGAAGTTAGGTTTTCCCTCTACCAATAGTATTATGGCATCAAATCTTTGTTTTGAAGCTAGTTCAAAATAGGGTTTTAGATATGTCTCCTTCAAGGATGCTTCTTGTTTCACAACTCTACTTGTTTTGGTTTCCCTGATAGTTTCCTGAAGTCTATATATCATCGAGCAATTGGATGAGATGCCAAAAGTAGAAATATCTCTCCCAGAGGTAAATGCCTTAATTTTAGATCTTCAATAATATGTAATTATTTATAGATTTAATGGATTCTAGCCTTGATCATAGGATCTATGTTAGTGGGTGTATTCTAATTAGACTAAGAAGTGTTTGATCCATTTATGTTCGAAGGGTTTCTTTGTATTTCAGTTTTTCTTCCTTAATTTTTTTCAAATATTTTTTGAGGAAGGCCCATAGTTTTGGCGTAGAGTTGGGCTCTTTATGACCCTTGGTTTTGAGGTTTTGGTCTTGATACTATTGTGGTGTCCAAAATGTCAGTTTAGATTCGACTCCCAAATCTTCCTCTTCCCTTTTGGCACCTTTCAATGTGTGAAGTTATTGAAAATTCTTTGAGAAGATTCATCAAGATGTATTTTGAGAAATTCAATCAAGGACTCCTCATCTATGCTCTCATTTGTGTGGAGGTGAATGTTAGCAAATCTCTACCACATAGAATGTAGTTAAAAAACAACTATTCCCTTTGGATCCAAGCTTTGGACTATGCAAACACTACATTTAGATGTCATTCTTTCCATCAAACTAGCCATATCCATGGCACATGCCCTCACATAAATAGATATAAGAAAAAAAAGGATCGTCCCATTAAATCTAAAAATTGGCAGCCATATGAGCATCTTCTTTTGAAAGAACAAGTCAAGGAAAAATCTACAAATGAACCAACAAAGAATTTCAGAACCGAAGCTATGGAAGAGACATTTGTGGAAGATATTGTTTTAGGTGGAGAAATTAGAAGATCACATGAATATGATACTTTTGATTCAGATAAAGATCAAGCCCTAGTTGAACCCCAATTATATTCGGTTACTATTGTTATTCCTTGCTCACCTCTTACAGAGTTATGGACTGAAGTTTAAAAAATTATGGGTAAAATAAGGTGCTTTGAGATTGATGGATTTGGTATTCCGAAATGTATTTGTTATGGGCTTCTCTCTTATTTTTTGTTTTTTCCACCTTCGAAGCTAATATAGCTTGATGTGGCTTAGCTTTGCAAGTGTAACTTTTCCACCCATTTTTTTGTACAACTAATATTTTACTATAATTTTTTATTAATAAATATACACTTTTCAATTAAAAAAATAACTCTGAAATTTCTACTTTAGTACACCATAAAAACTAACCCCAAAAATGGTATAAAAACTAATGATTAATAAAATTGAAGTTACATTTTCATTTAAAAAAGAAACATGAATAACTATTGTAATGATAATTTAATTGATGATAACCTCTATGCAAGATGCCCCAACATATATGATGCCTCCTTTAAACTACTATTAGGAAAAGCCAAAGAAGTTATTTCTACTTCTCATTGAATTTTTTTCTAGAAAATTCATAGATGTCATATGTCCTCTTTGACAAAATTTTATATGGAATAAAAATAATAATAAAAATACATTCCATTGCTGGGAAGAAATCATGCCTTTTAAACCAATAAGAACCTTGGGTTTAGGATGTCGATACCATGAACAAGACTCATAAAGTCAACATATTTTAAAATTTAATCATGACCAAAATAGGTTTTGGAGCCAAATCATCGAAGACAAATATTTATATGCACAACAATTCATAATATTATTCATATAGAATGCGTTTCCCCAGTGCTCCATTATTTGGAATTTCATCTTGGCTTATAAATCGTAAATTCTCCCTAGACTCATGTCGCAAGTGAAACATGTCAATAAGGGAATTTCTATAATGACGCACGATTGGATATTGTATGTTTATCCACCAATAGAGTTGAAAATATATTTTTGATTATGCTACAAAACTTTGGTGGCCTCTAGTTAGCAATCACTTAACAAAAATTGATGAATTTTGACACTAAAAGGAGTTGCCTTGGAAAAATTATATGGATGCAAAACATGTCAAAAAATCTACGACCCAAGCTACCTCCACTTCCGAATTTTATCTATCAAGGGATAGGAAACCTAGATATGAGAGCATAAATTCCAAGAGTTAGGTAACTATAAAATCGACATATAAGGAAGGTTTATTGAATTATCAGATGTGGATTTTAAATTTTCATCATGATTTAAGGTTTGTATTATTTAAAGATTAAAATCTATATAGTCAAACTCATGGAGATGATGATAGTAGCATTAAAAACAATGCTCATAGTATATAACTGTCCCTTATTAAGAAATGGTGTCTTTAGGTGAGTGAAATAATGGTTTGCAAAAGCATCATTGTTTTTTATGGCGGTATTATTTTAGGCGAGGTTTTATTGGCTGGATACAATATATCATCTATAGATGGAATAGATGTTATTTATGAGCTATCATAACCTTTCTATAAATTTAATTGAAGGGATATTAAAAAGACTAATAAAATAATCAATTTATCAATTTGATATGAGAAATACCTTTGAATAAATTATTTCATTATTAAACCTTTTTTTAACATTATATTGTTATAAACATTCAAAAAAATTATTATTATTTTTTAAATATAATGAATGGCCACAATAAGTACTCCACCAACATCGCTTCAATTATTTTGACACATTGTACTTGAATGTCACATAACAATAATGAAACTTCCATTCATTTTCCATCAATTTTAGGCCACATGGAATCAATATATCTAACACAGTGTGCACTATGATTTTTCTATTTCCAACACATTCACATAACCTCAACTCCTTTTGAGTACTATTTATTTAATTATTATACATCATTTTTTAATGTGTAGGTACTATTTATTTTTATATAATTATAATTTTAATTAGTATTAGAAATAATAAATAAATAAATATACAAAATAAATAAATAAAATGAAATGAACCCATCATTTTCATCAATTCATTTGACATGATCGAATAATTATAAAATTACATATTTTCCATTCTCAATTATACATTTTTATATATTAATATATCTATTATTTAACTCTATGCATAGTTTTTCTTTCTCGTATTTTATGTGTCTCTACTATAAACCAATATATCTTTGTAAAAGTAAACATCTGAAAATATGACTGTATATATTACTTTTGACGTTACGTACTTTAATTCTACTTACTTTAGAAAAATTATTATTTTTTGAAAATTGTGATACAATTCTTTATAAATTATTTTATTTCGTTTGTTTATTTTATTTTATTTTTACATTTTCTAACTCCAAAAAAATGAATGATCCATTTGGAATACATTTCATGACCTGGACTTTCGGCTTCATAGTGCTTTTGACTTATATAAAATATTTTAGGCAACAATTTGGAATAATGTATTACCTTTGTAATTGGCCAAAATAAAGTATTTCAAAAGTTGCCCAATAGAAGGAAATATAAATATAATAAAAACCAACATTTTGTAACCAATTTTAAACTTTCGAATTTAAAAAAGCGGTTTATAAATTTAATAATTAATAATTTATTCATTTTTTAAACTACACATTAATTAGTTAAAGTGGATTGAAAATTAAAAGGATGTTGACGAACATGAATTTATTATTAAGATGAATATTTGTGGATTCATGTGGAAAAAAAGGGACAAATCTTTCCTATAAATTCGAGTTTTGTTTTATCGAATAAAAGATGCATTCCTTGGCATTGTATATATATATATATATATATATATATATATATATATATATAGAGAGAGAGAGAGAGAGAGAGAGAGATGAATCATTGGAAAAAATCTCACTATTCATCTTCTTTTAGGTGTGTTTGTGAAATACATTTAACAAGCTAAATATAATGTAAACAAATATATCTCAATCCTACAGTAGTAAACAAGTACACATACGGAGAAAGTAAGCATTTTAGGAGATTAAATTGAAATAGCCCAAACTATTGAGGTATACACCATTGATGGTGATATAAACACTAACATTCTAAATAAACATTTTAACAGTAATTTAGATCTAAACTTTGGAGCTTGAATCATTTATAAGATTAAACGCCTTTCAATATTTTAATTTGTATTTTTAAAATTATTGTGATGATTGTTTTTTTTGATAAAATGTTTTATCTCACTTCATTCCTTATTTTATATTTATATATATATATATATATATATATATATATATATATATATATATATAAGATTTTATAGAAAAAATTGAGAATGGTAATAGGTTTTCAACTTATAATAAGCTACTGTTCCATAAGTTTTCTAATAAATTTAATATTATTTTAATAAATAAATTATTATAAGATATTAGTATAAGTTTTCTAATAAATTTATTATTATCCTAATAAATAAATTATTATAATGTATTAGTTTTAATATCTATAAGGTACATTTTATGTAAATATGGGCCCATGGTATCCCATAAATATCGGATGAATTCACGTGGAAACCCATTACTACAGGTGATTTATTAACAACAATTTACATAATGGCCTCTTAAGTCTCCTCAATGAAAAGTAGGCAATCAAAAGCCACCCATTCGAAACCATTTAAAATGACCAACTTTACAATAATATATATAAAATGATTTATTTATAATTACTTCTTTGCTAATAATTGGTTTCCTTCCAAACTAAATATATTCATAAATTTAATTAATAATTCATTGACATTTATAAGAATGAACAAATTCTAATATAAAAATAAATTATAGGATAGATTATTTTTCTATGTTTTTTTCTTTTTTAATATTTTTCACATATTAATATAGTGTATTACATTAGTTAATCATATAAAAAAAGTGAGAAAATGATATCATGCTTTAAAATATAAATCAATCAAACTTGAAAACATTTATATACAAAACAAATAAATAAAAGAAGTAATTTTTTAAACAAAAAAAAATTGGAAAATAAATAAATAAATAAAAATAATATAAAATAAATTGAAAACAAACCAAAAATATCAGTAAGTAATCAGAGAAAAAAGAAGCATGGGTTTTGGAGGTGCAAGATCATTTGGCCTATCAACCTATCCTTTCTAGTCACTTGCAGTAAGAGGGTCTGTAAGATTAGGTATTGTGTCACAATCATCAGCCTACATTGCATTACCATTATCCTATAAAATATCATTCATATTGCGTGAAATTCAAATAGCCCAACAATGGATCATCATCCATCCATTAAGTCCACCACCAACATTGTCACTAGATTGAGAGCTATGATCTAGGGATAGAAAATATCAGCATGGGGGGAAATTGTGATGCCTACTAGGAGATCAAGTCCTCTCACCTTGTCCAAACCCATGGTCCTAGGGGAGACCAATGGAAAGGTGAGTATATAGTGACTTTGCTAACTACATACAAGGCACTAATCTAATGATCCAATAAATTAGAGTTGAGTCACCTCCGTATGAACCTTTTTCTAATTGAACTTAAATCGAAAGCATGACATTATAAATGTCATTAAAATTTATATTTTAAAAAAAGCATTCATATAAAGTAACATGATTAAATGTTACATCATTTTTGTCCCTTGATAGTTGAAAGATAATCTCAGATTGAAAAAATATCTTAGTATTATGTGTATGTTATATGAATCATGTTTGATTACCCTAAAAAAACCATCTTCCAAGTAAATATTTATGGACAAAATGATTGGAATAGGGTTTAAATTCACCACCAATCTAATTGGGCATGTTCTTTAATGATATCAAGTGATGGCAAATAGAATAAATAGAATGTGCCAAACCTAAGTACAACATATAGGGTGAAAATTGGAATCCTATGGTGGAAAATAATCCATATGAAGTGTGTGTATTTTTAATCTATGATAACATCCCACACTCTTTCAAACATTTTATTCCCAAACATGTTTAGTTGAATTTCCATCTGGTGTTGATAACATTAATAGTCAAATGTTACGTATCTAAAGGAGTTGATAACCTAGTTAGATTTTATACCAGTGAAAGGTCATCTCATCCACCAAATTATAGTTTTCTCACCATATAGATGGTGTCTAGCACCATTGTTTTTTAGATGCATATTAGGTATGACATTATGTATCTCTAAAATTGGTGCATGATCACTAGCCTATAACTAAATTTCATCCATTAGAATTGGACCAGGCACCCTCTTCCTATATTTATTATAAAATATATTAGAGATTACCTTAATTTCATTTGAAAACAACCATATGATTTAATCCATAAGACTAGATTAAACGGAACCTCATAGAAAGTAAGTACATGATACCACCAAAGAGAATTATACTTAAGAGAAAGCCAAAATCTATGTCCATCGCCATCCCAAATTAAGTTTATTTTCATTAATATCAAATTCTTCTAGATGATCTCTAAAAATATAATGCCACCAATGGTGACAGGGACATGTGTGAGAAATAAGGATTGGAAACTAAATAATTTCTACCCTACCTTGCCCATAGGAATGACTTATGTGATAAAATCCTATGTAAACATTTCTAGGATTTTTCACCTTCTAATGGACATATGATCCATTTGAAACAAAAATCAAAACCTTGGATTTTTATGTCTAGAAGACTAATTTTTCCTATTGATTTTGGTTCACATAAGATATCCTTGTAAACTCTTTGGAATAGTATACTACCTTTAGAATTGGCCCTCATAATTTTATTATGAAATCTTAGAAGGTGTCTAATTAGATGAACAATAAAAATGAGTAGCATCAAACAACTTGGAATAAAATTGATTTTTTTTTCTAAATAGAGTGTTTTATAAATATAATAAACAAACTATTACTCAACCTTTTTAACTACACAGTTCAAAAAATTAATGGGATTGACTTGTATGCTAAAATGGATACAAAGGAACTTGAATTGCTCACTAGGCTAAATCCAATGCCATTTTTGCTTATGGAGCCAAGTGGGCAAGAGGGAGAAATATTTTTTATAACACTAAGTTTAATTCCATTGAATAGAAGATACAAAGGTAAAACAAAAAAATCAAGACATTCCAAGGAATTAGATATTTAAAAATCCTCTTAAGACAATGTGAGAAAGGTATCAGCAGAAAAAATCCCATTAACCATCTTATTTTATGAGTGTGCGAGTGAGATACATTTAATAAACCCTTTATAATTATTGTATACTAACATATTGTTGAACCCCTTAGAAAAAAATGCTTACAAATAAGGAGAAAGTGAACACCCTTGGAGAAAAAATTTAAAAAACACAAACTTCTCATATTGGACACTATTGATAGTGATATATTAAAAAAACATCCTAAAAAGATTTAATAGTTTACAAACCTAGATCCAAATCATATAGCCTAAATCATTGTCAAGATAAAATTTATCTCAATCATATCATATGTGTAGACCCTCAAATGCTACTTCCAAAAAAATGACCACAATTTTATTATTTTAATTCACTTAATCACTTTTGAACAAAGTGAATGAACCCATTTATTAACAACACATTCACCAAAAGCTAAAATCTACTTGCAATAACCAATATTGAGACTTCATTCAAAATTAATCCTTTTAAATTAATATGGATGGTCTTCAAAATGTGTCTCATTTTTTCAAACACAATATTATAGCCCTATACATATGGGTTACGGGTCCACATGAGATGTTATCCTCAAGGTGGGGTCATGATTATCTAATCATATTTAACGTTGTTATATATTCACCCTTAATGATTTGAGATTGATAGTAAAAAAAATATGTTTTGGTTGTACCATGATCACTATAGTGCATCAAGGTCTCATACCACCTTGTTGGATATTCACAAGTGGTTTTAGTCTCATTATAGAATTATATGAGCTACATATCATATAATTTTTCATGGCTGAAGTATCACCCAATACAATCTTTGTGACTAATAAAGGATGACATTAAGAAAGATCTTTATGAATGATTTTGTAAGATACATTAAGAAGTGTAATAGGTTTCCAACCTGTGTTAAGCTCCAAGTTCCCAATTTTTATAATGTAATCAATATTATATTGTTTAATAATTATTTCAAGGGTGTTGGTTTCTACATTTTCAACGTACACTCTATGTAAATCTATGCCCATAGTATCACATAAATATAAGATAAATTTACATGGAAACCCATCAATACCATGAGATTTATCAATAGCCATTTACATAACGACCTTCTAGATATCCTTGATTAATAGTAGGAAATCACAAGCTAGCCATTACCTTTCAGTGAATCTAGAAAGAAGAACTTGAAGACATTAGGACAAAGCATTATATCTCTTAGGTATGGAAGGTAGATAAAAAAACATGCCATAGTAAAGGGAGACAAAATATTTTATAATATTTGAAAGAAGTACAAGATGAGTATCAACATCTTTTATACCTTTATGAGTGAGCTTACCAAAACCCTAAGTGATACCTAGTGGAAAATAGTAGGGTGGTAGTGGTGACTACACTTACAGAGTTGAGGTGTCTTTGACAATGGATACAAGAGGAATATGGGCAAAGGTAACTACCTTCGTGGAGAATAAGAATATGAAAAAGGAAAATGTAGGGGTAAATTAGCGATAGTAAGGTATTTTTTTTATATTTATATTTAGGAGAGAAAAATGATATGCATGTAGGATTCCATAAAAGGGATTTGAACACATGTATGGTCCATAAGAGTGAACATGTAACAAAGGTACTAGTATCAAGAGAGACATTTTATGGAAAAGGATGGAAAGATCTTGAACCGATGAATATGACCCTTAGATTGTAAATCTGAAAATGGCATAGAAGGGTCTTAGTTATGTTTTACCATTTCATCATTTTGAGACTATTTCTGCTCTTTTGATGTTGTTGTTGTTGTTGTTGTTCTTGTTGTTGTTGTTGTTGTGTTGTGTTGTGTTGCATTTTGGTCTTTTTATAGGTAATATTTTATTTTTTATTTTATAATCACCATGTATGTTTAGTTTCATGCAATGGGTAGAATCCCTCTTTAAAACCCCTTTTTACCAATAATAAAAACACATTCTGTCAATTTCTTGGAATGGAACAAGATGAAACGCTCCTTGGAAGCCCCGATCTTTTATTTTCAATTAATACATATACACTTTATTTTGAGATCCTCGAGCTTTAAAGTGGTCCACTACATTAAGCTTATGTATTCATAAGGAAGCATGTTTTTTTTTAAATCACTTATAAAAAGAGATTACTTTAATTAATGTGAAACTAGAATAAATTAATGGTATTAAGCATCTTGAGCGTCACAACTTAAGATAGTTGTTTGCTTCTCAAAGATGCATAAAAACAATGTATGATTAATGCTATTATCCCACCATTATATCCATCCAAAAGATTCACAAAGCCTACGTGTAAGGTTCAATTTTTAGTGATATATTTTTTAGTCCAACAGTGATGCAGATGAACAATTTTAAGATAAAATTATCGCTTAAAATTTTTTACTTGGAGGTAATCCATTAAACTTCAAATCCAATAAAACTTTTGGTAAGTTTCATTCACATATTTTATTATATTTATAAGGTTTTTTAAACAAGCATTACAAAATTATTAACGAAAAGAGAAAAAATATAATTATCAAATTATTATATTTTATCATCTTTAAATTACACCTTGTTTGATTTATTTAATCCATGCATATTCTTATTTTTAAAAAATTATCTATTTATTTTTAAAATAATACAAATTATTTATATTTAATAATAATTTTACAATGAATTACATTCTTTATTAATTTCAAATTATGACAATTGATCATTTATATTTCTTGCAGAGCACTATTCTAAAATTATTGGAAATTTGCATTCTATGTGACATGTAGAAAGAATACTCCCCTACGCAATGTTAAATGTTTAACTCAATCCAAATGTGCAAATAAACAATAAAATATTTAACAATAATATGTAGTGTCATAATATATTATGAAATGGAGAATGCTGGCTTCTAATCCAACTTGACATTTTGCTCTTATTGTATCTCATTTAACTATTGAATGATTTTCTCTTCGGGAACATGAGAAAAGAAAGATAGAAATAGATATATATATAATAGTATGGGATACATTTAATCTTAAAATTTTAATTAAACCTTGATAATTTTATTTTATTTTTATTTCTATTAAAATTTATATAATTATTTGTTATATTATAAAAATAATTTAATATAAAATAATTATTTAATACATTAAAATATTTAATTAAATTTTATAGTGAAAAAAAATCTAACTTACATTAACAAATATATTTATATAAATATTAATTATATATTTATAGTTTTTTTAGAAGTTTAGTAAAAATATTTTTCTGTCTAAATATTTTTTTATTTTTATAATATCAATTGAATATATATTAGATATCATTTTTTATAGATTGTCTTAATCTTAATTTTTTAAAAGTTAATAAATATTCTTAAAATTAATTGCTTATTAAAAAAACTTTGATTATTTTTATGATAATCTCTTTACTTTGAGATGGGATCTTCAAGAATCAATTCAAAACTTAAAAATTAAATATCTGTGTTTTAGGTTGTAGTATTATTAAAATATTTCTTAGAAAATATAAATTTTTTGATTTTTTTTTTTTAGAAAATATATTTTTTTAAAATTTAAATCTAATATTTTTATGTATATCAAAATAAATAAGTAAACTTTTAAGCTTATTATTAATTATATAATATATTTTTTTAATTTTTTAAATAATATTTATTTATTTTTATTATTAATTTTTATTTAATCATTTTTATATAAAAACTTTCTCGACTTATTATAATATAATTTTATATTTTATAATCTAAAATATTTGATAATAAATAATATCTTATTTAATTTAATTGCCATACATTAATGTGTGGTAGAATTAATTTAGAAATTATTTTGGTGCAAAGCTCTTGATCTTATTTTATATATAAGTAATATTTGATTCATTTATTATAAATTACTTAATTTTAAATAAATTTTATAAATTAATTTCTTTTCACGGATGTAAAAGATTATTTTATATAAATTTTACAAATCAATTTAAATATTAAAAAGATTGCTGGTTTTAATTTTATAAATTTAAATTATTATTTGTTTTATTTGAAACAATAATTTTTTAATTGTAATCAAAATTTTTTTAATTGAAAAGTGTTTATATTAAACCATTAAAAAGTACAAAGATGGAAGTGGGTACTAGGTTTTAGAAGGTATTCTCTCTTACCAGAGACCAACACAATGGATGGGACGCTTCGCTTCCTCCGCCAAACAAGTTATAATCAATTTGAGTTCACTTTTATGTTACTTTTAAGTCGGATCTATTTCCGTTCACAATGTGTGTTTTGATGCAGCTGCTGCCCTGCCGGTCATTTAACCAAGAGCAATGGCAATGCAAGGGGAAGGACGGTGGAGAAGTTTAGACCATTAAATATTAGATTGTGACTAGATAATATCCTATTAGACCACGTGTACTGTTTTTTTACATCCACCAGAAAAAACACTGTTAGACTGCATGTACAGTAAACAGTGGACACGTTCAACGAAGTATATAAATTACCTCAGTTTGATTAATTTATAGTTCCCATAGCGGCTGTAAAGAAGGAATGGATCCACTTCATCGTACATGAGAATCGAGATATCCTTTGCTCAGGAGGAATACAAGCTTATCATACTGCAAGCACCTATTCCTGAACTTTGTCTGCGTGACTGTCAACTGGGATTCCATCTCAGCGTTTTGCTTCCTCATTTGCTGGATTGCACATGCACATCCATGGATGGGATCCTTCAGAGTTGCAGTTGCTTCATATAACTTAAAATAATAAGATAACAATAAAATGAAAGTTTATAGATTTCATCATATTCTCAGAATAGGGGCGAGGGCGAGGACGAGGACGAGGACTGCGATAAAAATAAATATATAAATATATTTGAAACATTTTATTATTTTAATATAATTTTATTATATAAAATATTAAAAATACATAAATTTACATAATTAGCATTCACAGTTAAAATTGTGAATATCAGAAGACAAAACACTGACTCAAAACATAACATTGAAAACTAGAAAACAAACTGAAGCAAACATTATGATAATATGTCTAATTTGAAACTCTCTCTACACCATTGCAATCTTGTCTGGATCCTCTGAGCCAACACACATTTTTCGAAACTTTTCTTGCATTGCAATCTATAAGTCCAAATTATAAGCAATTCCTTTTTCCATGGCGAGATGACGTGATTCTTTTTTCCATGGCGAGATGGAATGGTTTGCATAGGTGGTAAGGAGTCCAAATTATAAAAAATTCCTTTGAGCACATGGGAAATTTCAACCTTTGTCCGCATAAGCAGCATAAATGGGTGTGATAGCTGATGTGGCTAAAATCAAAATTTTTTATTCATTTACAAGCCATCACATTTCATTAGTTGAATTTGTTGAATTTGTTGAATTTGTTGTGATAATAAAGTTAATTATTGGATTTGTTTGTGACATGATTTACACCCCATTTTTTGGTAGAGGGATATTAGAGGGCAATGCCACCCATTAAGGGGGTCCATTGAATTCTATTGTTAGGAAGGAAAGTCTTAATGTCATCTTTCACTCTATTTTTAAGAGGAAGAATCTGAATGATACTTTGTCAATTAAATATATTTATCTTTATGAAGTTTGCATGTAATTTATAACAAATTCGCATTTAATTTGTTCATCTTGAGTTAACAAATCATGATATCCTATATCGTGAATGTTTCTTTAGTTTTTGCTAAGGTTTTACCACGCAATTCTAGTGTTTTGTCTCTTGCCTATTTAATTGAATAATTTCTATTATTACAAATTTTTATTTTGTTTACTGATTACTTGTTGGTAAGTGTCTAGTTTCCTAATATTTGGGTGGGTACTGGGGACATAGGAAGAGGTGTTAATTTCAATCATTTCAGCTATACTATAAGTTTTTAGAGGCTCATACTTCAATATTATAGAGTTCATTGAAAATAAATAACTTTTTCAATGTAGCCAATTAAAATATTTGAATTAACATATTATTATAATAACTATAAAATTTTGCTTTTAAAACTGTTGGAATATTTTTTATGGTGTTATTGTAGAATATTCTATGTTTTATTAGATAGGGTAAAAAACACATGTTTTAGGAGGACCTAAAACCGTGAAAATAAAAGAAATAGCAATACAACTCGAAGGAGATGCTACAAAAAACGGTTCATGAAATACTAAACAACCAATAAACCACTAAACCATACCTCACCAAATATATAAAACTACCTACAAAAAGAGACTAACCAGAAACATAGTCTTTAATAAATATTCTCTCCACGAAACCACAACAATATTATAACAAAGTAGAGACCTGTCAAAAGGCCCAAACAAAACAATCAAAAAATAGGCATCCAATAGCCCACTACCAACTGAAATTAGACCAAAAACCACAAGATGCAGACCAACCAACAAAAATTGCCCTGCATGAAAACAAGGGTCATCTACAAATCTTCCACATTTAGTGACCTTTTCAATCTTCAACTAAGCACAAGACCCCACATGGATTGAAGGTCAAGCTAGATCATTTTTCCTAACTTTCATAAGCCCCCTAAGATGAAGAGTCATGCTGAAGGACTAAACCTTCAATCTTTTGCCTTTTTTTCTTTCTTTGCACCTTAATCCACCCATCCTTATTCTCTACAATTTCTAAATCGACAAGTAAATAAATTTCAATTAATTTTAAGAACTAAGATTTATCTTCTACTACAACCTCTACTATTATTTCTGCCCTAAATATTCTTATTTATTGAATGCCTTCCACTTATTAATGATTTAATAAAAAAAGTTAAACAATTAAAAAAATAATTAAAAAAAAAGTGTTTCCTAAATTAAAATGAGAGCTTATAACTAAGACTAGTGGCAACACAACTGTCTATTCCAAAATGGAATTGTACTTCATTCATGTCATCTTAAAAATTAATCATTAATTAATTTATATAAAATTTAATTATTAAAAATTCAAGTTTAGATCAATCACGTCAACATGGTTGACAAAAATAGTTCTATAACCTCCAAATATTATAACACCGAGTTCAAAAATAAGTGCCTGCTGCTCTGACATTCCACCAGTCACTTAAACGAGATCAATCTTGGATTCACTCCCATGTTCAGACAATATGTTCAGCAATTTATTTATTACAGAAATCAGTGATTACCCTAAACCGTGATTCTAGGTTTTATTATCTCCCCTGGCCATTAATTTGTCGTAGTTTCGAATCTAGCCGTGACGATTTTAAGGAAATAGTTGAGTAAATTGGTAAAAGCAAGGTCTGCTTCGATTGATTCCCTGAGGCCAAGATTTCCCTGTCTTTGTGTGAAGGATTTTCAACATGGCATTCCATACCATACATTGACATAAAATAGATTCTTATCAATGATGTTTTGGTGTGGGGTTGATGGAGATATCTCAAAAACATAAAAAGGGAAAGACTCAATAATTTATTTATATTCATGTGGAATTAGACAAGTCCAATGGATTTGAATTTGGATGGAACTTGAATTTGGATTAGAATAAAATGTATGTGGGATTCAATTTATACATATTTTTATTTATTAAATATGTTCTCGTGTGCAATTGTCAATTGGGATGAATAATATTGCAAAAGTAGGCTTTGTACATGTTAGCTGAGCCCAAGTTTTAAATGTGACAAGACAACATTGTTGTCGTCTTCAATTTTCGTCATTGATGAGCCATGTAACTTTTTAAAATGCACATTATGATCATCTATTTAAAATTGTCGTCGTCCTTTTTAATACTGATTTAGAGTTTTGGATACGCTTTTATCTTTTAGATTTAGTGTTTTTCTTGATTCAAACCTCCATCATTAGTTTAATAAAAATATATATTTTATTTAATTTTAAGGTAAATTTTATTTAATTCTAATTTATATTAATAAATCTGAAAACTTAAAATTCGAACCAATAAATACCTTTAGATATTAAACATAATGAACATAATTATAATTACAACAAGCAGAGTCTTCCAAACACAGGTATTCCCAATTCTTATTAGAATCATAATATATAATATGGGCATGGTTATAGCGAGACTCATAGACAACCATTATGGATTAACAAAATGTTATGATAAATAAATTATCAAAAAAAAAAAATTCCCTCATAATCACTTAAATTTCAAGTATGCAAAATGAAGACTAGTTTTGAATCATTTAAACTGTCCTGAAGACTTTCAGGGAAGAATATTGAACTTTGGCTGCCCAGATGAACTCTGTTTAGTATGGGATATAACCTTTGCTCTTCCAAAAAATAAATTCAAATAGGCAATAAGAAAAACTGACACCATTTATCTTAAGCCAAGACATAAATAAAGAAATTAGATTTCACGTCATTCCATAAGGTACACAATTATAAGTTGTTTGTTTATGAATGCTGCTACTTGCATATATATATTTAAGTTTAGTATATTAGTCCTTAGTAAGATAGGTATTATAACTTTCAATTGAATTTTTTAAAATATATATATTTTTAAAAATAACTTATATTGATAATAAATATTATGCTAATTAACAAGATGAACAGTTTTTTTGACATTGGGATTACATATATATTGACCATTACTCATATTGCATAGATTATGAAAACACTATATTTATAAATCTTATTATTAATATTTTTTTTATTTACTGTTATTACTGCAGCTATCATTTATTATTATGTTAGTTTTATATTGTAAAATTATATATAATTTTTAAAAATAAAATAAAAACTAACTGTTATACTTTTTTTATTATTTATTATTTATTATTTTAAAAGAAATTATTTTATTTGAATTTGAATTTGAATTTTATATTTTATTTTATGGACAATTTATTCTAACTTGAATGCAGATGGAGAGAAAAGTTTACAAGATGCCTATGACAACAGAAACACAACAAATGATACCAATATTACAAAAATGCAGAATTTAAAAGTCACAACACTTACTATGATGAATATGAGAATATTATCTGGTCTAGAGGTTTCATATGCTATACTTCAACTCAATTTTATTACCATATGGAGGGATGTCTTTAATCTATTTATTCCTGTATTTCGGGTCACATTTTTCTAGGTTTATAAAAGATCTATTTTTATTTTTTATGTTTCTTGTTGCAGAATCTAGAGGAGATGATGAATAAAAATACTCAAGTTCCATGGGGAAATCGCTTTGGATTTTTGCATGTACCAATTCCTCTAAAACGCGTGGAGAACCCTTTAGACTTTGTTAAAAGAGCAAAACATATAATAGATAGATGTAAAATGTCATTAGGTATATTTTCTATCGCCAAAATTTTGGGTTCTCTGGGGACACTGAAAGGAGCAAAGGTAAGCCTAAAATTTAATTAAATGTAAACATACAAGCACATTTGCCATACATAAATCTTGATAAGTAAACTTATTGTTTCGATGCTCTACTTGTAGGCACTTGCAAAATGTGCATACAATACTATTGCAAGCACAACATTGGCAATATCAAATATGGTTGGCCCCATAGAAAAGATAGCAATTGATGGAAATATAGTAAACAGATTTTCTTTCTTTGTCTCGGGAGCCCCACAAGTGAGTATATAAATTTATGATTTCCTTTTATCATGTCCGAATAATTGAAATATTTACATTTTAGTTTATAGGTTATTTATTGATTTCAGTCATAAGGTACTTAATTATTGAAAATGTGTGAATGCAGACACTTTCTGTGCATATTCTAAGCTATATGGACGCTATTACCATGCAAGTGATAGCACAGAAAGATTATGTCAATGCAGATATGCTATCAAATCTTTTCAGGGAAGCGTTCGAGGAAATCAAGGAGGCTTCTACTCACCCATAATTTGTGACATAATAATATAAAAATTTCTATATAGGCATAACAATTTATAAAAACAAATTTTGATATTATGTTTCTTCAATCAAGATGTGAATGTTGATGGGATATTCAGCTAACCTTAGAATAATCTACTCGGCATTCGCATGTTTCCCTAACATCAGAATGGTGAAGTGGAGAACAACATTATGTATGAAGTTATGTCACTGTGAAGTATTCATGGTAAAAGACGGAATCTAGTTATGTAGTGTAACTATACGTCTTTTAATGAGTATATATATATATAGAGTCGTATTAATAAATATTTTCTCCATAAACACTGGTATATTCATTTTAGGCAGCACTCTGATGAATAAAATGTTTTTCAGATTATATTGATCCTATATTTATATTTACTCTCTCTCTTTTCTTTTCGTTTCTTTTTTCTTTTCTTTTTTTTTAAATTATTATATTTATTCCTTTTTTAATATTTCTTTTTTCATAATAAATTATAGTAATATTTAAAATAAAAACATTTATGATAAACAAGATCAATCATCAACTTTAATCTCTGACATTTTATCATCTATCAATATGATTAAAATAACTGTATTAGAATCACATGTTTTGAAATAGATCGTAATTAAATAAAATATTTTCTATTATCTTTATTTACTATAGTTACAAACTATTATATTATTTTATTGTTTCATCTTATAATTTACTAAAACTAAATGTTACATAAAATAGTTATATTTTTTTATTAGATAGGGTAAAAAACTTTTGACTCGAGCTATGAATCAGGGTGAGTCACATCCGATGGCTCATTCCCCATAGAAAATAGAGGAAGAAGAAAAACAAAGTGCAAAAAGGGTGTCACCTCCCACAAGAGCAATGTGGGAAACAAAACCTGTAGAGAATATAAAGAAAAGGAGAGCAAAAATAGAGCAAATGGATAACCAATAGAGAGAAACCAAAACACCTAAATATGGGAGTAGAATAATACAACATTCAAGACTAAACCCCACTAGCTACCCAGTAGAGGGGCTTATTCACAAGTCAATAATTCCTTATGCCCTCGTTTAGAAAGGGGATCTTCCATGGTCCATTGAGATCCATTGGAGATGAGAGAGTGTGCTTAAGCCCTCAGTAATTTTGCATCCATTCTATGTCCTTTCTTCTTTGAAGAGACTCCAACATCCACGTGTCAGTTAGAAGGCCTAGAACGAGGAGTCCAAGGAGGGATTGCTTGAGGAGGGATTGATCAAGGGGTCAAATTCTCCTATAAGGGGACTTCCATTTAGGGGAAGGTCTGGGGTGGGGAATGAGGGAATAGTCGAAGGACATCCCATGACAATGTCCATTATCATCACTAAGTGGAAGAAAGGGGTAATTAAAACTTTTCGTGATTGTGTCACTTGAAAAATTGGTCAAGTTCATCTTCTTTCCTCTTCCAGACTTGCTAAGGATGCCAATGTGTCTTGGAGGGACATCTAACGATGCGATGACTAGGGAGGTGGCAATGGAAGGAGCAAAAGGGAAGGCCTTCATAATTGAGATGTTGAGTCCACGAGCCCCACAAGGAGAGTAGATTAACCAAAAAGGGGAGTGGTTTGGAAATGTCAATGAAAGCCATATGTGGACCGAGTTGAGAGTCCAAGAGGTAGCATCAATCTTTATGAAATTTCTAACTTTGTCCACTAAGAGCTCGATGAAACACTCATTCCTCATCACCAGAGGGAGATGATGAAGCCGAAGCCACATCAAGACATCCTTGAGTTGAAATAAATCCGACGAGAAGAAAGGGATCCAAGCGCAGATGAAAATGCCATAGCAGTTGAAAAACCATAGACCAAAGTTCCACACAAAATAGCTATTAGTTAAGCTCTAAAATTCTACTAAGAAGAACCCAACGCACAACAAGTAGAAGGAAGGCGGACCAATGGAACAAAATCAAACTTTCGAGACCCAAGTTGCAAGAGTTGAAAGAGAGGTAAACAATCCCATGCATTTTTTGATCAGAGATATGCTACTTATATCTACTTTCATCTCCAACAAAAGAAAGTCTAAAATAACCAAATCAAAGATTAATAAAATAACCTAAATTCGAAATAGTAAATAAAATCTAAAATAAATAATTATTACATTAATTATAAATAATTAATAATATTTTATTATAAATTTAATTGTAATGAATGTTATTTTAGACTTGCATCACCCACAATATTAAAAATGAAATATATATTATCAAATTATAATTTAATGTTTTATGTATATATGTGTTTAACCTTCCAAAAAAAAATTCTAAACAATATAGACCACATTTTCAATCGTTTTCTATTTACATATTTCCAAATACATTGCATACATATGTCAGTGTTCATTTATGTTAGTGATATAGAACCCAAAATAGAGATTAATATAATGTATTGTCCTGCTATGCCCACCATGTTTTTGTCTCGTTTGATTCATCGTAATCATTTTGGTACCTTTTTTTTTTTTTTTAACTTTTTGGTTGAATGCTAGGATTACGATTTACTTTTTAACATTTGGTGTACCTAACGTGGGTAATTGGGTTGCGTTTGTGCTGCTACTACTATTACTATTATTATTATTATTATTATTATTATTATTATTATTATTATTATTATTATTATTATTATTAGGGCATACATATGCGGTACAAGCTTACTATAAGTTGCGTAAGGGCTTTGTAATAAAAAAATATTGAAATTAAAAAAACTAAAGTCGGATGTTATATGAGTTATCTCATTTAATTTTATTTTCTACATTAACAAAGATACTAATAATAAGGAAGAAGGAGATGATAATATAATTGATTAAGAGTTTTGGGTTCTTTTCATATAAATGTCAAAGTTAGTTTTTGTTATTTGTATTATATAAGATTGTTAGTTTGTGTAGGCTCAATTATCTCCCCTTTGAATTAGTGATGGCTCTCCCAATTGATTACAAGGTTCATTACTTGTGGGGCAGTCACTACCGAAACACTAAAACATCAGAAAAAAGAGGAATAAAGAAATGATAACAAATTTAAAGGGATAACTACTTTGAGAGAGAGGTGGTGGGGGGAGGGTGGAGCGGGCGGGGGACGGTGAGGGGGCGCAAAGGAGCAGGAAGGGGAGGCAAGGTGGGGTGTCATCAAGCAGGGAGAAGGAATAAAATGAGGAACAAAGATTGAAAGAGACAACAATGCCATCCTACTAACAAATATTTGAGGACAATGTAAAGGCAAGGGGAAAGAGTGGAGGGAAAAGAAAAAGGGATTCATTTATAGATAAATAATGTGTTATCCCTACAAAATAGAAGACTAGAGGTATGTATTAATTTAATTTTATAGGAGAATTTAATTTATATTTATATAAATCTTAACAATAACATGAGAAAAAATCCTAGATGAAGCATGCTAAAAAAACCTTATGAAAAATCTTGAATAAACCAATAGAAACATAATAATAAAACTCCAAAATAAAATCCTTAAAAACATAGAATATTCTATAGAATCCTTTGATAGTCACCTCATTCTCTTTTACATCCTTACATTTTACTAAATTCATAGTAAAATATCCAATATCTCTTATACACAACTGGAGGTTGCATCTAATTTTTTTTACAAAACTCACAATTTAGTTTCCTCTCTTTCCTTTTCTATATTACAAGAAAATTATTCGAGAAAATTCTCAATTGCATTTTATTTTTATATTCAACATTTTTCATTGACTCTATTCATTATTCAACACTTCTCATCATTCACATTGCATTCCAAGAAAAGAAAAAAATATATTTCTAATTATTTTTGCATGCCTCAAATATTTGTACTTGTAGATTATAAATAATTGTGGTAAGACTTATGCATTCATTATAAATATAGTATTTTCATAGTCCATAATATATGTATTTTCACATAGATATCAATTCTCATATTTACATTTTACTATTGAGTTATCAATCAAATAAAGAAAATATTTAAAAAATAATAAAATGGAAGTTTAAGTTAAAACACATGACAAATTAAAATTAACAAATAAGATTAATGTTTTTAGTTTTACAAGATGAATGAATGTTTTTGTAACTCCTAGGCCAACTAGGAGGGTGTTGCATATTGGGGCTTGTCATATGTCTACTTTCATTTTTCCACACAATGTGATATTGAGGAGTATTATCGAACCCATTAGGGACGTCAATGATCTTCCTTAAAATAGTACAATAATATTAAAATTTTCATATGTATTTATTAAATTTTATATCATTTTTAGTCCAATTTTTAATTATTGATTAGTCATTGATACAATTATTCAGTATTGAGGATAACAAGAAAGAAAATGAGGAAGAAGTATCGACGAGTCAATGTCCTTTATCTATTACTAGGTTCCCTACATGAAGGTATAATTTTGAGTTTTATTTTTTAAATTGACTTATTTCTATTAATTATAAATTATTTTCTTTTTGGGGTTTTGATAATAAGCTCAGTAGTTATTTAGACTAGTTTGAGGATGACACTAAGTTGAGTCATCATCCTTATATTAGAGCTATAATCACTAAGGGAGGGGGTTGGGGGGGAAGGGGCGGGTGCAGGCCGGGGCGGTGGCGGGGGAAGGTTGAAATAGTGAGCCTATATATTTTAATGTCAATTATAATTCTTTGAAACTATTAAAGAATCAACATATATCAACTTGATCAAACCATATTAACAAGAGAGCTCATTCATTCAATGCATACAAAAGATCAAACACATAACGCATAATTCATGTGGGAAACCCTCATGGGGAATAAAACCCACTCTCGATCCTGAAACACATGGAGTAATTTCCTATAATAAATACAAAAAAGATATTGGTAAACTCTTTTAGACCAAAAAACCTCGATCATGTCCTCCTGACCAAAGGTCTTTAGTGAAACACCTATTTCACAAGGAATAATTGTCCCTAAGAAAGACCACGTCCTTTAGACACTCCTTTGATCACCTCCACCTTAGAACTAAATTCTTCAACCCTTGATGATGGATCTCTATTTTTATAACACCTACACAAACTCCTTCTCTATGTCATATAGGTCTCTAACATAGGCATGCCATAATCTCTCTCCTTCACTCAAACTATCCTCATACACACACTCAGACCTCTTCGCATATCTTCAAACTATAGGAGCACTTTTTTGACATCAAAAATATGACCAATAGGTCTTAGTCACACTCATAAACATGCTTATCAAATCATCAACTAGGCACTCTACCTCTCCTTCACTCCACAACTCTCACATGCACCTTGCACTAGTCTCACTCACAACTCTAAAAACCAACACATTTGGTTTCACTATATATAGAACATTAATGAATTATCGATATCACAATATTTATTATCAACCACAACACATTCCTTCATCCTTAAGGCTTATCATATGGGTCACACTTAAGCATAATCCACTTTCAAATAGACTTGAATCACTTTTAGGTCCTATGGAGACCCATTCAACTCTTTGACACTTTTTTGAGAAAATTAAGAACATGATCTATAGGTCCTCCTTAAGTTCCAATAACCATCACAGTACTTTTTTGCTTGAGCATAATTCACTCAAACAACAATCTGTAAACATAGTCACCATGAACAAATACACAATCAACTTATAAACCTTTGTTGATATTGCATACAATTTTTTCAACATTCATAATGTACATAGAGAATCCTTATAGAGTTTAAAACATGCTTCAATATATAATCCATCATTAAACATTGAAATAGCATCAGAAAAAGCTCAATCACCCTTATCAGGTTACTTGTAGAACATGCATTTGTTTTAACCTCAATATATTTGACTAAACACACTTTTAGATCTTAAAATTAGGTTCATTATATGCACCATATATTCATCTTAAACTTTTATTTTTATAGCACCTTCAAATTTTTCGTATATCAAAAGTTATGGATAAAATACAGAGCACTAGTTTTCCCTTTACAAAAATTCAAATATTCAAATGCAAATGGTCAAAATTGAACCCCAGACACATTACTTGCATCTCATGTCCTCACACACACACACACACACACACACACACACACACACACACACACACACACACATATTAAATGTGCACCATTGATCTTATTCAAACTTTAATGCATAGTGCATCAATGTCTAAATGTTAAACTTTGACCAATTGACCTCATCTCATGTAATATAACAACTTTGACCTCATGCACTCTATAAATCTCTTCAAGATTGTCCTAGCTTTAATAATACTAGATAAATACCACTTTGACCATTTTATTTTAATGCACTCCATTGATCTCTATCTATACAATCACCCGCTCATTGTTGATCCTTAGAACAAGCTCGATCTTTATCTCTGCACAACATTAAACATTGAACACTTGGCACAATCTCACCACTTCTTGACATCTTGGAGTAACATGCTCCATAGATGATGTTCAAACTTTACCTTGTGAAAAATATACTAAGTATTGGATCTATTACAATCTATCTAAGAAGCCAACTTTGAACTTTAATAACATTTACCTCACTCACTTTCATGTTCTCAAATTTGGATCATATGATCTCCTCACATAGGAGAATCTAACCATGTGTCAAGCTATTCCTGAAGCCTTCACATGTAAAAGATAAAATTCCATTAATATACTAACTTAGATTTTTATACCATAGAGCCAACTATGTCAAGAATTGCTTGGAATGAAGACTTTAACCCTGCATATCTTTTGACATGCTTTAGTGCAAGATCTAAAATTTAGCGTAAATCATCTAGGCTCAAAACATAACAAACCCATCTAATCATATTATTTTTAAATAACTATAGGTGTGAGATATTCCATCACCAAACTACTTACTTGACTCTTTCTTGCCTCATGCAAATTTGGCTAAGTATGGGAAAATATTGTCAAACTTCCTGGGATCCCAACTTTGCACTTGCATATATTTTGTCACACTTAGGTGCATAACCTAAGATTTAGTGCATAATAACTAAGAAAAATAATGAACAAATCCATGTGAAAATTTCCTCCTAAAACCTCCATGCATGTGAATGTTAACATCATCAACATGCTTACTTGGTTCTATTTGCGCATAGAAAACACTGTCAAAATGCTTGAAAGCCCAAATTTGTATCCATATATATATATATATATATATATATATATATATATATATATATATATATATATATATATATATATATGAATGCATTTAGGTGCGTGACCTAAGATTTAGTGAATAGTAAATAGGGACTAATATTATCACAACCATATGACCAAATCTCTTTGACTCATAATCATGTATAAATGGTGACATCAGTAAACTACCTACTCATATTTTCTGCCACTAGAACCAAAATGTCTAGATGAAAACAATGATCAACCAAATGAAATTCACTTATGCACACAAGCACTCAAAGCATATAGAACATATTATAGAACCCATTTCACATTCTCAATACTCCATACTCATCCCTAAACATACCTAACCATGCAAAAACTAACGATCAACCAAGCCTCCTTAAATCACACTAGGACATACACATTGCACACTTTGTCATTGTCACTTAGGCTATCAAATCAATTCATCCACTCACTAGGATGCCTTCACGACATCAGCATGACATCATTGACAACTATCTAACAATATTCCCCTTTTTCATTAATGTCAACACACATCATATAGCAATATACATCTTACCTTCCTTTAACTTGAGATAACACTCCCACAATAGGAACTTCCTCTCGCTTTGACACAATGATAAAGTGGACACCAAATGATCTTGACGACCTAAAAGGACTATCAATATAAAAGGACCATCTTATAAATATGATACAAATTCCCCTTTGCCTTGAGCTTACTTCTTCTTGCTCCATGCCGACACTCTCTTCAATCAAACACTGCAACCAATGAAGATAGAAAACACAAAACACTAGCATCTGATGGAACTCACCAAGAAACATATGATATGTAATCCCCCTCAGATATCTTAACCACTACACCTTTTGAACATCTTCAAATCTCCATACATCATGAGGAACCACCATACAAGCTTATTATCCTTTTCTCTCAATCTACCTTAAGGACCTCCAAAATAACTTCATGCCACCCACCAAACTAGAAAGATGATCTCTAAAACAACCTAAGAGCTCACCTTGAAATACTCATGCCTTGTTCTTTTGGAGAAACAGAATGAAAGTCACTCTTCTTCTCATTAGGCCCGACTAGTCTCCTTGTAGCCCTACCTAGAACATGTAGAGCCAAAAACTATCAAAAGACACACATTCAAGACCTAAAATTCATATCTATATTAATATCATATGTCCCCTCAATCAAATAAACATAAAAAATCTAGCTCAACCTCTTCAATATACTTTATTCACAAACCATCTACTGAATTAGGCCTCCAACTTGACAAAAACTTGAGTAACTTGACAAAAAAAACCCTCAAATCTATGTGAAGCTTGATTTGGAAACCCATTTAGCCCATTAAAATTATTAAGAATCCTCAGATCTCAACTCATAATCCAAACCATTTTTCTAGTAGATCCTAAAACCCTAGAATCTCAAAACAAACAAGGTCAACAAAACACCTTCCAGTCAACGTCTACCTATGAAACTTATTGTAAACTTAGAGACAACCATTACACACTTCTAGAACAAGATTTTCACTTATACATGTTTGGGAACCCATACATATTATAATGCATTTTATGACATTCATACTCTTAGGCATAAACTAGAAAACCCGAGAGCAAACAAAAATAACCAATTTGACTTCAACATACCTTCAGACCACAAAACCACTTGGAACATGCTAGAATAAGGTCAGTAAACCTTTCTAAGCTAAAATATCATCTTAACAAATCACAAATTCTCTTATGCCACATGAAATCCTTCAATTTGATAATACAAATTGACCATATATAGCTATGACATCACTCTGACATCACCACAACTTCTCTTCCACTTGAACATACATGTTCCAATTGAAAATACCCATCTCTAGCCATCTAGGAACATTTGAAGATCACCAAAGCAACACTCACTTCTCCACTATAAGGAGTCTCTTAAAAAGCATAGATAGAGACATCCTTTGCACTGCAATTCTCTAAAACAAATTAAATCTGGGAGTGGCCCACATCTCCTTAGTAACTACTGGAATCATTTTATAGCTATAAGACTTCTTGCTCTTGTTCTTCTTCTCTTTATTTTGAACTATGACAACTGGTTCTTTTTATATATCACTCTCCTTTTCTTTTAGAATAGAATGGACAACACATAGAGAAACTATGGAATCTTTACATATCTTTTCATTTAAATAATCAACCTTGCAGCTTGAAACCTCATCACTAAGCATAGATAATTTATGTACTTTGAATAATACTTGCTCAACAATAGCAGCGTGTTCACTTGGATTCATACTCATCTCAGAACTTGCCCCAACTATCACATTGGTGTTCTCCTTGAGCTTGGTATCTTCATTATCAACATGAGTAGACAATGAGAGCCCTTGTAACTTTTCAACATCTGTAGCATTCAATATTTATTGAAGGAATCTCAAATTGCCTTACCTTAAATGTATAATGTTTTTCAAAGTGTCCCACATCATGGTAGTTGAAGCACTCAACCTTTTTCACTCCTTTTGACTAATGACCCCCATCATAGTTCCATGCAAATTCATTTTTAATAGGTCTCATGCATTCTCTAGCTCTATGTCAAAATTGATTATAAGTATAACAGTAACATTTGAGATTCACACACCTCATGGCATTTGGTTGTCTTATCTAATTTGTCTTCATTCTGCCAACACTTTCATTCTTTGTTTGATGATGTGTCTTCAAAGGTTGATCCACCTTTCTCTTATTGACATTTAACTTGAGAATCAACTTTGGGTTCTTCGTTTCAACCCAATCTAGATATGTCACTAGCTAGACTTTGACTCTCTAGGAGATCATCAAGATCATTAGAAATTTTATCAAACTTGATAAATGATTTCAACTTACTTGCAGACTTCTCTAAATCATATTTGAAAGATATAATCTTAGAATCATACCTTGAACATTCATCTTATTTATATTTCTATCTTGTAGATAGAATTTATAATAGACAAGTTAAATGATTGACCATATATTTATTCTCCTTGCTGTCTTCATTTATTCTTGCCTCAAATACACTGAATTGTTCCTCATAGTCTTTGAGTTGAGACTTCATCTTCTTGTTAATAGTATTCTCAATCTTTAGTTCTTTAAGAGAATTTATCAATGTAGTCTCATAGTCCACCTCATATTCATCATCATCTGAATCACTAAAACTAGACTCTTTTTGATGTGAGTAACTATGTGAGTAACGATCATACTTTGAGTCACTGACTTCACTTTCATCTGATGAGCTCCTATCTTGCTAGCTGTAGAGACTTTTCTTGTCCTTGAAGTAATTCTTCTTGTTGTCAAACCTTCTAAATCCCTTTTTTTAAATTTTATTAGGCCTAAATGACCTCTTGCCATCATCATGACCTTTATCATGCTCTTCATCATCATCCTATTTATAATTATGAGGGAAACTCTTAGTAAAATGGCCTACCTCTCCATAATTGAATCATTTGAGGGGTAGTTTAACCTTATACTTGCCTGAACTTATTTTCAAATTTATTGAAATCAAAGCAATTAGTTCATCCTTATCTATATAAGAAATTTCATCCTCCTTGGGTTTATATAATAAATGTCAATTGCATATGATTTTTTAAACCTTTATAATGCACACAAATCATCCTTATGGAGTCTAAAACATGATCTAATATCTAATTCATCATAAAGCATCAAAACAACATCAAAATGAGCTCAATTACCCTTCTCAGGTTACTTGCAGAAGATGCACAAATACAAACTCAAATTTGAACCTCAATATCTTTGACTTTAGACACTTTCAAATATTCAAATTAGGTTTATTAAATGCACCATGGATTCCTATTAAACTTTTCTTTTTATAGCATCTTTAAATTCAACCTAGATCAAAATTTATGGGCAAAATACATAGCACTAGATTCTCCCTTTGCAAAATTCAAATATTCAAATACAAACAGTCACAGTTAATCCTTGGATACATTACTTGAATTCCATGTCCTCGCGT
Organism: Torreya grandis; assembly: GCA_037957365.1. Lineage (NCBI taxonomy): Eukaryota > Viridiplantae > Streptophyta > Pinopsida > Cupressales > Taxaceae > Torreya > Torreya grandis. Next base: position 539,211 of record JARHVA010006310.1, read on the forward strand.
ATTCATATTAAATTTTCACCATCGATCTTTTTCAAACTTTAATTCATAGTGTGTCAATGCCTAAATGTTAAACTTTGACTAGTTGACCTCACCTCATGCACTCCATCGATCACTTCGAGATTGTCCTAGCTTTAACAATACTAGACAACTATCACTTTGACCTCTTGACTTTAATTCACTTCACTTAATTCTATGTGTATAATCATCTACTCACCATTGATCCTTGGAAGAAGCTTGATCTTTATCTTTGCATAGTGTTAAACATTGAACACTTAGCACCATCTCGTTGCTTCATGACATCTTGGAGCAATGCACTCCATTGATGATATTCAAAATTTGCCTTGTACAAAATTGACTATGGGAAACATTAAAATCTATCTAAAAATCAAACTTTGAACCAAAATAAATTTTATATCGCTCACTCGCATGTTGTCAAATTTGGACCATCTGATCTCCTCACATAGGAGAATCCAATCACATGTCACAATGTTCCTTAACATTTTGCATGTGTGAGATAAAATACCAATAATATGCTCACTCATATTTTTCTATCATAAAGCCGACAATGTCAAGAATTATAGGGAAGGCCAACTTTGCACATGCATATGTTTTGAAGTGCTTCAGCACATGATATAAAATTTAGCACAAATTAGTTAGGCTCAAAACTTAACAAACCCATATGATCATCTTGTTCTGAAACACCTACATGTGTGAGATATGCCATCACCAAACTACTTACTCAACTCTTTCTTGCCTCATTCAAATTTGTTTAAGTATGGGAAAACAATGTCAAAGTTCTTGGGATCCCAACTTTGCACTTGCATATATTTTATTGTGCTTAGGCATATGACCTAAGATTTAGCACATAAGAACTAGAAAAAATACTGAACAAATCTATGTGACCATTTCCTCTTGAATCTCCATGCATGTGAATGTTGATATCATCAACATGCTTACTCAGCTCTAATTGAACATAGAAAAAAATGTTGAAATGCTTGAGAGCCCAACTTTGCACCAACATATCTTTGACTAAGCTTAGGTACATGACCTCAAATTTAGTGCATAGAAACTAGGGACTAATGTGATCACAACCATATAACCAACTCTTTCTGACTCATCTAAATACAGCAATGGTGACATTAGTAAACTACCTTCTCATATTTTCTACCACTAGACCCAAAATATCTATATGAAAATAATGATCAACTAGATGAAATCCACTTATGCACATCAGCACTCAAATACTAAAAACCCTCTTATATGACCCCTTGCACATGCTCAATACTCTATACTCATCCCTGAACGTCCCTATCCATGCCAAAACTGAAGATCAACAAAGTCTCCTTAAAGCACACTAGGACAAGCACATTACATACTTTGTCATTATCACTTAGGCTATCATTAACACTTCATACACTCACCAGGACACCTCCATGACATCACCATGACATCATTGACAACTCTCCAACACCTTCCTCTATTACCTGGGATCTAATATGGAGATATATTTTTTAATTTTATTTTTTAAATTCAAATATTAAAATTAATAGTAATATAAGTTTAATTTTTTATGTTTTGATAACAGGGCCATTTTTTATATGGACCCATAGGAGGATGCCATTGAAACTATTTGTTATGCTTCCTCTACTTCTATGGTCCTAAGGAGGAGGTATACTTTTAGTTTCATTTTTTAAATTGAATTATTTAAATTAATTATAATAGTATTTTATTTCTAGGGTTTTAATAGTGGATTCATTATTTATATGGACCTACATGAGGATGAGGTTGAACATAGTGGACATCCTTCCTCTACTAATAGGGACTTGATGCCAAGGAATAATTTGTAGTAATTTTAAAATTGAATTATTTTAGTTACGTATTTATCTAATATTTATTTTTGTTTTATGTCTACATCAAATGTGCTTCGTGGTTGTCCTATATCAAGTAGGGACACTTGTGTAGGACCTTCTGTCTTCATCATGCTTTGTAGCATACTCATGTGTTACTCTAAAACCAACTATAAAATTCTCCTCTGATCCATTTATTTGTGCTTTTGGAAAGCTAACATGCCCATTACATAACAAAACAATCACCAAAAACTCACACTTGCTTGAAATAATGAATATTACATTAACATCCGTAATTAATCCTTTATAATTAAAAAGGAAGGCCTCCTAGATTAACCTTGGTTTGCCAAATGTCAATGTTACGTTATGATCTTGAAACCTATGGGTTATGGGCCCATTGAGAACTGCTCCTCCAAGATTTGAGCCATGGTTCTATTTTAAATATTCATCATCTATGCTTAAGCTAATGATTTCAAGATTTTTTCATATAATTTAAATATCCATGCAACCTCAAAGTGATCATTGCCATGCATCATTGTATCATACTATACAATCAAATGATCAAAATCTTATTGTAGGCTTATGGCCATAATCCCATAATTATACAATGATGATGATTATGAAAAGACATATTCCCCAAAGTCACCCTTTGGGTTGTGTTTCCATAGTGGAATAGTCATTTAGGAGCTTCATCCAAGCTTAAAAGCATGGATGAATCAATCATATAAGCACTATTCCATGTATAGAATTGTCAACTTAAAGCCAATATTTATTCTCGAAGCTTACAATACCCTGTCGATGTAATAAAAATAAAAACAAAGAAAGTGTACTAATTATTTTATAACTTCTTCAAACTTAATTGTTTGATGAACAGAACAACTATTAACTTAAACTTGATGCGCACATGCGAATGTGACTAACTTACTCATCAAACTTGCTCGCTGGGTGTTGCCATGTCCCCTCTTAGTATATATAATGATATGTGCCATCATTTTGCATATTCGATACGTTTTTCAAGACCTAAAACATAATTCCTGCCCTTGCGATGCAAATAAGCATCATGATGACAATTGACAACTCTTAAGTTAGTGACAAGGTCATGGGGGATCACACATATTGCTCCTTCCAAAAGATAAAACACTATGACAAGGCGAGATGTGGTTCTAGGCGGGGGTCTACATCCATTTCGACTGAGCAAGAATTCAGAGTCAATCCACATGGAAACGAGCTACATGTTAAAAAGCCTTTGGCTAAATGTTGCGAGGTTACGGCATTCTGATGCATGGCATTGACCGATCAGGTCGCACCCCTCAGAATATATAACGATGTGAGGTCAATCCATGTGGCAGTTCGTCATCCCTCAAACTAATCCATTTAAATTCCCTTGTCAAAACTTGCGAAGCTACAACTAAATGTGTGTTTGACAAGGTCTACATAAAATTTCCTTGTAAATTGTGGATATACGACTGCATATAATCATGACAAATGGCATGAAGAGCAAAGAAACATCATGCCATTGTCAAACTACGAGCGTATGCGCCATATGTGATGACAATGCTCAGCTAACTGCACACAATATGTAACTTAGCATAAAGCTATGGAAAATCGCCAAGTGCTAATGTAACTTTATACCATGGATAAATTTGTGAAATATTGAAAAGATGCACTATGATGCGACAATACACGTGGCGGGACTGCTTGGCAAGCTAAAAATTGTGACAAGTCAGTGATCAATCATATTCGAGATTGGCTAAGGAAGTGGCCAGAAGAAGACATGGCCAATTTAGAACCGCACGACTACAAAAAACCCATGGGAACAAGCATAGATAATCAGAAGGATAATGACAAATAAAAATCTCATGTGTCCAAGTGTGAAAGAGCACGAAGGTGCCAACTAAGACAAAGCTCAGACACTTCGTAAATTGGCTAAATTAGAAAGCGACTGAGCCTGCAACTACGGCCAATTTTGATGCCAATTGGCTGAGGAAATAAATAATTTCAAGATTAAGCCATGCAACTAAGCCAAAAATGCATGGGACTAGGTGCGAGTAGGCGCGAATACAAAAATACTGTGTTTTTTTGGCCTGCATAACAAAAGGATGACCTAAGATGGAGATAATAAGGGTCATTTAAGAAATGAAAGAGATAGGATCATTTACCCAGGAGGTTACCTTCCTTTAATTACAAAGAATGGAAGGAATTAATGAACAAGGGCTAGGTGCCTCAATCCAGAGTGGATCCACACTGATATATACTTGGCTAAAGCTAAGACACCAATAACCACACCTTCCATGCATTCTCGTAATGACGAGCAGTAATGATATCTCCTTTGGATCTATAGAACATTAAACCATTATAAATCTCAATCTCATTATTCAAGGGAATGTCAAAACTTGATTTAAATTTCCTTTTAGATTTCCAATATATGAATATAAATTATGTGCAAGACTTTATTGAAATCACTGCAAAAATATGTATTTTACTAGTCGTTGGGATATTCACATCATTATAGGAATAAAAATAATTTCTTCTTAATGAAAATTATATTGCTATTAGTTTCCTCAACATAATTTTGACCATTTCTCTTATATATAAAGAGACCCCCAAAAAAAAACCAAGACAACAAAAACCAACAAATATTCCTTGTCCTATAAACTTCTAATTATAAGAAGCTTAATTGGTTTATTCACCAATCATTCTCCATTTCATAGGCATCTTAGATTAGTAAAACAAAACAATCTAAACAAGGGTGTAAAGCACCAAGTCCCTACGGAAAACAGAGGCTAAGTCTGAAAACCAATTTATAGCTTTAAATTCAAAATAAAATGTCAATTGTATAAATAAATTGAAATTACATAGTTCTGACCATAACGATCCCCGCAATCAAATTTTCAATCATGACACCATAAGCATAATATCAAATCCTAAATCTGTTGCCACTAAAACCCACATTTTGTTTGCAGAAACCTAATCATACCCACCTCTTTTCTTAGCAATATTTCAAAGCTCATAAAGATCAATTGTCTTTCCATCTGAGATAATGGGTAGCACAAGCTTGCATTGTACCTGTGGATATTCAATCCTATAGGTAGTTAAGGTTTGATCAAACAACTCTCTTTGCTTAGCCCTAGGAGGTAGATTCCCCCATGAGTTTGACTGAGGAGTAGAGTATCATGAAAATTGACCCTCAAGCCCTCATTTTTAGATGATTTCCATTCTACCATTGAAAGAGGAGCAGATGCTACCATTTGAATATTAGACACTTACTCTAAGCTTGGGCAAAAACAAGGTGTCATGCCTTTAACACCCAGTGCACAACCAATAAATATCTTTCAAAACTGAAGCATTTCAAGAATAACTCCTATAGATCCCTGCAACATTTAGGTGTGAGTCATCAAAGGCTATATGTGTACTTAAATAAAGCCCTAACTATTAATGCCTTTAGGGGCATACACTTACTCCATGAACCTAAAAAAGCTACTGAGCCAAAAGATTAAATTTTTCTGGTTGTTATACTAAACTTTCTCAATATCTTACGGCATTGACCATATCATTCAAAAATAGCAAAGAAATTCAAAGGAAAAAACCCAAATGCCAAAAACCGCTATTACCTGATTTCTACATAGGAAAATTGATTTTCTAGCAGGGTTCTGAATAAAACCTTTTATTAAATTTAAGCACTATCTTCATGCAACCGGAAGTTGAATAAAAGACATTCAAAATATGGAGCATTTTATTTCTTTTTATAGAAGAAATGAAATAGTGAATTATTTATACCAATCATCCACTTAAAGAAAATTGAGAGAATTCTTTCCTCCAAATATTGGAATCCTTTGTAGAAAGGTAATTTGTAAATACAAACATTGTTTAGAATGATTCATAACCCTAAAGTTTCTTATAAATAATGTCATTTAATATTTGTAGATAATAGCCTTCATCTAGTTGACAGATGATTTCAAAGTTCATAAGGTCATCTTTACCATTTGGAGATTTTATGCTCGTAGTCTTTGACATGTTTAACTCACTAATATCTATAAATTTGAATAATAATAGTCAATTTAATTTATATTTTCATAAACAATAGAATTTATAAAACAAAAAAAAACATACAGCGTAAATCATTCATAGCAAGAATTGATCTCTATGCATCAAGCATGCACACTCAAATCATTGTTGGCATTAAAGCACAATCTTTGAAGATTGTAGTAGTGAAAAAAATATATTTACTATTGAAATGTTTGGACAGTAGTGAGATGACTTAAATAGACACCAGTAAAATCCCAAGTCAAAAGAGTGAAAGGTTACCGTCAATACACTAATGTATGTAATATGATAGGCTCCCAAGAAAATTGAACCTTTAAAGAGGTAACCAAGCTTAGCAATACAAAAGGGCATTCCTTATAGATGGAGAAAAAATCCAATATCTAATCAAGTTCCAAATGACTAGGGTACTTCAAGACAAGTATTACTCTGTAAATATGACTACTAAGGTAATAGGAGAACAAGAAGGAGCTTTTTGTTCAAATCAAATGGTGTAGATCAAGATACATAAAGGTAATCTTATATTGTGATTACATAACCAATTATAAAAAATAAGGCCTAAATATGGCTATCGATTCAATAATGGTGAAATGCCAAATGGGGAAAAACATAGCATTCACTGGATAATGTTAATATAAGAAAAGTATGACAAAGATACAAGATTGACTTAGATATGAAAGTACCAACTAAAGGAAATGCAAGATAGAGGATATCATAGGTTTCATGATCAGTATGCTACTATGCACCTTTATGCAATCATAATTCACCAAAACTTTACTTCTTCAAAGGTGATCCTCTACTGCCACTTTCAGTAGCCTCTCTCTGCTTCTATTTGTCTTTAAATATATTAATCATGGTATCTACAATAATTGTTCAACCAAATATGAACTTGTTAGGATTCCACCATAGTAACGTTACACAAGATAATTTTGCCTGTAAACACATCATTACGATGAAGAGAAATTCAGAGTGGCATGAAGCCCTAGATTAGTATTTTGATGAGATCTTGGAGTGATTCTTAGTACTTGCCAATATAATATAAGTACAATGTCATCAGAGAGATATTCCATACAAGAGTGTAAGATAAATGATAAGAAAAAAAATAGTTCAACATGAAAATCCATGACTGGAATTTTCTAATTTAAGCCTCTTTCCAAGCCTCTTTTTGCTCTTTATAGGCCTCAAAAACATCGAAAATCCCATACTTTTCTTTTGAAATTCTGTCAAGGACAAAAGCCTACAAAAAACAACAATGGTGGCACCATTTTAGTAGGATAAAACACATAATAAATGATTTCCCATTTTGAGAAAACATATTAATCCCCCTTTACAAACATAATATAAGGTTTCTGGGTGATTTTTCTCTAATCAATTTTTTTAAGCCATCTCAAAATAAGCAATTGTTCAAAGTACTGGCACTATTTGAATGAAGGATCAACTCCCTCAGTCCACTCCTTCAACCAAATCTTCTTCTTGATAATTCTGATGTATCATGAAGGTTCCCTTGTAGCCAAAGGACAAGTTTGCTAAGTTACAATGTATTGGAGTAAGAAACTCCAACCCCAATAGGTGATTCCAGAAACAAGGTGTTTACCACTGTCAAAAAAGACATAAATGATTTTTGATGTAGAGAAACATTAAGGTATGTTATAGTAATAAGTGTAGGCAATTAAGAAGAGAAATATTTGATAGACCTTTATTCTAGGTATAGGGATTATTATACAGTGTTTTTCCATCTAGTTGTACGTGGAACGGTCTTAGTTTAGTCATTGCTCCAACCCCAAATGATGAACATCCCGGCCCTCAAATGTAAAAGTGAGTAATGCATCATTTCCATGGTATTAAATTTTAAGAGTGAGATAACAACATACCTCCATTAAGCCATAGAAGAAGAGGCTTGTTGGCCAAGTTCAAAATCATCCTCTTTTGCAGATGGGTATTTGTATGCACTAAATTGATGCCCAACTCCACTCCCACAAATGTTAAATTTTTCTAGCAAACTATTTGCCATCCATGTGGGATGTTAAGGGGAAACTATCCATGTCCCACCATAGAGAAACCTTTTCCATCTTCCTATGCAATATATAGTAAACCCTGTTATTGCAATCTATTCTAAGCCTTCTAAAGGAAAATTGGGCTTCAAAATTGAGATGGAGAACTGGGTTTTCCCCTCAATTTTTTCTAGACTAAATAATACATTTCTAAAATGATTTGGCCCAGAGAATGTCATAAATTATTCATACCAAGGAAATGAGTTATTATACAATCCTATGTAGGGGAATCAAAAAGTACCTATGTATTCATTCTAGCATGGATCAAAACACAAAAACATGCTCCCAATTAGAATTCCATGTAAATGTAATAAATCCCTAAATAATAATAATAATAATAATAATAATAATAATAATAATAATAATAATAATAATAATAGTAATAATAATAATAATAATAATAATAATAATAATAATAATAATAATAATAATAATAATAATAATAATAATAATAAAAGGTCTCAAACCTAAACTATGCCAGCCAAGAGCAAATCACAGAGGGAGAGAGATATACCTATACCCATACTAGGGACTTATCAGTGCCCTAATTTAGAGAAACTATCTTTGCTTTCATGATATAATTGTTAAATGTAGGAAATAGATATGAAGTAGCTCACACTCCCATAAATAAAAATGCCTGCAATTCATATACATTATATATATGCCATGTTTAGACATGGAGATAAATGCATATTTGTAGTTTGTTGAAAGCATAGAGGGCCTTTCTGAGTCCATTAAAATCCTTGACTGAAATGGAATGTGTTTCTTCTTCATTTGAAACAACTGAGAAAAAAATAATGGCATCCAATTTTCTCTTGGGTTGAGTTAAAAGAAAAGAAAATAACAGAACTTGATATGGCAACCATGTTAATGTTGTTGGATGAGAAGGCTGATTTGGAGGTTCAAACCACTAAACTTCAAACCCTAACCAGTGACAGCCCATGCACATTACTGCCAGCATGCTGTAATAGAATGAGTTGTGAATTAATTATAGTGATAGACATAGATAAACATAGATAGAAGGCCAACTCATGAACTACATACCAACTGTAAATAACATTAATGCACTTTTACCAATTTCAATAGACTGGAACTGTGCCATAACATCTAAGTTATTGAGCCATTAAAACATAGGTAATATTGTTTGTTATTTATAAAATTAAAAAATATTTCCATTATTTTTTCTAAAACTATAGACATTTCTTCAACATACAAATCAACATTCTATTATTGGTGAAGGGCAGGAAGAATAATTCTAGGTTAAACAAAAATGAATGCTACAGTCCCTCCCTTTGGGACTAATAAGATGAGTAGTCACCTTATCATTGACATTATCATGATACAATATGCTTGGAAATCAAAACAAACAATGTTCATTATGATTTTGATTTATGCAAGTTGTTTCACCCAATGATTTAAAAAACATAATTATTCTCAGATAATTTGCCTATAATATAATGGAGAATAATGTACATATTCATTTCTAAAAAAACAAACCATAAATATCTAATTATGATCCATCCCTATATTTTGAAGAGCATATAAAATTTATTTATGCCTTTGATTAGATAATGAGGTACAACTATTTGATTATTTTAAAACCAATCTAGATCTCACATGTGATTATGAGTAACATGAAAATATTCAATATTACTATCATTATATTTTCTCTTAAATAAATTAAGTATGGATTATCCCAAATATGCATATCATGAAATTTATTCCATAATCTATAGTTATATCAATATAGAATCATTTATTTAACATAGAGAGATGGTCTTCTTACCAAGCATTTAAAATAGATGAACATATTTGCCTCCAAGCTAGTTTTCATCCATTCTAACAACAAAGATTAATACTATTTATTGAAAACTCAGCAAGATCATTGCAATCCAATTTAACTTGTTATTAATTATTATTTTTCCCTTGAAACAAGTATGTAAAAAAAAGGGAAAGTTAGAACATAGTCACCTGTATCTCATAGTTTTTATGTTTGATCATAAAACTTCATCATGCTCATCCTTCAATACCAATTAGGAGATTATTTAGTGTCATGTTCTATTAACCACCTACACAATGTTTTAACATAGTCCATAGGGTAAGATTGATGAGTCCATATCATAGCTATAGCCTTTTTAGTTGTGACATTCTCCAATTAATTATCTTAGCTTGGTTGAGCACCAAAGTGTTTGACAATGTTGTAATGATTTCCATCAACTAAACAGTATACATGGATAACTATTTTAAGATCTAATGCTTTAAAAAATGTTGCTAATACTTTCCTTCAGGTGAACATTTATCTTTCTACTCTTTCATTGGCCATAAAACTATGAAGGCATTACAATAATGTGGCTCAACCTAGATGAGAATCTATACAATGTGATACCTATAGCTAATGTGAAGTTTTCACAATGGATACTTTTTCCTCCATTTACTAAATTTCTCCAAATAAATCTCTCCTTCAATACTAATTGTCCCTCTCTATAATTATGTGTTTCTTCATATGTAACTCCCTCCGTGTCAAAAAATCTACTTCCTTGGAAGGGATGCCTTTTATATATCATCTTATTCTCCTTTGTCAAAGAGTCATTGTGATCATTTATTACATAGTTTACCTTGAACTAGTCTCATAAATTATGATATTGTGTTCCATGTTATTCTCTTACTTATAGATTGCTAGTAGCTTAATTTTCCTCTATTCACATTCAATTCTTGTATGATTTAAGATAAAATGCTATTTCTTATAGTCATTCTTCATCTTGTATGCATTCTATTTTGTTGTTGAGAAGTTAAAACCTTCCTTAGGCTACTCATATCTCAATTTTTTATCAATCATTTCCAACCACCATGGCTTTGATTTCGGCCTGCATATATTTTATTTATTTTTTACTGTAGTATTACTATTCATTGGTTTGTCTTATTGGTAATTTAAATATGATTTTAATTGATAATTAAAATTTTGTTATGGTTAATACACAAATATTGTGGCTTATCTTATTATTATATTTATTATCCATATGAAATGTTCCTCATGTGTTTATGCCGCAACGGAAAAAGTGATAAGAACTCAAGCACCCAACATGCCATATATTCAAATGTACATAAAGTGAACCTTATTGTAAATCTATTTATTATATATATGATTACTTTAGTTATCTTTTTTATTTTTCTTTCTTGTCCCACATCAACTCAGAGAATACTTTGATGGATTAAATTCAATCCCAGTTAACTCTTTAATGATTTTAAGTGATGGAAAATAGAATAAATAGAATGTGCCAAACCTAAGTACAACATATAGGGTGAAAATTGGTATCTTATGGTGGAAAATAATCCATATGAAGTGTGTGTATTTTGAATCTATGATAACATCCCACACTCTTTCAAACATTTTATTCCCAAACATGTTTAGTTAAATTTCCATCTGGTGTTGATAACATTAATATTCAAATTTTATGAATCTAAAGGAGTTGATAACCTAGTTAGGTTTTATACCAGTGGATGGTCGTCTCATCCACCAAATTATAGTTTTCCCACCATATAGATGGTGTCTAGCACCATTGTTTTCTAGATGCACATTAGGTATGACATTATGTATCTCTAAAATTGGTTCATGATCATGAGCCTATAACTAAAATTCATCCATTAGAATGGGCCCAAGCACCCTCTCCTTATATTTATTATAAAATAGATTAGAGATTACCTTAATTTCATTTGAAAACAACCATATGATTTAATCCATAAGACTAGAGTAAAGGGAACTCATAGAAAGTAAGTACATGATACCACGAAAGAGAATTATACTTAAGAGAAAGCCAAAATCTATGTCCATCTCCATCCCAAATTAAGTGTATTTTCATCAATTTAAAATCCTTCTAGATGATCTCTAAACATATAATTCCACCAATGGTGATAGGGACATGTGTGAGAAATAAGGATTGGAAACTAAATAATTTCTACCCTACATTGCCCATAGCAATGACTTATGTGGTAAAATCATATGTAAAAATTTATAGGATTTTTCACCTTCTAATGGACATAAGATCCATTTGAAACAAAAATCATAACCTTGGATTTTTATGTCTAGAAGATTGATTTTTCCTATTGCTTTTGGTTCACAGAAGATATCCTTGGAAACTCTTTGGAATAGTCTACTACCTTTAGAATTGGCCCTCATAATTTTATTAGGAAATCTTAGAAGGTGTCCAATAAGATGAACAATAAAAATGAGTAGCATCAAATAGCTTGGAATAAAATTGATTTTTTTTTTCTAAATAGAGTGTTTTATAAATATAATAAACAAACTATTACTCAACCTTTTTAACTACACAGTTCAAAAAAATAATGGGATTGACTTGAATGTTAAAAAGGATACAAAGGAACTTGAATTGCTCACTAGGCTAAATCCAATGCCATTTTTACTTATGGAGCCAAGTGGGCAAGAGGGAGAAATATTTTTTATATCACTAAGTTTAATTCCATTGAATGGAAGATACAAAGGCAAAACAAAAAAATCAAGACATTCCAAGGAATTGGATATTTGAAAATCCTCCTAATCCAATGTGAGAAAGGTATTAGCAGAAAAAATCCCATTAACCATCTTATTCTATGAGTGTGCGAGTGAGATACATTTAATAAACCCTTTATAATTATTGTATACTAACATATTGTTGAACCCCTTAGAAAAAAATGCTTACAAATAAGGAGAAAGTGAACACCCTTGGAAAATAAATTAAAAAAACACAAACTTCTCATATTGGATACTATTGATAGTGATATAATAGAAAACATCCTAAAAAAATTTAATAGTATACAAACCTAGATCTAAATCATATAGCCTAAATCATTGTCAAGATAAAATTTATCTCAATCATATCATATGTGTAGACCCTCAAATGCTACTTCCAAAAAAATTACCACAATGTTATTCTTTTAATTCACTTAATCATCTTTGAGCAAAGTGAATGAACCCATTTATTAACAACACATTCACCAAAATCTCAAATCTACTTGCAATAACCAATATTGAGACTTCATTCAAAATTAATCCTTTTAAATTAATATGGATGGTCTTTGAAATGTGTCTCATTTTTTCAAACACAATATTACAACCCTATACATATGGGTTATGGGTCCACATGAGATGTTATCCTCAAGGTGGGATCATGATTATCTCATCATATTTAACCTTGTTATATATTCACCCTTAATGATTTGAGATTGATCGTACAAAAAATATGTTTTGGTTGTACCATGATCACTATAGTGCATCAAGGTCTCATACCACCTTGTTGGATATTCACAAGTGGTTTTAGTCTCATTATATAATTATATGACCTACATATCATATAATTTTTCATGGCTTAAGTATCACCCAATACAATCTTGGTGACTAATAAAGGATGACATTAAGAAAATGTTACTAAATGATGGCATTAAGAAATATCTTTACGAATGATTTTATAATATACATTAAGAAGGGTAATAGGTTTCCAACCTGTAATAAGCTCCATGTTACCAATTTTTATAATGTAATCGATATTATATTGTTTAATAATTATTTCAAGGGTGTTGGTTTCTACATTTTTGACATACACTCTATGTAAATCTACGCCCATAGTATCACATAAATATAAGATAAATTTACATGGAAACCCATCAATACCATGAGATTTATCAACAACCATTTACATAACAACCTTCTAGATATCCTTGATTAATAGTAGGAAATCACAATCTAGCCATTATCTTTCAGTGACTTTAGAAAGAAGAACTTGAAGACATTATGACAAAGCATTATATCTCTTAGGTATGGAAGGTTGATAAAAAAACATGCCATAGTAAAGGGAGACAAAATATTTTATAATATTTGAGATAACTACAAGATGAGTATCAACATCTTTTATACCTTTATGAGTGAGCTTACCAAAACTTTAAGGGATACCAAGTGGAAAATAGTAGGGTGGTAGTGGTGGCTACACTTACAGAGTTGAGGTGTCTTTGACAATGGATACAAGAGGAATATGGGCAAAGGTAACTGCCTTCGTGGAGAATAAGAATACAAAAAAGGAAAATGTATTGCATAATTAACGATAGTAAGCGATTTTTTTTTATATTTATATTTAGGAGAGCACATATAGAACAATGATATGCATGTAGGATTCCATTTAAGGGATTTGAACACATGTATGGTCCATAAGAGTGAACATGTAACAAAGGTACTAGTATCAAGAGAGACATATTATGGAAAAGGATGGAAAGATCTTGAACCACTGAATATGACCCTTAGATTGCAAATCTGAAAATGGTATAGAAGGGTCTTCATTATGTTTTACCATTTCATCATTTTGCGACTATTTCTGCTCTTTTGATGTTGTTGTTGTGTTGTGTTGTGTTGCATTTTGGTCTTTTTATAGGTAATATTTTATCTTTTATTTTTTAATAACCATTCATGTTTCATGTATGTTTAGTTTCATGCAATGGGTAGAATCCCTCTTTAAAACCCCTATTTACCAATAATAAAAACACATTCTGTCAATTTCTTGGAATGGAACAACATGAAGAACTCCTTGGAAGCCCAATCTTTTATTTTCAATTAATACATATGCACTTGAGTTTGAGATCCTCGAGCTTTAATGTGGTCCACCACATTAAGCTTATGTATTCATAAAGAAGCATGTTTTTTTTTAAATGTGAAACTAGAATAAATTAATAGTGTGAAGCATCTTGAGCATCACAACTTAAGATAGTTGTTTGCATCTCAAAGATCCATAAAAGCAATGTATGACTAATGCTATTATCCCACCATTATATCCATCCAAAAGCTTCACAAAGCATACATGTAAGGTTCAATTTTTTAGTGATATATTTTTTAGTCCATCAGTGATGCAGATGAACAATTTTAAGATAAAATTATCACTTGAAATTTTTTATTTGGGAGTAATCCATTAAAATTCAAACCCAATAAAACTTTTGGTAAGTTTCATTCTCATATTTTATTATATTTATAAGGTTTTTTAAACAAACATTACAAAATTATTAACGAAAAGAGAAAAAATATAATTATCAAATTATTATATTTTATCCTCTTTAAATTACACCTTGTTTGATTTATTTAATCTATGCATATTCTTATTTTTTAAACATTATCTATTTATTTTTACAATAATACAAATTATTTATATTTAATAATAATTTTTCAATGAATTACATTCTTTATTAATTTCAAATTATGACAACTGATCATTTATATTTCTTGCATAGCACTATACTAAAATTATTGGAAATTTGCATTCTATGCGACATGTAGAAAGAATACTCCCCTACACAATGTTAAATGTTTAACTCAATCCAAATGTGAAAATAAACAATAAAATATTTAACAATAATATGTAGTGTCATAATATATTATGAAATGGAGAATGCTGGCTTCTAAATCCAACTTGACATTTTGCTCTTATTGTATTCTCATTTAACTATTGAATGATTTTCTCTTCGGGAACATGTGAAAAAAAAGATAGATATAGATATAGATATATATATAATATTATGGGATACATTTAATCTTATAATTTTAATTAAACTTTGATAAAAATAAATAAAAAATTTAAATTTCTATTAAAATTTATATAATTATTTTTTATACTATAAAAATAATTTAATAAAAAATAATTATTTAATAGATTAAAATATTTAATTAAATTTTATATTGAGAAAAAACTTAACTTACATTAACAAATATATTTATATAAATATTAATTATATAATTATATATTTATAGTTTTTTTTAGAAGTTTAGTAAAGCTATTTTTCTGTCTAAATAATTTTTTTTTTTAAATTTTTATAATATCTATTGAATATATATTATATCATTTTTTATAGATTGTCTTAATCTTAATTTTTTAGAAGTTAATAAATATTCTTAATATTAATTGCTTATTTAAAAAACTCTGATTATTTTTATGATAATCTCTTTATTTTGAGATGGGATCTTCAAGAATCAATTCAGAACTTAAAAATTAAATATCTGATGTTTTAGGTTGTAGTATTATTAAAATATTTCTTAGGAAATGATATAGAGAACTTAATTTAATTTATAAAAATTTTTGATTTTTTTTTTTTTTTTTTGAAAATATTTTTTTTTTAAAAATTTAAATTTAATATTTTTATGTATATCAAAATAAATAAATAAGTTTTTAAGCTTATTATTAATTATATAA
Source organism: Torreya grandis (assembly GCA_037957365.1). Lineage (NCBI taxonomy): Eukaryota > Viridiplantae > Streptophyta > Pinopsida > Cupressales > Taxaceae > Torreya > Torreya grandis. The sequence goes on from JARHVA010006310.1 coordinate 555,366, forward strand.
TATGTTTTTTATTTTTTAAATAATATTTAATTTTTTATATTATTAATTTTTATTTAATCCTTTTTATATAAAAACTTTCTCAACTTATTATAAAATAATTTTATATTTTATAATCTAAAATATTTGATAATAAATAATATCTTATTTAATTTAATTGCCATACATTAATGTGTGAGAGAATTAATTTAGAAATTTTTTTGGTGCAAAGCTCTTAATCTTATTTTATATATAAGTAATATTTGATTTATTTATTATAAATTATTTAATTTTAAATAAATTTTATAAATTAATTTTTTTTCAGGGATGCAAAAGATTGTTTTATATAAATTTTACAAATTAATTTAAATATTAAAAAGATTGCTGGTTTTAATTTTATAAATTTGAATTATTATTTGTTTTATTTGAAACAATAATTTTTTAATTATAATCATTTTTTTTTAATTGAGAAGTGTTTATATTAAACCATTAAAAAATAGAGAGATGGAGGTGGGGTACTAGGCTTTAGAAGGTCTTCTCTCTTACCAGAGACCAACACAATAGATAGGACGCTTCGCTTCCTCCGCCAAACAAGTTAATATCAATTTGAGTTCACTTTTATGTAACTTTTAAGTCGGATCAATTTCCGTTCACAATGTGTGTTTTGATGCAACTGCTGTCCTGCCAGTCATTTAACCAAGAGCAATGGCAATGCAAGGGGAAGGACGGTGGATAAGTTTAGACCATTAAATATTAGATTGTGACTAGATAATATCCTATTTGACTACCTGTACTTTTTTTTTACATCCACCAGAAAAAACATTGTTAGACTGCATGTACTGTAAACAGTGGACACGTTCAACGAAGTATATAAATTACCTCAGTTTGATTAATTTATAGTTCCCATAGCGGCTGTAAAGAAGGAATGGATCCACTTCATCGTACATGATATCTTCAATTGGTTGTAATGTGCTATCAGGGGGATAAAGAACTTGTTGATAATCGAGATATCCTTTGCTCAGGAGGAATGGAAGCTTATCATACTGCAAGCACATTTTCCTGAACTCTGTCTGCGTGACTGTCAACTGGGATTCCATCTCAGCGTTTTGCTTCCTCATTTGCTGGATTGCACATGCACATCCATGGATGGGATCCTTCAGAGTTGCAGTTGCTTCATATAACTTAAAATAATAAGATAATGAAAGTTTATAGAATTCATCATAATCTCAGAATAGGGGCGAGGGCGAGGGCGAGGTCGAGGACGAGGACTTGGGATAAAAATATATATATAAATATATTTGAAACATTTTATTATTTTAATATAATTTTATTATATAAAATATTAAAAATATATAAATTTACATAATTAGTATTCACAGTTTTAACTGTGAATATCAGAAGACAAAACACTGACTCAAAACATAACATTGAAAACTAGAAAACAAACTGAACCAAACATTATGATAATATGTCTAATTGGAAACTCTCTCTACACCGTTGCAATCTTGTCTGGATCCTCTGATGGTAAATGAATAGCCAACACACATTTTTCGAAACATTTCTTGCATTGCAATCTATAAGTCCAAATTATAAACAATTCCTTTTACCATGGCGAGATGACGTGATTCTTTTTTCCATGGCGAGATGGAATGGTTTGCATAGGTGGTAAGGAGTCCAAATTATAAAAAATTCCTTTCAGCACATGGGAAATTTCAACCTTTGTCCGCATAAGCAGCATAAATCGGTGTGATAGATGATGTGGCTAAAATCAAAATTCCTTATTCGTTTACAAGCCATCACATTTCATCAGTTGAATGTGTTGTTGTTGATATGATAACAAAGTTAAATATTGGATTTGTTTGTGACATGGTTTACACCCCATTTTTTGGTAGAGGGATATTGGAGGGCAATGCCACCCATTAAGGGGGTCCATTGAATTCTATTGTTACGAAGGAAAGTCTTAATGTCATCTTTCACTCTATTTTTAAGAGGAAGAATCTGAACGATACTTTGTCAATTAAATGTATTTATCTTTATGAAGTTTGTATGTAATTTATAACAAATTCGCAATTAATTTGTTCATCTTGAGTTAACAAATCATGATATCTTATATCATGGATGTTTCTTTAATTTTTGCTAAGATTTTACCACGTAATTCTATTGTTTTGTCTCTTGCCTATTTAGTTGAATTATTTCTATTATTACAAATTTATATTTTGTTTACTGGTTACTTGTTGGTAAGTGTCTAGTTTCCTAATAGTTGGGTGGGTACCGGGGACATAAGAAGAGGTGTTATTTTCAATCATTTCAGCTATACTATAAGTTTTTAGAGCCTCGTACTTCAATATTATAGAGTTCATTCAAAATAAATAACTTTTTCAATGTAGCCAATTAAAATATTTGATTAACATATTATTATAATAACTATAAAATTTTGCTTTTAAAACTGTTGGAATATTCAATATGGTTTTATTGTAGAATATTCTATTTTTTATTAGATAGGGTAAAAAACGCATGTTTTAGGAGGACCTAAAACCATGAAAATAAAAGATATAGCAATACAGCTCAAAGAAGATGCTACAACAAACGGTTCATGAGATACTAAACAACCACTAAACCATACCTCGCCAAAAAGACAAAACTACCTACAACAAGAGACCAACCAGAAACATAGAGTTTTTAATAAAAATTCTCTCCACAAAACCACAATAATACCATAGCAAAGCAAAGACTTGTCAAAAGGCCCAAACAAAACAAACAACAAATAGGCATCCAATCGCCAACTACCAACTAAAATTAGATCAACAACCACAAGATGCAGACCAACCAACAGAAAGTGTCTTGCATCAAAACAAGGGTCATCTACCAATCTTCCACATTTAGTGACCTTTTCAATTTTCAACTAAACTACAAGACCCCACATGGATTGAAGGTCAAGCTAGATCATTTTTCCTAACTTTCATAAGCCCCTTAGGACGAAGAGTCATGTTAAAGGACTAAACCTCCAATCTTTTGCCTTTTTTTTTCTTTGCACTTTAATCCACCCATCCTTATTCTCTACAATTTCTAAATCGACTAATAAATAAATTTCAATTAATTTTAAGGACTAAAATTTCTCTTCTACTACAACCTCTACTATTAATTCTGCCCTAAATATTCTTATTTATTGAATGGCTTCCACTTATTAATGATTTAACAAGCAAAAGTCGAACAACTAAAAAAAAGTGTTTCTTAAATTAAAATGAGAGCTTATAACTAAGACTAATGGCAACACAACTGTCTATTCCAAAATGGAATTGTACTTCATTCATGTCATCTTAAAAATTAATCATTAATTAATTTATATAATAATTTAATTATTAAAAATTCAAGTTTAGATCAATCACGTCAACATGGTTAACAATTATATGGATGCCTATGGATTCTTGTTGAGTTGTCTAAAATAGTTTTATAACCTCCAAATATTATAACACCGAGTTCAAAAATAAGTGCCTGCTGCTCTGACATTCCACCAGTCACTTAAACGAGATCAATCTGGGATTCACTCCCATGTTCAGACAATATGTTCAGCAATTTATTTATTACAGAAATCAGTGATTACCCTAAACCGTGATTCTAGGTTTTATTATCTCCCCTGGCCATTAATTTGTCGTAGTCTCGAATCTAACCGTGATTATTTTAAGGAAATAGTTGAGTAAATTGTTAAAAGCAAGGTCTGCTTCGACTGATTCCCTGAGGCCACGATTTCCCCTTCTTTGTGTGAAGTATTTTCAACATGGCATTCCATACCATACATTGACATAAAATAGATTCTTATCAATGATGTTTTGGTGTGGGGTTGATGGAGATATCTCAAAAACATAAAAAGGGAAAGACTCAATAATTTATTTATATTCATGTTGAATTAGACAAGTCCCATGGATTTGAATTTGGATGGGACTTGAATTTGGATTAGAATAAAATGTTTGTGGGATTTGATTTATCCATATCTTTGTCTATTAAATATGTTGTCGTGTGCAATTTTCAATTAGGATGAATAATATTGTAAAAGTAGGCTCTGTATGTGTTAGCTGAACCCAATCTTTAAATGTGACAAGACAGCATTGTTGTCAAATTCAATTTTCATCATTGATGAGCCATGCAACTTTTTAAAATGCACATTATGATCATCCATTTAAAATTGTCGTTGTCTTTTTTTATACTGATTTAAAGTTTTGGATACGCTTTTATCTTTTAGATTTAGTGTTTTTCTTGATTCAAACCTCCATCATTAGTTTAATAAAAATAAAAAAATTATTTAATTTTGAGGTAAATTTTCTTTAATTCTAATTTATATTAAAAAAATCTAAAAACTTACCAATCGAACCAATAAATGCCTCTAGATATTAAACATAATGAACATAATTATAATTACAAGCATAGTCTTCCAAACACAAGTATTCCCAATTCTTATTAGAATCATACAATATAATCTGGGCATGGTTATAGTGAGACTCAGACAATTATTATGGATTAACAAAATGTTATGATAAGTAAAATATCAAACAAAAAAATTTCCCTCATAATCACCTAAATTTCAAGTATGCAAAGTGAAAACTAGTTTTGAATCATTTAAACAGTCATGATGACTTTCAGGCAAGAATATTTAACTTTGGCTGTCCAGATGAACTCTTTTTAGTATGGGATATAACCTTTGCTCTTCCAAAAAAATAAATTCAAATAGGCAATAAGAAAAACTGACACCATTTATCTTACTGGTTTCCCAAGCCAAGACATAAATAAAGAAATTAGATTTCACCTCATTCCATAAGGTACACAATTATAAGTTGTTTGTTTATGAAGAGAACATGCTGCTGCTTTCATATATATTTTAAATTTAGTATATTAGTCCTTAGTAAGATAGGTATTATAGCTTTCAATTGAATTTTTTAAAATATATATATATTTTTAAATATATATATTTTTGAAAATAATTTATATTGATAATAAATATTATGCTAATTAACAAGATGAACAGTTTTTTTAATATTGGAATTACATATATATATTGATCATTACTCATATTGCATAGATTATGGAAACACTATATTTCTAAATCTTATTATTAATATTCTTTTTATTTACTGTTATTACTGCAGTTATCATTCATTATTATGTTAGTTTTATATTGTAAAATTATATATAATTTTCAAAAATAAAATAAAAACTAACTGTTATACATTTTTTTTTTTTTTTAAATTTTAAAATAAATTATTTTATTTGAATTTGAATTTGAATTTTATCTTTTAATTTATGGACAATTTATTCTAACTTGAATGCAGATGGAGAGAAAAGTTTACAAGATGCCTATAACAACAGAAACACAACAAATGATACCAATATTAAAAAAATTAAGAATTTAAAAGTCACAACACTTACTATGATGAATATGAGGATATTATCTGGTCTAGAGGTTCCATATGCTATACTTCAACTCAATTTTATTACCATATGGAGGGATGACTTTAATCTATTTATTCCTGTATTCCGGGTCACATTTTTCTAGGTTTATAAAAGATCTATTTTTATTTTTTATGTTTCTTGTTGCAGAATCTAGAGGAGATGATGAATAAAAATACTCAAGTTCCATGGGGAAATCGCTTTGGATTTTTGCATGTACCAATTCCTCTAAAACGCGTGGAGAACCCTTTAGACTTTGTTAAAAGAGCAAAACATATAATAGATAGATGTAAAATGTCATTAGGTATATTTTCTATCGCCAAAATTTTGGGTTCTCTGGGGACATTGAAAGGAGCAAAGGTAAGCATAAAATTTAATTAAATGTAAACATACAAGCACATTTGCCATACATAAATCTTGATAAGTAAACTTATTGTTTCGATGCTCTACTTGTAGGCGCATGCAAAATGTGCATACAATACTATTGCAAGCACAACATTGGCAATATCAAATATGGTTGGCCCCATACAAAAGATAGCAATTGATGGAAATATAGTAAACAGATTTTCTTTCTTTGTCTCGGGAACCCCACAAGTGAGTATATAAATTTATGATTTCCTTTTATCATGTCCGAATAATTGAAATATTTACATTTTAGTTTATAGGTTATATATTGATTTCAGTCATAAGGTACTTAATTATTGAAAATGTGTGAATGCAGACACTTTTTGTGCATATTCTAAGCTATATGGACGCTATTACCATGCAAGTGATAGCACAGAAAGATTATGTCAATGCAAATATGCTATCAAATCTTTTCAGAGAAGCTTTCGAGGAAATCAAGGAGGCTTCTACTCACCCATAATGTGTGACATAATAATATAACAATTTTTATATAGGCATAACAATTTATAAAAACAAATCGTGATATTATGTTTCTTCAATCAAGATGTGAATGTTGATGGGATATTCAGCTAATCTTAGAATAATCTCCTCGGCATTTGCATGTTTCCCTAACAGCAAAATGGTGAAGTGGAGAGCAACATTATGTATGAAGTTATGTCACTATGAAGTATTCATGGTAAAAGACGGAATCTAGTTATGTAGTGTAACTATAAGTCTTTTAATGAGTATATATATAGAGTCGTATTAATAAATATTTTCTCCATAAACACTGGTATATTGATCTTATAATTATATTTACTCTCTCTCTTTTTTCTTTTTCTTTTTTCTTTTTAAAAAAAAAATTATTATATTTATTCCTTTTTTAATATTTCTTTTTTCATAATAAATTATAGTAATATTTAAAATAAAAATGTTTATGATAAACAAGATCAATCATCAAATTTAATCTCGAACATTTTATTGTCTATCAATATGATTAAAATAACTGTATTACAATCACATGTTTTGAAATAGATCGTAATTAAATAAAATATTTTCTATTGTCTTTATTTACTATAGTTACAAACTATTAAAATATTTTATTGTTTCATCTTATAATTTACTAAAACTAAATGTTACATTAAATAGTTATATTTTTTTATTGGATAGGGTAAAACACTTTTGACTCGAGCTATGAATCAAGGTGGGTCACAAACGATGGCTCATTCCCCATAGAAAATAGAGGAAGAAGAAATACAAAGTGCAAAAAGGGTGTCACCTCCCACAAGAGCAATATATGTGGGAAATAAAACCTGTAGAGAATATAAAGAAAAGGAGAGCAAAAATAGAGTAAATGGATAACCAATAGAGAGAAACCAAAACACCTAAAAATGGGAGTAGAATAATACAACATTCAAGACCAAACCCCACTAGCTGCCCAACAGAGGGGCTTATTCACAAGTCAATACTTCCTTATGCCCTCATTTAGAAAGGGGATCTTCTAGGGTCCATTGAGATCCATTGGAGATGAGAGAGTGTGCTTAAGCCCTCAGTAATTCTGCATCCATTCTATGTCCTTTCTTCTTTGAAGAAACTCCAACATCCACATGTCAGTTAGAAGACCTAGAAGGAGGAGTCCAAGGAGGGATCGCTTGAGGAGGGATTGATCAAGGGGTCAAATTCTCCTATAAGGGGACTTCCATTTAGGGGAAGGTCTGGGGTGGGGAACGGGGGAATAGTCCAAGGACATCCCACGACAATGTCCATTATCATCACTAAGTGGAAGAAAGGGGGAAGTAAAACTTTTCGTGATTGTGCCACTTGAAAAATGGGTCAAGTTCATCTTCTTTCCTCTTCCATACTTGCTAAGGATGCCAATGTGTCTTGGAGGGACATCTAGTGATGCGATGACTAGGGAGGTGGCAATGGAAGGAGCAAAAGGGAAGGCCTTCATAATTGAGATGTTGAGTCCACGAGCCCCATGAGGAGAGTAGACTAACTGAAAAGGAGAGTGATTTGGAAATGTCAATGAAAGCCAAATGTGGACTGAGTATAGACTCCAAGAGGTAGCATCAATCTTTATGAAATTTCTGACTTTGTCCACCAAGAGCTCAATGAAACACTCATTCCTCATCACCAGAGGGAAAAGATGAAGCCGAAGCCACATCAGGCCATCCTTGAGTTGAAATAAATCTGACGAGAAGAAAGGGATCCAAGTGTAGAAGAAAATGCCATAACAGTTGAAAAACCACAAACCGAAGTTCCACACAAAATAGCTATTAGTTGAGCTCTAAAATTCTACCAGGAAGAACCCAACGCACAACAAGTAGAAGGAAGGAGGACCAATGGAACAAAATCAAACTTTCGAGGCCCAAGTTACAATAGTTGAAAGAGAGGTAAACAATCCCATGCATTTTTCAATCAAAAATATGCTACTTATATCTACTTCCATCTCCAACAAAAGAAAGTCTAAAATAACCAACTCAAAGATTGATAAGATAACCTAAATTCGAAATAGTAAAAAAAATCTACAATAAATAATTATTACATTAATTATGAATAATTAATAACATTTTATTATAAATTTGATTGTAATGAATGTTATTTTAGACTTGCATGACCCACAATATTAAAAATGAAATATATATTATCAAATTATAATTTAATGTTTTATGTATATATATATATATATATGTGTTTAACCTTCCAAAAACAATTCTAAACAATATAGAGCACATATATAATCGTTTTCTATTTACATATTTCCAAATACATTGCATACATATGTTAGTGTTCATATATGTTAGTGATATAGAACCCAAAATAGAGATTAATATAATGTTTTTGTCTCGTTTGATTCATCGTAATCATTTTGGTACCTTTTTTTTCCCCCCCTTTTTGGTTGAATGCTAGGATTACGATTTACTTTTTAACATTTGGTGTACCTAACGTGGATAATTGGGTTGCGTTTGTGCGACTGTTATTATTATTATGATTATTATTTACATGGCATACGTATGCGGTACAAGCTTACTATAAGTTGCGTAAGGGCTGTGTAATAAAAAAATATTGAAATTAAAAAAAATAAAGTCGGATGTTATATGAGTTATCCCATTTAATTTTATTTTTTACATTAACAAAGATACCAATAATAAGGAAGAAGGAGATGATAATATAATTGATTAAGAGTTTTGGGTTCTTTCCATATAGATGTTAAAGTTAGTTCTTGTTATTTGTATTAATTAAGAATGTTAGTTTGTGTAGTCTCAATCACCTCCCTTGAGAATTAATGATGGCTCCCTTAACTGATTACAAGGTTTATTAATTGTGGGGTAGTCACTACCGAAACACTAAAACACCCCAAAAAAAAGAGGAATAAAGAAATGATAACGAATTTAAAGGGATAACTACTTTGAGAGAGAGGTTGGGGGGCAAGGGAGTGGGAAGGGGAGGCAAGGTGGGGTGTCATCAAGTAGGGAGAAGGAAAAAAATGAGGAGCAAAGATTGAAAGAGACAACAATGTCATCCTACTAACAAATATTTGGGGACAATGTAAAGGCAAGGGGAAAGAGTAGAGGGAAAAAAAAAAAAGAGATCCATTTATAGATAAATAATATGTGTTATCCCTACAAAATATAAGATGAGAGGTATGTATTAATTTAATTTTATAGGCAAATTTAATTTATATTTATATAATTCTTTAAAATAACATGAGAAAAAATCTTAGGTCAAGCATGCTAAAAAAAACCTTATGAAAAATCTTGAATAAACCAACAAAAACATAATAATAAAACTCCAAAATAAAATCCTTAAAAACCTAGAATATTCTCTTCTACATCCTTATATTTTACTAAATTCATTGTAAAATATCCAATATCTATTATACACAATTCTAGGTTGCATCTAAAAAATTTGACAAAATTCACAATTTAGTTTCCTCTTTTTCCTTTTCTATATTACAAGAAAATTATTTGAGAAAATTCTCAATTGCCTTTTATTTTTATTTTCAATGTTTTTCATTGACTCTATTCATTAATCAACACTTCTCATCATTCACATTGCATTCCAAGAAAAGAAAAGAAAATATATTTCTAATTATATTTGCATACCTCAAATATTTGTACTTGTAGATTATAAATAATTATGGCATGATTTATGCATTCATTAGAAATATAGTATTTTCATAGTCGATAATATATGTATTTTGACATATATATCAATTCTCATATTTATGTTTTACTATTGAGTTATCAATCGAAAAAAGAAAATATTTTAAAAATAATAAAATGGAAGTTTAAGTTAAAACACATGACAAATTAAACTTAACAAATAAGATTAATGCTTTTAATTTACAAGATGAATGAATGTTTCTGTAACTCCTAGGCCAATGAGGAGGGTGTTGCATATTGGGGCTTGTCATATGTCTACTTTCAGTTTTCCACACAATGTGATATTGAGGAGTATTATCGAAACCATTAGGGACATCAATGATCTTCCTTAAAATAGTAAAATAGTATTAAAATTTTCATATGTATTTATTAAATTATATATCATTTTTAATCCATTTTTAATTATTGATTATTCATTAATACACTTATTCAGTATTGAGGATAATAAGAAGAAGCAAAATGAGGAAGGAGTATGGACAAGTCAATGTCCTTTATCTATTGTTAGGAACCCAACATGAAGGTGTAATTTTATTTTATTTTATTTTTTTCTAAATTGAATTATTTCTATTAATTATAAATTATTTTCTTTTTGGGGTTTTGATAATAAGCTCAGTAGTTATATAGACTAGTTTGAGGATGACACTAAGTTGAGTCATCGTCCTTTTGTTAGAGGTATAATCACTAAGGGGAGTGAATTAGTGAGCCCAAATATTTTAATTTCAATTATAATTCTTTGAAACTATTAAACAATCAACATATATCAACTTGATCAAACCATATTAACAAGAGAGCTCATTCACTCAATGCATACACACGATCAAACACATAACACATAGTTCCTATGGAAAACCCTCACGGGGAATAAAACCCACTCTCAATCCCTCAACACATGGACTAATATCCTATAATAAATACAAATAAGATATTGGTCAACTCTTTTAGACCAAAAAACATTGATCGTGTCCTCCTAACCAAAAGCATTTAGTGAAACACCTATTTCACAAGGAGTAATTGTCCCTAAGAAAGATCAAGTACTTTAGACACTCCTTTGATCACCTCCACCTTAGAACTAAAGTCTTCAACCCCTGATGATGGATCTCTATTTTTCTAACACCTACACAAACTCCCTCTCTATCTCATATAGGCCTCTAACATAGGCATGCCATAATCTCTCTCATTCACTCAAACTGTCCTCATATACACACTCAAACATCTTCGTATATCTTCAAACTATAGGAGCACTTTTCTGACATAAAAAATATGACCAATAGGTCATATTCACACTCATCAATCTTCTCATCAAATCATCAACTAGGCACTCTACCTCTCCTTCACTCCATAACTCTCTCATGCACCTTGCACTAATCTCACTCACAAGTCTAAAAACCAAGACATTTGGTTTCACTATATATAGATAATTCATGAATTATCAAGATCACAATATTTTTTATCAACCACGATACATGCCTTCATCCTTAAGGCATATCACATGGGTCACACTTAAGCATAATCGACTTTCAAATGGCCTAAGTCACTTTTAGGTCCTCTGGAGACCCATTCAACTCTTTGACACTTTTTTTTATCAAATTAAGAACATAGGAACACTTTCCAAAATCATGGACCCATTCCACATGATCTATATTTCCTCCTTAAGTTCCAATAACCATCACAGTACTTTTTTGCTTGAGCATAATTCACTCAAACAACAATTTGTGAACACAGTCACCATGAACAAATACACAATCAAATTATAAAACTTTGTTGATATTTCATACAATTTTTTAAACCTTCATAATGTACATGGAATATCCTTATAGATTTTAAAACATGCTTGAATATGTAATTCATCATTAAACATCGAAACAACATCAGAACAAGCTCAATCACCCTTCTCGGGTTACATGCAGAACATGCATTTTTTGGAACCTTAATAAATTTGACTATACACACTTTTATATATTAAAATTAGGTTCATTATATTCAGCATATATTCCTCTTCAACTTTTACTTTTATAGCACCTTCGAATTTGTCCTATATCAAAATTTATGGACAAAATGCAAAGTACTAGTTTTTCACTTAAAAAAAATTCTAATATTCAAATGCAAATGGTCAAAATTAAACCACAAACACATTAATTTCATCTCATGTCCTCACATATTTAGATTAAATTTTCACCATCAATCTTCTTCAAACTTTAATGCATAGTGCATCAATGTCTAAATGTTAAACTTTAACTAGTTGACCTCATCTCATGCAATCTAACAACTTTGACCTCATGCACTTTGTAAATCTCTTCAAGATTGTCCTAGATTTAATAATACCAGACAAATCTCACTTTTACCATTTTATTTTAATTCACTCCATTGATCTCTATCTATATGATCACCTGGTCACTGTTGATCCTTGGAAGAAGCTCGACCTTTATCTCTACACAACATTAAACATTGAACACTTGGCACAATCTCACTGCTTCTTGACATCTTGGAGTAACACACTCCATCAATGATGTTCTAATTTTACCTGTACAAAATTGACCAAGTATTCAATCCATTACATTCTATCTCAGAAGCCAACTTTGAAATTTAATAACATTTACCTCGCTCACTTTCATGTTCTCAAATTTGGACCATATGATCTCCTCACATAGGAGAATCCAACCATGTGTCAAAATATTCTTGAAGCCTTCACATGTGAAAGATAAAATTCCATTAATCTACTCACTTATATTTTTATACCATAGAGCCAACAATGTCAAGAATTGCTTGGAAGGCCAACTTTGCACATGCATATCTTTTGACATGCTTTAGTGCATGATCTAAAATTTAGCATAAATAAGCTAGGCTCAAAACTTAAAAAACCCATTTTATCATCTTATTTTGAATAAAATATAGGTGTGAGATATTCCATCAGCAAACTACTTACTTGAATCTTTCTTGCCTCATGCAAATTTGGCTAAGTATGGGAAAACATTGCCAAACTTCCTGGGATCCCAACTTTGCACTTGCATATCTTTTGTCACATTTAGGTGCATGACATAATATTTACTTCATAATAACTAGGCAAAATAATTAACAAATTCATGTGACCATTTCCTCTTGAAACCTCCATGTATGTGAATTTTAACATCATCAACATGCTTACTCGAATCTATTTGAGCATAGAAAACACTATCAAAATGCTTGAAAGCCCAACTTTATACCCACATATATTTGAATTCATTTAGGTGAATTACATAATATTTAGTGATTAGTAAATAGGGACTAATATGATCACAACCATATTACCGAATCTGCCTAACTCATAATCACATAGAATGGTGACATCAACAAACTACCTACTCATATTTTCTACCACTAGACAAAAAATGTCTAGATGAAAACAATGATCAACTAGATGAAATTCACTTATGCACACTACAACTAAAAGCATAGATAACCTATTATACAACCCATTTCATATTCTCAATACTCCATACTCATCCCTTAACATCCCTAACCATGCCAAAACTAAAGATCAACCAATCCTCCTTAAATCACACTAGGACAAACACATTACACACTTTGTCATTGTCACTTAGGCTATTAAATCACTCCATCCACTCACTAGGATGCCTTCATGACATCACCATGACATCATTGACAACTCTCTAGCAATATTCTCTTTTGTCATTATTGTCAACACACATCATATAGCAATATACATCTTACCTTCCTTCTACTTGAGATAACACTCCCACAATAGTAACTTTCTCCCCCTTTGACACAATGATAAAGTGGACACCAAATGATCCTGAGGACCTAAAAGGAATATCAATAGAAAATTAATATCTTATAAATATGATATAAATTCCCCCTTGCCTTGAGCCTACTTCTTCTTGCTCCATGCCAACACTCTCTTCAATCAAACACTACAACCAATGAAGATAGAACACACTAAACACTAGCATCTGATGGAAATCACCAAGAAACATATGTTATGGAATCCCCCTTAGATATCTTAGCCATTACACCTTTTGAGCATCTTCAAATCTCCATACATCATGAGGAACCACCATACAAGTTTATTATCCTTTTCTCTCAAACTACCTTAAGGACCACCAAAAGAACTTAATGCCACACACAAAACTAGAAACATGCTCTCTAAAAAAACCTAATAACTCACCTTGAAATACTCATGCCTTGTTCTTTTGGATAAACTACACAAAAATCTTTCTTCTTCTCACTAGGCTCAACCGGTCTCCTTGTAACCCTACCTAGAACTTGTAGAGCCAAAAACTTTTAGAAGACACACATTAAAGACCTAAAACATCATATCTAGATCAATCTCATATGTCCCCTCAATCACACCAATTTAAAACAACTAGCTCAACATCTGCAACATACTTTTTTCACAAACCAACTACCGAATTAGGGCTCCAACTTGACAAAAACATGAGTAAATTGAGAACCAAAAACCTTCAAATATATATGAAGATTGATTTGGAAACCAATTTATCCCATTAAAATTATTAAGAAGCCTCAGATGTCAACTCCTAAGCCAAACCATTTTTCTAGTAGATCCTAAAACGCTAGAATCTTAAAACAAACAAGGTCAACACAACACCTTCCAATCAACGTCTACCTCTGAAGCTTCTTATACACTTGGATAAAACCATTACACACTTCTAAAACAATATTTTCACTTCTACATCTTTGGGAACCCATACATCTTATAATGCATTTTATGACCTACATACTCTTAGGCGAGAGCAAACAAAAATAACCAATTTGACTTCAACATACCTTCAGACCACAAAACCACTTGGAACATGGTAGAATAAGGTCAACAAACCTTTCTAAACAAAAATATCATCTTAACGAATCACAAATCCTCTTTTTCCACATGAAATCCTTCAATTTGACAATACAAACTGACCATATATAGCTATGACATCACTCTGACATCACCACAACCTCTCTTCCACTTCAATATACATGTTCCAATTGAAAACACCCATCTCTATCCATCTAGGAACATTTGAAGAACACCAAAGCAACACTTACTTATCCACTATAAGGAGTCTCTTAAAAAGCATAGATAGAGACATCCTTTGTACCTCAATGCTCTAAAACAAATTAAATCTAGGAGTGGCCAACATCTCCTTAGTAACTACTGGAATCCTTTTATAGCTATAAGACTTCTTTCTCTTGTTCTTCTTCTCTTTATTTTTAACTATGACAACTGGTTCTTTTTCTATATCACTCTCCATTTCTTTTAGGATAGAATTGAAAACACATAGAGAAACTATAGAAACTTGACATATCTTTTCATTTGAATCATCAACCTTGTAGCTTGAACCCTCATCACCAGGCATAGATAATTGATGTACTTTGAATAATACTTGCTCAGCAATAGGAGGATGTTCACTTGGATTCATATTCGTCTCAAAACTTGCCTCAACAATCGTATTGGTCTTCTCCTTGAGGTTGTTCTCTTCATTATTAACATGAGTAGACAATGAGAGTCCTTGGAACTTTTCAACATCTGTAGCATTTAATATTTCTTGAAGGAATCTCAAATTACCTTACCTTAAATGGACAATGTTTTTCAAAGTGTCCCACATCATGATAGTTGAAGCACTCAACCTTTTTCACTCCTTTTGACTAATGACCCCCATCAGAATTCCATGCAAATTCAGTTTTAATAGGTCTCATGCATTCTCTAGCTCTATGCACAAATTGATTATAAGTATAAAAATAACTATTAAAATTCACACACCTCATGGCATTTGGTTGTCTTATCCAATTTGTCTTCATTTTGCCAACACTTTCATTCTTTGTTTGATGATTTGCCTTCAAAGGTTGATCCACCTTTCTCCTATTGACATTCATGTCAACTTGAGAATCAACTTTGGGTTCTTCATTAAAACCCAATCTCGATATGTCACTAGCTGAATTATGACTCTCTAGGAGATCATCAAGATCATTGGAAATTTTATCAAACTTGACAAATGATTTCAACTTACTTGTAGAGTTCTCTAACTCATATTTCTAAGATATAATCTCAGAATCATACCTTGAACATTCATCTTCTTTATATTTTAGTCTTGTAGATAGGATTTATAATTGACAACTTAGACTCTTGACCATATATTCATGCTCTTTGGTGTCTTCATTTATTCTTGCCTCAAATACATTGAATTTCTCCTCATAGTCTTTGATTTGAGACTTCATCTTCTTGTCAATATTATTCTCAATCTTCATCTATTTAAGAAAATTTATCAATGTAGTCTCATAGTCCACCTCATCTTCATCATCATCTGAATCACTAAAAATAGACTCCTTTTGACATGAGTAACTACCTTTCCTCAGCCATAAACAGGGCTTCATCTTTTTTCAGGATCATCATGTTCATGATCATACTTTGAGTCACTAACTTCACTCTCATCTAATGAGCTGATATCTTCTTGGGTCTAGAGACTTTTCTTGTCCTTGAAGTACTTCTTCTTGCTGTCAAACCTTCTAAATCCCTTTTTTATTTTAATAGGCCTAAATGATCTCTTCCCATCATCATGACCTCGGTCATGCTCTTCATCACCATCCTTTTTATAATTATGAGGGAAATTATTAGTAAAATGGCCTACCTCTCCATAATTGAATCATTTGAGGGGTAGTTTACCCTTATACTTGCCTGAACTTATTTTCAAATTTATTGAAATCAAAGAAACTAGTTCATCCTTATCTATATAAGAAATTTCATCCTCCTTGGGTTTATATAAGAAATGTCAACTGAATTAGATTGGTCAAACCTTTATAATTCACAAAATCATCCTTATGGAGTCTAAAACATGCTCTAATAGCTAATTCATCATTAAGCATTGAAACAACATCAAAATGAGCTCAATTACCCTTCTCGGGTTACTTGCAGAACATGCACAAACACAAACTCAAATTTGAACATCAATATCTTTTACTTTTTACACTTTAATATATTAAAATTAGGTTTATTGAATGCACCATGGATTCCTATTAAACTTTTCTTTTTATAGCAACTTTAAATTCAACCTAGATCAAAAGTTATGGACAAAATACATAGCACTAGATTTTCCCTTTGCAAAATTCAAATATTCAAATACAAATGATCATAGTTAAACCTTGGACACATTGATTAAATTTAATTTCCTTGCATATTTAGATTAAATGTGCACCATCGATCTTATTCAAAATTTAATGCATAGTGTGTCAATGCCTAAATGTTAAACTTTGACTAGTTGACCTCACCTCATGCACTCCGTTGATCACTTCGAGATTGTCCTAACTTTAAAAATACTAGAAAACTATCACTTTGACCTCTTGAATTTAATTCACTCCATTTAATTATATCTGTATGATCACCTTCTCACCATTGATCTTCGAAAGAATCTCGATCTTTATCTCTGCACAGTGTTAAACGTTGAACACTTGGCACCATCTTGTTGCTTCCTGACATCTTGGAGAAACGCACTCCATCAATGATATTTGAACTTTACCTTGTACAAAATTGACTATGGTAACCATTAAAATCTATCTAAAAAGGAATCTTTGAACCAAAATAAATTTTCTGTCTCTCACTCGCATGTTCTCAAATTTGGACCATCCGATCTCCTCACATAGGAGAATCCAATTGTGTGTCAAAATGTTCCTTAATCCTTTACGTGTGTGAGATAAAATACCATTAATATTCTCACTCATATTATTCTATCATAAAGCTGATAATGTTAATAATTACTTGCAAGGCCAACTTTGCACATGCATATGTTTTGAAGTGCTTCAGCGCATGATCTAATATTTAGCACAAATCAACTAGGCTCAAAACATAACTAACCCATATGACCATCTTGTTCTGAAACACCTACATGTGCAAGATATGCCATCACCAAACTACTTACTTGGCTCTTTCATGCCTCATGAAAATTTGGCTAAGTATGGGGAAACAAATCAAACTTCTTGGGATCCCGACTTTGAAGTTGCATATATTTTATTGTGCTTAGGCTTATGACCCAAGATTTAGTACATAAGAGCTAGGAAAAATATTGAGCAAATCTATATGACCATTTCCTCCTGAACCTCCATGCATGTGAATGTTGATATCATCAACATGTTTACTCAGCTCTATTTGAACATAGAAAAAACTATCAAAATGCCTGAGAGCCCAACTTTGCACCCACATATCTTTGACTGAGCTTAGGTACATGACCTCAGATTTAGTGCATAGAAACTAGGGACTAATGTGATCATAACCATATAACCAACTCTTTATGACTCATCCACATACGGCAATGGTGACATCAGTAAACTACCTACTCATATTTTCTACCACTAGACCCAAAATGTCTATATGAAAATAATGATCAACAAGATGAAATCCACTTATACACACAAGCACTCAAAGCATAGAAAACCTCTTATATGACCCCTTTCACATGCTCAATACTCCATACTCATCCCTAAACATCCCTATCCATGCCAAAACTGAAGATCAACCAAGTCTCCTTAAAGTACATTAGGAAAAGCACATTGCATACTTTGTCATTATCACTTAGGCTATCGAAGCACTTCATACACTCACTAGGATACCTCCATGACATACCATGACATCATTGACAACTCTCTAGCACCTTCCTCTACTACTGGGAATCTAATGTGGAGATATAGTTTTAAATTTTATTTTTTAAATTTAAATATTTAAATTAATAGTAATATAATTTTAATTTTTTATGTTTTGATAACAGGGCCATTTTTTATATGGACCCATAGGAGGATGCCATTAGGATGATTTGTTATGCTTCCTCTACTTCTATGGTCCTAAGGAGGAGGTATACTTTTAGTTTCATTTTTTAAATTTTAGTATTTAAATTAATTATAATAGTATTTTATTTATAGGGTTTTAATAATGGATTCACTATTTATATGGACCTGCATGAGGATGAGATTGAACATAGTGGACATTCTTCCTCTACTAATAGGGACTCGATGCAAAGGAATAATTTGTAGTAATTTTAAAATTGAAGTATTTTAGTTACATATTTATCTAATATTTATTTTTCTTTTATGTCTACATCAAACGTGCTTCGTGATTGTCCTATATCAAGTAGGGACACTTGTGTAGGACCTTCTGTCTTCATCATGCTTTGCAGCATACTCATGTGTTACTCTAAAACCAACTATAAAATTCTCCTTTGATCCATTTATTTGTGCTTTTGGAAAGCTAACATGCCCATCACTTAACAAAACAATCACCAAAAACTCACACCTGCTTGAAATAATGAATATTACATTTACATCTATAATTAATCCTTTCTAATTAAAAATGAAGGCCTCCTAGATTAACCTTGGTTTGCCAAATGTCAATGTTAGGTTATGATCTTGAAACCTATGGGTTATGGGCCCATTGAGAACTACTCCTCCAAGATTTGAGCCATGGTTCTATTTTAAATATTCATCATCTATGCTTAAGCTAATGATTTCAAGATTTTTTCATATCATTTAAATATCCAACAAACCTCAAAGTGATCATTACCATGCATCATTGTCTCATACTATAAAATCAAATGATCAAAATCTTATTGTAGGTTTATGGCCATAATCCCATAATTTTCCAATGATGATGATTATGAAAAGACATATTCCCCAAAGTCACCCTTTGGGTTGTGTTTGCATAGTGGAATAGTCATTTAGGAGCTTCATCCAAGCTTAAAAGCATGGATGAATCAATCGTTTAAGCACTATTCCATGCATAGAACCATCAACTTAAAGCCAATATTTATTCAATAGGCTTACAATAACCTATCGATATAATAAAAATGAAGACAAAAAAAAAAGTGTACTAATTATTTTATAACATTTTCAAACTTAATTGTTTGATGAACATGACGACTATTAACTTAAACTTGATGCGCACATGTGAATGTGGCTAACTTACTCATCAAACTTGCTCGCTAGGTGATGCCATATCCCCTCTTAATATATATAATGATATGTGACATCATTTTGCATATTCGATACTTTTTTCAAGACCTGAAACATAATTCATGCCCTTGCGATGCAAATAAGCATCATGGTGACACTTGGCAACTCTTGAGTTAGTCACAAGGTCATGGGGGAGAACACATATTGCTCCTTCCAAAAGATACAACACTATGACAAGGCGAGATGTGGTTATGGGCGGGGGTCTACATCCATTTCGACTGAGCAAGAATTCAGAATCAATCCACATGGAAACGAGCTACATGTTAAAAAGCCTTTGGTTAAATGTTGCGAGGTTACGGCATTCTGATGCATGGCATTGAGCGATCAAATCGCACCCCTCAGAATAAATGACGATGTGAGGTCAATCCGTGTGGCAGATCGTCATCCCACAAAATAATCCATTTAAATTCCTTAGTCAAAACTTGCGAAGCTACAACTAAATGTGTGTTTGACAAGTGGCAAGTGTTAATTACCTCGCAATCCCACAGGGCTTGAGGTCTACATAAAATTTCCTTGTAAATTGTGGATATACGACTGCATATAATCATGACGTATGGCATGAAGAGCAAAGAAAACTCATGCCATTGTCAAACTACGAGCGTATGCGCCATATGTGACGACAATGCATGGCAAGCTCAGCTAACTGCACACAATATGTAACTTAGCATAAAGCTATGGAAAATCGCCAAGTGCTAATGTAACTTTATACCTTAGATAAATTTGTGAAATATTGAAAAGATGCACTATGATGCGACAATACACGTGGGCCGGACTGCTTGGCAAGCTAAAAATTGTTATAAGTCAGTGATCAATCATATTCGAGATTGGCTAAGGAAGTGGCCAGAAGAAGACATGGCCAATTTAGAACCGCACGGCTAGGAAAAACACATGGGAACAAGCATAGATAATCAGAAGGATAATGACAAATAAAAATCTCATGTGTCCAAGTGTGAAAGAGCACGAAGGTGCCAACTAAGACAAAGCTCAGACACTTCGTAAATTGGCTAAATTAGAAAGCGACTGAGCCTGCAACTAAGGCCAACTTTGATGCCAATTGGCTGAGGAAATAATTAATTTCAAGATTAAGCCATGCAACTAAGCCAAAAATGCATGGGACTAGGTGCGAGTAGGCGCGAATACAAAAATACTGTGTATTTTGGCCTGCATAACAAAAGGATGACCTAAGATCGAGATAATAAGGGTCATTTAACAAATGAAAGAGATAGGATCATTTACCCAGGAGGTTACCTTCTTTTAATTACAAAGAATAGAATGAATTAATGAACAAGGGCTAGGTGCCTCAATCCATAGTGGATCCACACTGATATATACTTGGCTAAAGCTAAAGACACCAATAACCACACCTTCCATGCATTATCGTAATGACGAGCAGTAATAATATCTCCTTTGGATCTATAGAACATCAAACCATTATAAATCCCATTCTCATTATTCATGTGAATGTCAAAACTTGATTTAAATTCCCTTTTAGACTTCCAATATATGAATCTAAATTATGTGCAAGACTTTAGTGAAATCACTGCAAAAATATGTAATATACTAGTCGTTCGGCTATTCACATCATTATAGGAATAAAAATAATTTCTTCTTAATGAAAATTATATGGCTATTAGTTTCCTCAACATAATTTTGACCATTTCTTTTATCTATAAGGAGATCCCCAAACAAAAACTAAAATAAAAAAGACCAACAAATATTCCTTGTCATATAAACTTCTAATTATAAGAAGCTTAATTGGTTTATTCACCAACCATTCTGGATTTCATAGGCATCCTAGATTAGTAAAACAAAACAATCTAAACAAGGGCGTAAAGCACCAAGTCCCTGCGGGAAGCAGAGGCTAAGTCTGAAAAGTAATTTATAGCTTTAAATTCAAAATAAAATGTTCAATTGTATAAATAAATTGAAAATACATAGATCTGACCATAATGATCCCCGAAATCAAATTTTCAATCATGACACCATAAGCATAATACAAAATCCTAAATTTGTTGCCACTAAAACCCACATTTTATTTGTAGAAACCTAATCATACCCACCTCTATTCTTAGCATTATTTGAAAGCTTATAAAGAACAATTGTTTTTCCATCTGATATAATGGGTAGCACATGCTTGCATTGTACCTGTGGATATTCAATCCTATAGGTAGTTAAGGTTTGATCAAACAACTCTCTTTGCTCATCCCTAGGAGGTAGATTCCCCCATGAGTCTGACTAAGGAGTAGAGTATCATTAAATCTGACCCTCAAGCCCTCATTTTTAGATGATTTCCATTCAGCCATTGAAAGAGGATCAGATGCTACCATTTTAATATTAGACACTTGCTCTAAGCTTGAGCAAAAACAAGGTGCCATGCCTTTAACACCCAGTGCACAACCAATAAATAGATTTCAAAACTCAAGCATTTCAAGAATAACTCCTATAGATCCCTACAACATTTCGGTGTGAGTCATCAAAGGCCGTATGCGTTCTTAAATAAAGCCCTAAATATTAATTCCTTTAGGGGCATATACTTACACCATGAACCTAAAAAAGCTACTAAGCCAAAAGCTTAATTTTTTTTTGGTTGTGATACTAAACTTTCTCAAAATCTTATGGCATTGACCATATCATTCAAAAATTGCCAAGAAATTCAAAGGAAAAAACCCAAATGCCAAAATTTGCCTTACCTGATTTCTACATAGGAAAATTGATTTTCTAGAAGGATTCTGAATAACACCTTTGATTAAATTTAAGCACTATCTTCAAGAAACCAATAGTTGAATAAAAGGCATTCAAAACATGGAGCATTTTATTTCTTTTTATAGAAGAAATGAAATAGTGAGTTATTTATACAAATCATCCACCTAAAGAAAATTGAGAGAATTCTCTCCTCCAAATATTGGAATCCTTTGTAGAAAGGTAATTTGTAAATATAAACATTGTTTAGAATGACTCATAACCCTAAAGTTTCTTATAAATAATGTCCTTTAATACTTGCAGATAATAGTCTTCATCTAGTTGACGGATTATTTCAAAGTTCATAAGGTCATCTTTACCATTTGAAAATTTTATGCTCATAGTCGTTGACATGTTTAACTCACTAATAACTATAAATTTGAATAATATTAGTCAATTTAATGTGTATTTTCATAAACAATAGGCTTTATAAAACAAAAACAAAAACATGCAATGTAAATCATTCATAGCAAGAATTGATCTCTATGCATAAGGAATGCACACTCAAATCATTGTTGGCATTAGAGCACAATCTTTGAAGATTGCAGTAGTGAAAAAAAGATAGTTTCTATCAAAATGTTTAGACAATATTAAGATCACTTAAATAGACACTAGTAAAATCCCAAGTCAAAAGAGTGAAAGGTTACCGTCAATACACTATTGTATTGAATATGATAGCTCACAAGTAAAAAAACCAAGAAAATTGAACTTTTAAAGAGGTAACGAAGCTTAGAAATACAAAAGGGCATTCCTTATAGATGGAGAAAAAATCCAATATCTAATCAAGTTCCAAATGACTAGGGTACTTCAAGAGCAACTATTACTCTATAAATATGACTACTGAGGTAACAGGAGAACAAGGAGCCTTTTACTCAAATCAAATGGTGTAGATCAAGATATATAAAGGTAATCTTGTGTTCTGATTACATAACCAATTAGAAAAAATAAGGCCTAAATATGGCTATCTATTCAATAGTGGTGAAATGCCAAATGGGGAAAAACCTAGCATTCACTGGATAATGTTAATATAAGAAAAGTATGAGAAAGATGTGAGTTTGACTTAGATATGAAAGTACCAACTAAAGGAAATGCAAGATAGAGGATAACATAGGTTTCATGATCAGTATGCTGCTATACACCTTTACGCAATCATAATTTACCAGAACTTTGCTTCTTCAAAGGTGATCCTCTACTGCCACTTTCAGTAGCCTCCCTCTGCTTCTATTTGTCTTTAAATATATTAATCATGCTATCTACAATAATTGTTCAATAAAATATGAACTTGTTATTTATCCATCATAGTAACGTTACACAAGATAATTTTGCTTGTAAACACATCATTAGGATGAAGAGAAATTCAAAGCGACTAGAAGCATTAGATTAATATTTTGATGAGGTCTTGGAGTGATTCTTAGTACTTGCCAATATAATATCAGTAGAATGTCATCAGAGAGATATTCCATACAAGAGTGCAAGATAAATGATAAGAAAAAAAAACACTTCAAAATGAAAATCCATGCCTGGAATTTTCTAATTTATGCCTCTTTCCAAGCCTCTTTTTGCTCTTTATAGGCCTTCAAAACTTCAAAAATCCCATAGTTTTCTTTTGGAATTCTATCAACGTCTAAAGGATACAAAAAATAATAATGGTGGCACCTTTTTAGCAAGATGAAAACCATAATAAATTATATCCCATGTTGAGAAAACATATTAATCCCCCTTTGCGAACATAATATAAGGTTTCTGGGTGATTTTTCTCTAACCAATTTTTTGAAGCCATCTCAAAATAAGTAGTTGTTCAAAGTACTAGCACTATTTGCATGAAGGATCAACTCCCTCAGTCCACTCCTTCAACCAAGTCTTCTTCTTGCTAAGTCTGATGTGTCATGAAGGTTCCCTTGTAGCCAAAGGACAAGTTTGCTAAGCTACATTGTATTGGAGTAAGAAAATCCAACCCCGATAGGTGATTCCAAAAACGAGGTGTTTGCCAATGTCAAAAAAAAGACATAAATGATTTTTGATGTAGAGAAACATTAGGGTATGTTATAGTAATAAGTGTAGGAAATTAAGAAGAGAAATATTTGATAGACCTTGATTATAGGCATAGGGATTATTATGTAGCATTTTTCCATCTAGTTGTACGTGGAATGGTCCTAATTCAGTCATTACTCCAACCCCAAGTGATGAACATCCCGGCCCTGAAATGTAAAAATGATTAATGCATCATTTCCATGGTATTAAATTTAAAGAGTGAGAGAACAACATACCTCCATTAAGCCATAGAAATAGAGGCTTGGTGGCCAAGTTCAAAATTAGCCCCTTTCACAGATGGGTATTTGTATGCACTAAATTGATGCCAGAATCCACTCCCATGAATGCTAATTTTTTCCAGAAAACTATTTTCCATCCATCTTATAACAAATGGATCCATGTGGGATGAAAAAGGGAAACTATCCATGTCCCATGATAGAGAAACCTTTTCCATCTTCCTAAGCAATATATAATAAACCCTATTATTGCAATCTATTCTAACCCTTCTAAAGAAAAATTGGGCTTCAAAATTGAGATGGAGAACTGGGTTTTCCCCTCAATTTTTTCTAAACAAATAAATACATTTCTTAAATGATTTGGCCTAGAGAATGTCATAAATTATTCATACCAAGGAAATGAGTTTTTATACACCCCTATGTAGGGGAATAAAAAAGTACCTATGGATTCATTATGGCATGGATCAAAACACAAAAACATGCTCCTAGTTGGAACTCCATGTAAATGTAATTAATCCCTAAATTAAAATAATAATAATAACCACTTAAGTAAAAAGGTCTCAAACTTAAACTATGCCAGCCAAGAGTAAATCAAAGAGGGAGAGATCTGTACTTGTACTAGGGACTGATCAGTGCCGTAATTTAGAGAAACTATCTTTGCTTTCATGATATAATTGTTAAATTTAGGAAATAGATGTGAAGTAGCTTGCACTCCCAAAAATAAAAATTCCCATAGTACATATACATTATATATATGTCATGTTTAGACATGGAAATAAATGCATATTTGTAGTTTGTTGAAAGCATAGAGGGGATTTCTAGGTCCATTAAAATACTTGACTAAAATGGAATGTGTTTCTTCTTGAGCTGAAACAAATGAGAAAAAAATAATGGCGGCTATTTTGCTCTTGGGTTGAGTTAAAAGAAAAGAAAATAATAGAACTTGATATGGCAACCATGTTAATGTTGTTTGATGAGAAGGCTACTTCAGAGGTTCAAACCACTAAACTTCAAACCCTAACTAATTGTAGCCCATGCACATTATTGATAGCATCCTGTAACAAAATGAGGTGTGAATTAATTATAGTGATAGACATAGACAAACATAGATAGAAGGCCAACTCATGAACTGCATACCAACTATAAATAGCATTAATGTACTCTGACCCGTTTTGATAGACTGGAACTGTGCCATAACATCTAAGTTTTTGAGCTAATTGAAACATAGGTAATATTGTTTTTTATTTATAAAATTAAAAATATTTGTATTATTTTTGCGAAAACTATAGACATTTCTTCAACACACAAATCAACATTCTGTTATTCCTGAAGGGCAGGAAGAAAATTCCAGGTTAAACAAAAATGAATGCTACAGTCCCTCCCTTCGGGACTAATAAGATGAATAGTCACCTTATCATTTAAATTATCATGATACACTATGCTTGGAAAGCAAAACAAATAACATTAATTATCATTTTGATTTATGTAAGTTGTTTCACCTAATGAATTAAAAAACATAATTATTCTCAGAAAATTTGCCTATAATATAATGGAGAATAATGTACATATTCATTTCTCAAAAGAAAACCATAGATATCTAATTATGATCCATCCCTATATTTTGATGAGCATATAACATTTATTTATGCCTTTGATTAGATAATGAGGTACAACCATTTGATTATTTTTAAACCAATCCAGATCTCACATGTGATTATGAGTAACATGAAAATATTCAATATTAATATCATTGTATTTTATCTTAAATAAACTAAGTATGGATTATCCCAAATATGCATATCATGAAATTTATTCCATAATCTATAGCTATATCAATATATAATAATTTATTTAACATAGAGAGATGGTCTTGTTACCAAGCATTTAAAATAGATTAACATATTTGCCTCCAAGCTAGTTTTCATCCATTCTAACAACAAAGATTAATACTATTTATTGAAAACTCAGCAAGATCATTACAATCCAATTTAACTCGTTATTAATTATTATTTTTCCCTTGAAACAAGTACGTAAAAAAAGGGAAAGTTAGAACATAGTCACCTTTGTCTCATAATTTTTATGTTTGATCATAAAACTTCATCATGCTCATCCTTCAATACCAATTAGGAGATTATTTAGCATCATGATACATTAACCACCTACACAATGGTTACATATAGTCCATAGGGTAAGACCGATGAGTCCATATCATAGCTATATGCTTTCAATTAAGACATTATCCAATTAATTATCTTAGTTTGGTTGAGCACCAAAGTGTTTGACAATGCTCTAAATATTTCCATCAACTAAACAGTATACATGGATAACTATTTTAAGATCCAATGCTTTATAAAATGTTGCTAATACTTTCCTTTAGGTGAACATTTATCTTTCTACTCTTTCATTAGCCATAAAACTATAAATGCATTACAATAATGTGGCTTAACCTAGATGAGCATCTATACGATGTGATACCTATAGCCAATGTGAAAGTTTCATAATGGATACTTTTTCCTCGATTTACTAACTTTCTCCAAATAAATCTCTCCTTCAATACTAATTGTCCCTCTCTATAATTATGTTTTTATTCATATGTAACTCCCTCCGTGTCAAAAACTCTACTTCCTTTGAAGTGATACCTTTTATATATCATCTTATTCTCCTTTGTCAAAGAGTCATTGTGATCATTTATTACATAGTTTACCTTCAGCTAGTCTCATAAATTATGATATTGTGTTCCATGTTATTCTCTTACTTCTAGATTTCTAGTAGCTTAATTTTCCTCTATTTACATTCAATACTTGTATGATTTAAGATAAAAAGCTATTTCTTATATTCATTCTTCATCTTGTATGCATTTTATTTTGTTGTTGAGAAGCTACAACCTTCTTTAGGCTACTCATATCCCAATTTTTTATCAATCATTTCCAACCACCATGTCTTTGATTTCATCCTAAATTTATTTTATTTATTTTTTATTGTAGTATTAATATGCATTGGTTTGTCTTATTGGTAATTTAAATATGATTATAATTTATAATCAAAATTTTGTTATGGTTAAGACACAAATATTTTGGCTTATCTTCTTATTATATTTATTATCCATATGAAATGTTCCTCATGTGTTTATGCCACAAAGGCAAAAGTGATAATAACTCAAACATTCAACATGCCATATATTCAAATGTACAAAAAGTGAACCTTATTATCAATCTATTTGTTATATATATGATTACTTTAGTTATCCTTTTTATTGATCTTGCTTGTGCCACATCAACTCAAAGAATACTTTGATGGATTAAATTCAATCCCAACTAATTCTTTTCATAGCCAATATATAAAATTTTGAGCCATTCAAAAACACTTGTCTCATGTCCATGCACCATAATCATCACAATACTTTTTATGGTTGGAAGAGATATAAATAAATCACATTAATCAAATAATTATTCATTATACCAATAATAATTATCTATTTCCCATGATTCAATATAATATCACCAAAGGATATATATATATATATATATATATATATATATATATATATATATATATATATATATATATATATATATTATATTGAATAATAATTATCTATTTGCCATGATTCAATATATATATATATATATGTATATATGTATATATATATATGTGTATATATATGTATATATATGTATATATATATATATATATATATATATATATATATATATATATATATATATATATATATATATATATATATATATATATATATGTATATGTATATATATATGTGTGTGTGTGTGTGTGTGTGTATATATATGTATATCTATGTATGTGTATATATATATATATATATATATATATATATATATATATATATATATATATATGTATGTATATATATATGTATATATAAATGTATATATATATGTATATATATATGTATATATATATGTATATATATATATATATATATATATATATATATATATATATGTATATATATATATATATATTATATATATAAGGTAAATATATATATAAGGTAAAGCATGATAGTGTTGTGCCCTAAAACACACACACACACACACACCATTTTCAATAATTAAAATAGGGACCCATTGTTAATCAGATATTATTATTAGAGATCTTCTGAACAAAAAGTCTATGACATAGTGTTTGAAATTGAAAACATAAGGAAACTTAATATAATGCTAAAATGAATTTATTTGGCTCTCTTAATACCCATTATTTGCTTGATTTAATCAAATAGGATTTACTCCAATATTTGTAGAATGTTTCAAAGTTATAGCGATGTTGTGTTTAAGCCATATTATGTGTTTTTACTTTTTTTCTTTGATTTCCTTTAACTCAATCCTGATATACACATTCAATTTTTGGTCTAATAGCTAACAAAGCTGATGTGTTTTTATTTTAGTTGGGTCTTTATCATTGTTATGTTTTAATCAGGTTATTTCATGTTTAGGTGTCTTCTAGGCCCTCCCAATGTTCTTTTACTCTTTCCACACAACATCAATGTGTTAAATCAGAGCCTAAGTAAAAATAATTAAGGCACTCGATGGTGATGTCAATGTTGTCTTTTGTATGGATGATCTTAGGAAAGTATAAAACTGAGAGTCATACATGTGTCATCATCCTAATATCTTGGAGGTGACATCAGCATGGACCTTTTTATAGAAAATACCAAGAAAGTAGAGTCATGGTATCCATCCATGTGTCATCATCCTAGTCACCTAAAAGTAACATTAGCATGTGCTTTTGTATGAGTAATCTAGATAAGAAGAGCAATGAGATCCATCCACATCTCATCATCCCAATATCTTAGAGGCAACATCCACATAGACCTTTCTATGGAGATCTTGGGGAAATAGATTAGTAATATTTTTCAACATGCCATCATCTCGATAGCCCAAAGGTGTAGTGAAAATAGACTATTATACAGATGATTATGGGCAATAAAATCAGTGAGATTCATCTAATCAACATCATTATAGTGTCCCAAATGTTACCTTATCATTAACCTTTGTACATATGATCTTGGGTAAGTGGAGTAGTGAGATCCATCCCTGTGTCATCATATTTCTAGCCTGTAGCTAAAGAGACAAAATAAAAACTTTACAACTTAGCTACGAGTGGGATAGTGACACCCAAAATGTCTCATCTAGAACCATGTAAGTAAGAAACAAGGACATTGAAACCAAGATAAAGAGAGTATAAAAGATACATTTATCATAATAAGATGACTAAGCATCCAAAAGAATATAGAAGAATCCACATGATAGTAAAAGTTGTGGAAGTCAATATTATGAAATTAAAATGCAATGATTAAATAGGTAAAAGAGTGAGTATCATTGTTTCACTTAATTTTTCATGAACTAAATAATTAAAGCATTCAATTCTCACATTTAACACAACCAAGCCAATATATTTTGAATTGTCATTTTTCATCTAATTATATTGCCTCCAAGATATCAAGAGTATTGAGAATTTTAAGCTCAAAGTACAAACTACGAATCCAGAACTCCAATGAAACCAAGGATTTACAAGATTTCCATGGAGAAAGGAATTTTAAAATAACATCAATGGCTTATTCATATCGTATCTCAATCTCCTCTACATACTAAATTGTAGGGAAAGTTGAATACATATATATAATATTTAATTCAGTAGCATTGAACCATAAGTTCAACACTACACTTTCATTTGGTATATGGTTGAAATAGTTAAACCATACAAATATGAGGACCAACTCTCTATTTTCATACATAGAGACAAGGATGACCTCTTCAGCATCAATGTAGTGAACCTTCATAGTGCAATAACTAACATAGAGATAATGCCCTTCATTAACATACTATTTGATTTATTCACGAATGGAAAAGTTAATAAAAAAATATTACACTTTAAGTTTATAAAGACACCAATTTTACACATCAATGGGAATTCCATTGAGAGGTATTATAGAATTCCCTTCCAAAACATGTCATATAAGAAAGACATGGTGAATTCATGGATTTATAATAATAATGTCAACATCAAGCTACAAGAGTGGATCGGTAACCCATTCAAATTTATGGTTTAGTGCCCTACCTTAGCCGTTCCCATTTTGGTCTTTAGACTAAGGGTGAGAATCACCATGGATCTGATAAACAAGATATATGGGTTTTCAACCATCACTTATTTCAATGAGGTATGGGTCCTTTTGCTTGATATGATTTTGACTTCTAATAAAATCATTGATTT
Source organism: Torreya grandis (assembly GCA_037957365.1). NCBI lineage: Eukaryota > Viridiplantae > Streptophyta > Pinopsida > Cupressales > Taxaceae > Torreya > Torreya grandis. The sequence goes on from JARHVA010006310.1 coordinate 586,576, forward strand.
AGGGGAGATCACCAGCTCCAATTTGATTCCAAAACACATAGATCCCAGAATTTCCCCAAATGGGAATTTCTACATGATGTCTTACATTTTGGATGTGGTGACTATAACTATGCATTAATCTTATGATCATCCCTAACAAACATCTCTTAATTACCCTAAAAATAGGATATGTGATGAGTTCAATGCTCTTCATGTACATATACTTAGGGGAACATTAAGAGGCTAAAAAAGACTTTATATACCATGTGTTATTTCAAGAAATTTATGGGAAAAATATGCCCAAGCTCTCCAAACCTATCAATAAAACTATTTAAATTATGGGTGATTATTAGTTATACCCCAATTTCATAATAATCAAAACTGAAGAAGCATCATTTATACTTACCAAAGATTATGCTTAACAAAGAAGTTGAACAAGAGATTATTCCCAACTGGCTGACAATGTTGATGAGGACTTGAGTAAGGCTATTAAAATATTCATCCATCTAACTCCACTTAGTATCAACAAGATGCAATATATAAAGTGGTAGCACCTTTAATTAGTTGGAAAGATAGGGGAACATTATGGGTTTAAATTGGCAACTTTCAAACACTAGGACCCTATAAATGATGTAAGAGGACACCTCAAAAAATATGAGATAAATGTAAGTATAAATTATTGGCACCAATCTTATGACCATGACAACATATTTATCAATGCTAAAGATGATTCTAAAGTGGAAATAAGAATGTGTAGGGATAACATCTTTATGATTATGGTACAAAGGATCCAATATGATCCCACCATCATTAGGGAAGATGCTAAGATGATTGAGAAATAAGAATTGATTTATAAACCTATCTATGGACCCCCTCCTCAGTTAGAAAAATAAATGCATCCAGGGAAGCTTGTATTAGAAAAGAATCTTCAACATTGCCCCACTCCCCTACACATAGTTATTTCTACTTTTCCACAACACATCAAGGTGGAACTTTAATGTAGAACTGAGGAGAAAATACCTAAAAATTCCTAACACATCAAATGTAATTTTCTCCATGCTTCCTTTGCCCCAACTAACCATTAAAAAACATGTAATTCTTCCTTATTTTCTATCTCAAATACATGTTTCTTCTCTTATTTTGTTTCCACTAGCATTAATGCCTTAGTTTTCTAGTTATCCACCTTCATCATCACTTAACATGACACTTTCACCACCATTAGTGATTCCCTTGTCCACTAGACTACCATCTTCACCACCTATCATTCGTTCAATGGTTACCACTCCTCCATCTCCCTCACCATCTACTACCAATACAGTCCTTCTATTTTCCATTCCACCATCAACTAAGCTAGACTCTATTGTTGAAAAACAAATAATTACATACACAAGGGATCCTAAGACTCTTCCCATTTCAGCTCAAAAGTTGTAAGTAGAGGATAAGTAGCCAATTTCTCCTAAGGAAATAAAAATGAGAATAAAGGGTGATTTGGGTTCAAACCCTGTGTATATTTATGAAAGTGAAGAGGAAGATAACAGATGGATTGATGAAGAAGAGTGGGTCTCAAAGATTGATATATAAGAGAAACATGGTATGCCCTTAACCTATAGTGCATCTAGGGATATGTGTGGTTGACTTACGACTTGCACATCTTCATATTAGCTTGTTGCATTTCTTGATGTTCTTAGTATGATCGGCCTATGGAATAACCATGGCTATGTAGAGTATATATAAGAGGTTGTGGTTAGATTTTTATTGTCATATTGTGAATTCTATTCTTATTAAATTATTGTGGAGTTTACCCCTTCGAAGTGGATCAAATATAATATTCAATTATTCTACTCTTTCACTAGTTGTTGGTGTGGATCTGCTCATTCTACTCTTAATTCTTCCATATATAATTCTACTATTATGAAACATCTAAGTTATTTCCTTACAAGTGGTATGAGAGCATCAGTTTGGGCAAGTTTTTGTGGTCCATTTTTTTTTGAATCTAGCATCCTAAGTAGCAGAAGGATGAAAAAATATAACTTGTGATCTAATAGGATTTGAATTTTTTGTCACCATAGTTTAGTAGCCATAAAAAGTCTAGAAAAAAATTTATCTTGTGAAAATTAGAAGTCATTGGATTCATCTGTATGAGACGATCACAAAGGTATATTCTAATGTTACACTTTTTTGGGTTGAAAAATTTCACCCATATGCACAATAGTAGTCATTAGATTCATCTCAATGAGATTACCACAACAGTGTATTCCACCATTAAATTCTTTTGGGGCTGAAACCCTCCCAACATTTTTTCATGGTTGGCCCAAACACTCACAAACATGGGAAAGGGAAAGAAAATCCAAAAACTCCTCACAAATATGGCATGTAATCTAGAACTTTTGATCCATATATTTTAGAGGTAGTTCCATAACTTAAGTCTGAATTATAAGGCATGGTGAAAAAAGATTATTTTGATATAGTTTAAGGGGAAATTAGATTTTTAAGAGGGGAATTGGATAGTGTGAAGGATTAATTAATAAAAATATTTGGGTTATTGGATAACTTATTAGCTAAGCCACTATAAAATAATCCTCCACAACTGCAATTTGGTTCTCCCACTCTAAATAATAACAATACCAATTTTGGCCCTAAGCTGATGTTGCCAAATGTGGACCTGCATGAGTTTTATGGTAATGATGCACTCACTTGGATCACTCAAATTGAAAATTTATTTGATCTACATTAGAATCCATGTTCACAAAAGGTGGTTATGGCATCTCTATATCTCGAACACAAGCCATTCATTTGGTATCATTGGTTTTGTGCTCAAAATTAAAAAAGGGTGTCCTAGTTTCATGGTCAATATTTTATGAGGAGTTACAGCTCCACTATCACAATAATGTCTTTGAAAACTACTTTAGTCAGCTAGTCAAGTTTCACCAAACCAGGCATTTCAAGGACTACAATCATCAATTTTAGAATCTCTCCTTACATATGGTAGACATCACTGATGAAAATCTGACTAAAATATTTCTAGGTGACCTCAAATATAGCATCCAATTGGACGTTTACATGTTTCATCCTAGTAGTGTATCTAAGGCCATACCAAAGGTATGCATTATTAAGGAAAAAGAGTTGATAAAATGAATAATTTTCACTAATGTTCATGAATGCACCTCATTAGTACAATTATTTCATCAGCCTACCAGATTGACACCTCAACAAGTGGGAAAAAATGTGAAAAAGGTTTGTGTTTTGGCTATGATTGGAAATTGATTAAAGGGAATCAATGTATTGAAAAGAATTTATTTTACATTGATGGTGAGAATAAGGAAGAAGAATATTAGGAGGCTTCATGGGAAGAGTTATAAGAACTTGAGGATGAATCTAAAGATTCTTAACCTACTATTTCCAATCATGCACTTTTAGGCATTACTATTCTTCAAACTCTTAATGCGGTGATCTTGAAGCAATAGAAAGTGATTATCTTAATTGACTCTAGGAGTACACATAACTTCATCAATAGTAAGTTGGATTATCATTTTTAATTATTTCATTTACCTAGCTCTAGACTTTTATGTCATGATTAAAGATGATCGTACAATCAAATATTCTATAAAATGTCATAGTATTAAGATTGTTATGGGAGACTATTTGTTAGATTCCCCTATGTTTGCTATTCTCATAGGAGGAATTGACATTATTTTTAGAGTGAAATGGCTCACAACTTTGGGAATTATTGAGTTGAATTTCCTAGAATTATTCACGAGGTTACATTCAAAAGGAAAGACTTTTGAACTACATTGATTATAGTTTAAATCTCCACAACTGGGTAGTTCTCACTAGATGATGAATATTCTCAAAAAAGATATAGAAGGTTTTGTGGCATGATTATTTTCCATGGAGGTTAAACCAACCATGGAGTCTACACATCTTGATTTACAACAGGTATTGAATGACCATTTGGTTGTTTTTAGTGACATGCCAAAAGGACTTCCTCCAAGTCATGCACATGATCATGCCATCAGAATCATTATAGGTTGTATACCACCCAATATTAGACCCTATAGGTATCCTTATGCCCAAAACAGTGAAATTTAAAACATGTTCCAAGAGATGTTGGAGGTAGGAATCATCAAACATAGTCAAAGTGAATATTCCTCCCCAGTGGTCATGATGTGGAAGAAGAATGATAATTAAAGGATGTGCTTAGGCTGTAGAGAATGTAAAAAATACACCATCAAAGAATAGTTTCCTATTCCAATGATTGATAATTTTCTAGATGAATTGCATGGTGTAATTTATTTTACTGATTTATATATTTGATCTCAATATCATTAGATTCACATCTTCAATGAAGACATACCGAAAACATTTTTAGAACTCATGAATTCCATTATGAATTTATGGTCATGCCTTTTGGCCTCAAAAATGTACCATATACATTTTAGAGTTTGATAAATACTATTTTTAGGCCATTTCTGAGAAATTTTGTATTAGTTTTTTTTTATGATATACTCATATTAAAAAAAAATTGGGAAGACCATTTGAAGTATGTGAAACATGTGCTTCCAGCTCTAGAACAACTTTAGTATTATCCTAAACCTTATAAATGTGATTTTGGTGTGGATTACTTGGGTCATATTATTTCACATGAAGGAGTGAAAGTTGATCCTAAGAAAATATAATCAATGATGGAGTGGTAGGTTCCAAAGACCCTCAATAACCTCTATAGATTTTGGGGATAATTGGTTACTATCATAGATTTGTCAAAAATTATGGTAGCATTACATCCCCACTCACCTCTTTACTAAATAAAGATTCCTTCAAATGGACTTATTCATCTACCAAGGCATTTAAATAGTTGAAAATGGTTATGTGCACAACTCCAGTTTTAGCTACTCCTGATTTTCCAAAAGCTTTTGTTGTGGAGTGTTATGCATCAAGATATGGCATGGGGGTTGTACTCATGAAAGAAGGTAGACCACTAGCATTTGAAAGTCACCAAATTAAGGTAAAAAATAGACTCAAACCAATATATGAGAAATAGATTATGGTTATCTACATTCAGTGAAGAAATAGAGACTTTATCCGATGGGTCATCACTTTCAGGTAAATACTAAACATGACAGCCTCAAATATTTTTTAGAACAATGTTTGTCATCTGAAGAACAATAAAAATGGGTGACTAAAATATTAGTCCATGATTTTGAAACAATTTATAAGAAAGGAAAAGAGAATGTGGTGAAAGATTCCCTCTCTCAGTGAGTTAAATCAGTTGAGGCATTGTTATGTGCCATGACCATGTGGTAGGTAGATTGGCTAGAAGAACCAAGATCAAAATGGGAGAATGATAGTGTTACTAAGCATTTGACTCCCAATATTTAATAGAATTATAACAAATCTAAAAAAATTACATGGAAAGGGAACACATTATGGTATAAAGATAGATTATACATTTTTAAGCATTATCTCCTCAAACATAAAATTCTCCAAGAACTTAATGCCTCACCACTTGGAGGACACTCAATATTTTGAAGACATATCATAGAATCAAGAAAGATTTATTTTAGGAAGGACTCAAAGGGTATGTTTATAAATATGTGGTTGAATGCATGGTATGCCAACAAAATAAAGGTAAAACCACTAACACCTCAGGTATTTTGTAGTCTTTATCCATCCCTAGCTAGCATTGGGAATAGGTTTCCATGGAATTCATTATGATTTTACCAAGGTTTGAGGGTGAAAATGTTATCATGGTATTTGTGGATCAACTCACCAAGTATGCTCATTTTTTCTCCTTATCACAGCCATTTGTTACTAGTACAATAGCTTCATATTTTCTCAATATAGTTCAAACATTGCATGGAACTCCAAAGATCATTGTAAGTGACCGAGATCCCATATTTACTAATAACTTTTAGTCTAAATTATATGCCTTTTTGGGTGCTCATTTGGCTCACAGCTCATCCTATCATCCTCAATATAATGTAAAAATAGAGGTAGCCAACAAATGTCTTAAAAGGTATCTTCATTATTTTATTTTTGACAAATAGGAAAAATGGGTTCATTGGGTACCATTTATTGAATGGTGGTATAATGTTTCTTTTCACACTTCCTCCAAGATGTCTCCCTTTATGGAATTGTATGGTATCACCCATCATCCATCACTTTAGTTTTCATAGGGTATCCTAAGGTTTGAATTATTGAGGAACACATTCACCATCAATATGAGGTTTTAGGTAGTTTACGAGAGAATTTAACAATGGTACAAAATTGAATGAAGCAACAAATAGATCAACACCACAATGAGTGGCATTTTGACATAGGTGAGTGGATGTTTTTAAGCTTTTAGCCATATAAGTAGATGTATCTGAAGTAATAGAAAAAGGATAAAAATCTATCACCTAAGTATTATGGCCATTACCAGATCTTTTTAAAAAATGCTAATGTGGCTTACAATTTAGAATTACCCCCAACCACTCACATACATCTGGTATTCCATGTATCTTTTCTAAAGAAATCAATTGGATACAAAATTTTTATTCAGATTAAGTTACCTAAATTAGATGAAGAAGGTAGAGTCATTCTAAAGCTTGAAGATATCCTTCACATGCACACTAAGTAACTATGGACCAAAGCCATTAAGCAATATTTGATCAAATAGAAGAACATGTTTTCTGAAGATGCAACATGGGAGGATGAAGCATTCCTATAGAAACATCATAGTTCTATTTAATATTTAATATAAAAAAAATTTGAAGCGGAGGGGAATGTAATGAACTTAACCTATTATGCATTTAGGGATATGTGTGGCCAACTTATGGCTTACACATCTTCATATTTATTTATTGTATTTCTTAATGTTTTTAGTATGGTTATCCTATGGAATAATCATGGATAAGTAGAGTATATATAAGAGCTAGTGGTTAGTATTTTATCATCATATTTTGAATTCTATTTTTATTACATTATTGTGGAGGTTGCCTCCTGAAAGTGGCTCAGATATAATTTTCAAGTATTATGCTCTTTCACAAATTGTTGGTGTGGATATTCTCATTCTACTCTTAATTATGCCATATATAATTCTACTTTTGTGAATAATCTATGTAATTTTATTAAAAATTACTTTCACGAGACCACTTAGATAGAAGATGATGATGAAAATTTTATTGATGGAAGCACCCAGTCTAGAGGGACAAAATTATTAAAATCTAAGGAAGTCAACTAGGGAAGTGGTAACTCAGGGGCTATTGAATTATTGTCTCTAAGGGGCTATCGAATTCATCATAAATGTTATCCCCAAGTACACCACTATTCTCTCCACCATATGTTATTACAATAGAAACTATAGAAACTAGTAACCTGATTATCTCCCCCTCGATTGTAAGTCCTCCTAATCCACATTTTTTAGAAAATTCTTCAATTATTGTAACTACTAGTGATGTTAGAGATTATTTTCATTCTTTAAGATATATAAACTAGCCACAAGTAGCTAAAATTCTAATTTTTCATACTATAACCTAGCCTTCTATTATGAGCCCTACCATAACTGTTTTAACTATTGTGTATGCATGTACTTCTATTACTGAATATTTAGAAAACCTATTGACCACCCTTTTAACCTACTCATTATTTAGTGGAACAAGTCCATAGTCCCCTACACCAAACCAAGGGGTACACTTTTAAAACATAGTTTCCACATAAATATTTTCTAGCCTAGCTACCTCTTTAAGGCTAACTTCCCAATCATAGATGCCTAGTAGCTCATCACCATAGGTAGATTGAACTACCATATTAGTTTATAATGCATTAGTCAATTCCAAGTATGTTATTGGATGGATTAAGTTTATTCCTCATTTTAATACGACATAAACATCATGTCCAAATGCTATGTTACCTCTAGGAGACTCTCCATCAACAAATCTTGTAGCAAAAAATGAATAAACAAAGCATAAAGTTGCATTAGGCATTCCTTCATGGATCATAAATTTACAGAAGAAGAAGCAGGGAGACAAGAGTTAGTGATAACTTAGTATCCCATAGTAAAGTTCCATTTTGATAGACTAACAAACACCTTGAGAAAGGTGAAGAGGAAAATTATGGTTGTTAAAAGGTAGTAGGTTGAGTTAGAACAAAGAGAAGACATATTCTCCTTGATAAGTCAAGAAATAAGAAATAAGGCTCATGCCTACATATATTTAATAACAACATGTGAATTTTCTTGGGTATAAAATTATATTTATACAAAAAGAGATATTGAATTTGAATGGCATCAAGAGATGTAGACTCTCATCCAACAATTTTCATACCAAGATAGGGAAGCTATCTCTATCCTAGCTGACTTGAAGTCAACCAAGTAAGCACTCCACATGGGAAATTGGTACCTAGGCTCTTTTTTGAGAATCTTTTGTGAGTAGAAATAGATTATTTTAAATCAAGGATTGAAGGAACTATCTATAGAACTAGTGATAAAATTATACAATTGGTTAATTTTGTGAGGGAAAAAAATATAAGTATTGAGGCACTGTATGTAGAGGTTAGAGTTGAATTGGGAATACATAATAAACTAATGGGTAAGCTTCCTCAATTATCTAAAATGGCTCTTATTGATTTTGAGAATATATATGTTGACTTATAGATGAGTCACACACTTTACCTACAAATGGAAGTAGCCAAGCAAGACACTTTAATAATAGGTGTTATGTTAATCCCAACTCACTTTGCTCAGCTTCCCAAGTATTCACTTGTGGATACTCAAACTAGTCCTACCTATGTGACACTTATAACAACCATATCGATAGCTAAATTTAAATTTAATTCAAAATCACCTATAGTTTTAGTTTACTTGATTTTTAATTCCAATTTCATCTCAAATTCCACCAACATCGGTGTCTACTTCACGTAAATAATAGTTTTCTTCTTTTAGCAGTGTTACATAAAAACTTTATATGTATATAAATATATTTACATTAACTAATTTAAATGTAACTATTATTTCCTAAGTAATTTAGCTTGTATATATTGTATTTTAGATGATGGATTCTATTTTAGCAATCATTTTTATACATACACACTTTGCATGAGATTAACATAGAGTGTTATTTTCATATATGTATTTTTAGACTTCACTTGAAATACGAGGCCATACCTATCCCAAGCTTATTTAAACTTGTGTCCTCCTATTCCAAATAGAGGATAATTTTTTTTTTGATATTAATAATGAATTCTAAGATGTTCTAAAATTTTAGTCTTGATGTGCAAAATATGACTCTTCTCCAAAACTTGCGGATTATGTAAGAAGATCTATCATTTTAGTTTCTTAGTATTTTGGTTCTGTATGAGTTATATAAGAAGATCTATCAATTTAGTTTCTTAGTATTTTGGTTCTGTATGAGTTATATATTTTACATACATCTATTCACATTATTCTATTTTTTGTTTTAATGCCTTTTGCATATAAATCATAATCCCCATTGTAGATGTGTTATTGCAATCTTACAAATGTGACAACCTTTGATTTTATGTTTTATGTATGTTATATTTTGGTTCAATTTGAATCCTAACTATTTTTTATTATTTTTTTGTTATATTATCCTATATCAAATATTGTTCTATGATTCCTTGTCCAACCCCTACTTCAAGTGTTGGTCTTGAAAATTTTCATCTAGTGTGGTCCATAAACATCCTTTTTTTTCCCTACCTTTCCCTCTTTTTGAGTTTATTTTGAATTCCCAGCCACCTTATGTTATAAACATAATAATTACGCCCATATAAAGTATATTTATATTCATCTATAACTGACCTATATGTGGTAAATAAATTTCCTCGCTCTCAGCTATTTCACCAACATGTTTATAAAACCCAATACCCAACAACTAATGCCTTGGAGTGAATAGTTTTTATTGATCCTGAAACATTAGAGGATACCTTGTAAAAAATTTATTTGGTATGAATAAAACCATATCAACAAATATAAATCATGATTAGAGAGTATAGTAATGATGACAACCCTAATTAATACTTAACCATGTGCCTAAACCATGGTGAGGTTAGGTGAGGTCTTAGATAGTTCCTCCCTTCAAGGAACATTGTCTTGATTTTTTTTTTGTCATAATAATTATGCTTATATATTCATACATTATCATTATTGATAACTAAATATGATAGAATCAACATAACATCTCATTTGAAGACACTAAATTTGAGTTATATAGCAAATCAATTTTTTGCACTTGAAAAGTACGTATCATGGTTGTACACTTTAGTTATAAGACCTTACCAATGTCAAAAGGCTCACATTTACTATCTAATTATGTCATATTACTTATCTCTTAGTCTAACCATATGTTAGTATGATGACTAGGCCTTATATATTATGAAAATTGCTCTAAACTTGACCATTATCCTTCTCTGGCAATTTTAGACATGCACCTATTTTTTAGCTTCACAAAAACTTGTGTCCCAATTATATGCCTATATTGACGCAAGTGTCTCATTTAATACTATGTTTAATGTGACAAAATGTAATCCAATTTTTTAATGTAATGTATCCTTATGGTCAGTCTATGTGCTTTAATGCAAGATATTTTCAAATAGGATTGGTATATATAAAATATCAACCCTCATTCATTCATCACCTAGAAAATTCATACATCTCACATACATAGCAACAAAATCACTATCAATTGTTTATTCAAGAAATAAAATATTATTGATTCATTCCTATTTCTATATTAATTATAGGAGTAATCTATTTAAAGGTCTAACGTACTAAAGGAACAACTCATGCACCATATTTATCAAGTTATAAGATAGGTCATTGTATGTACTTTATTATCACATTTTTCACCCTTATACACACAAACTCCAATATGCATGGGATAAATACATAATTTTTAGGCCTTATTTAGAGTATTTCCTAAGTATGTAGTGACCATTGATAGAGGGGTACTTGTGGTAGCCTGATAACATATGTCCACTAACCCATTTTTATCATAGTCACCCAAAAGGTGTGGAAGCTAGGGTTTGATCATTTGATAAAGATAGATAGCATGTGTGCATCATATAAATACATGAGAAGAAAGGAAACTAAAAAACCTATAATGTTTCAATTAGTTACATCAAAATCTAGTAACTATTCCATATAGGACATCTGTATCCATTTTAGATACTAGTGTCAACATAATTATTTAGATTTGATGCAAGTATATGAGGCCACATAATGATAAATTATATAATCTTATAATTGTTCCAAGATGTCAATCACATCCACTTACAGTTTATTTCATCCTAGATCTACATGCACATATTAATCCAACTAGGTACTCTTGTTTCTAATTTATTATAATGTTAGTCAATAGCTGTACTTTCTATTTTTGGCATATCTTAGTACTTAAATTTATCATGATGTTTATCTGAGTTTAAAAATTAATTGGCCTACTATATATCTATTTATCACTCTTTTACTTATTCATTTTTATATTATTAACCCCTATAGTACCCTTGTACACAATTTAAGCTAGGGTTAAACATTTGGTGGAATTGACCTTTATGTCTGTAAAGCCCTAATTTGGCTCATGGTTTCCTATTTTTTTTATTGCTATAATTTATTTTAAATTTAAATTTTTTCATTTATAAGCAATGTAAAATGTTAATAAAGAATTTAATTTTAAAATGGAAGATAAAAAGGTGTTAGTTACTCATCTTAATAATAATAAGGTCCTAAATGATGCATTTCTTTATGTTACAAGAGATGAAATCATTATGCATGCTAAAACTAAGGTTTCCTCACATAGTGATGGTTAATCCTTAGGTAATACTACAAGTGATTCCATACCAATAACTATCCCCTTGAACACATCATCACTTCATAATTATAATGGGGGTACAACATATTTGTTCACACCATTGTTCCATGAAAGAAATCCTACTATTGATGCGTATTATATTGGAAACATTGGAACATAATCTAATTACCAATTTCAATGCTTATATCAACTCTAACTATGGGTATGAATCCTTTGGTGACTTCTCAAGATTCAAACCTTAGTAACCAGAATATGTAATATCTTGTCCAAACTATACAACTTTTTAAAGATAATGTTACAAATATCAAACAAAATTCTATTAAGTCACTTTATTTTATTGATTCAAAATAGATGTTGCATAATCCTCTTGCACCTCAAATATATTTACATCATTTGAAAATTAATTTTGTTGCACCTAATTTCACATTTAATGATGGAAAGGGTTATACTAAATAATATATTTGATCTTTCTCTATGGCATGCCTTGATTATGACTCTAATGATAATGTTTTTACTAAACTATTTCCAAAGAACCTCATCAAATATACTCCAAGGTGGTTCCATGATTACTAATCCAATTAATAAAAGAATTAAAACCTCTTGTGGATCAGTTTTTTCACACTTATTTATCAACATTAATGAAAAGGTTTTCTATGCCCAAATTAAAAATATAAAACAAAGAACCAATGAGCCTATCAATGAATATTTCTTGAGATACAGTACAATGTTGGCCAAAATGACAAACTAAATGATATATAAAAAATAGTTTCAAGACATATTAAAATAAATTTTTATTTCCCCATTACATGAGTCTATTATTTTCAAAAATTTCAAATATTTTGATGACTTATGTCATATTCTTCACAATCATGAAATGAATTTTTTTCATGGAACAAACATAAGTATGTAGAAAACACACTAACTACATATAATACCATGTTTATTATATGGAACCAAGTTACAAGTTAAAACCTACATAACCTAAAAAAAAGGAAACAACAACCTAATCATGTTATCTTATCCAATGTACCAAGGAGATAATTTTCATGCTTACTTGAGTCTCTAGATTTATTACTTCGAAAGCTTGTGGAGTGTCACCTCATATCTTTCCCTCCTCCAACGGAGCTTTATATGAGACAACCTCTACCCAAAGGATATGATGTATATTATTATTGTGACTGTCACCAAGGCCTTGGGCATTCTATGAATGGATGTTATACCTTGAATCATAATATCTAAGGCCTCATCGATGACCAGAAAATACATTCAATGATCCTCCAAAGGAATCATGTTCAAAACATGGTGATCTCTTTAATTAGAAGATACTTAAAAATCATTTATAAGAACATTCTAATAAGGATCAAGAATTTAAAATGTTATATAATGCACATCCTCCTCCATCACATTATGCTTACCCATTATATGGGATTATTAGTACTTATACATTACATATACTTCCTATGATTGAAATACCTTCTATTACTTTTAATGATAGTGAGATTGTGTATTATGAGTAAAATTTAAATTCATTATTTTTTTGATAATACCTTTATTAACATCATATACACAATGTTATTATTTATAATGGTGCTAGAGATAATGTTTTCACCATGACATTAATTTTACACTTGGGCTATAAACATGATTATTTACACCCTTCAGCAAAATCAGTTAGATCATTTGATGGCACATCCCAACATGTTCTTGGCAAGGTTGACTCACCTTTATAGGTTGGTCTGACACATGTCATTAATACCTTTTCAATTATACCTTACACAAGAGTCTTTGATATGTTGGTGGGATGACCTTGGATGCATACACTCCACACAATACCTTATATAGTGCTTGTAAGTGTTAAATATTTTCATGCTAATATTTTAATTATAGTTTATAAAATTCCCTATGAACATCCACTTGAACATGATAATTTTATATCGAGGTAGTTAATTATCAAACCTATTGAGGTTAATCATTTGTGAAAGGGTAAACAACATTAAATCCCCTTTCCTAGGTGGCTAGTACATATGAGACCATTGCATCAAAGATATATAGTGGATTCCATGTAATCTTCATCTATTAATACACAACATATTTAGTTATCTAGAGAAGCCAAACATGTTCCTATTTAATATATTCCAAATAAACCATAGATCACTCAATGATGGGTTCCGCAAATCCCCATTCCTCTTATTATTTCCTCATGACCACATAGTCCTATTATACATATGCAGAGTATCATAAATCCTATAGTGTCATATACTACACCTATACATGCTCCTTGGTAGTACCACCATTTTATTACACCATGTTCTGAGTGGAAAGATACCTATGAACATCCATTGAATTAGATCGTATGATATTTTTTCTATTTCAAATATTTCAAAAATATCAAAAGTATTAAAAATATATATCCAAAAAAATCAACACTTCCATATCTTATTATCTCCTTAGCATCTATGTTGCTAGCTTCATGTTGGAATATATCATATACTTTATTTATACATACACACATATGTTTCACATATCTTTTGAGTGTGATAAAGACATACCCGAACACATGATATATTCACACATGAATGTTGGGCCTTTCTTTTCTAATCACATCATCAATACATTATGAGCATAAGCTTCTTTGATCATGATACACCTAGATTATGTTATTCTTTCATCACTATCCATTATCACATTGGAGCTTATGTACTTACACATGCCTTTATACATGGTTATATTTGTTATAATTTACTTGATATGTTGGGTACGTAATATTTTTTAACACTTATATCTAAGGACTAGTGTGATATAATTTATTGGTTGCTTATTATTCCATGCTATTTAATTTATGCACTTCCTTGAGTGTTTTCCTATTTTTTATTGTCTTTCATTTTATTATATGTTTGAGCATTTGAATATGCTCGATTGATTTAGACCCCATAGCTTTATTTTCATATTTTGATATTTGAATATGTCATTATTTGTTGTATGTGGAAATTTGACTAAGTCATTTCTCCTAGATTGTGCAGAATTTGGGCATGGCCCTTGTATTAATCTCCTTGGACCATTATTCTATTACTTTACTTTTGAGTGTAATTGTGTGTGTATGATCTTGTACTATTAGTCTTTATATGTTTCCATGATCTATATCATGCTTCTTAGGACATTTTGTTATCACATTTTGCATGCTTCAATGCTATTTATACCTATACATGTTTATCCTATATGTTACAAGATCCATGCATAGATTATATAGTTAACTTATGCTATTGAGGTAAGGTAACTACCATATTATACTTCCCCTCACCTCAAAAAATGGGGAATATTAGATGGGGCATGCCATATAGGATTGGCTTCCATACTTCCATAGTTTCATATTTCAATGGGGGCATGCCAAACTGGCATGACCTCCATAATTATTAAATACTCAACATTTTCAAATTACAGTGGAGATAATTATGGAAACATGTTCTCCACACTTACCCTAATTCTAATATTCTCTAGATTCAAAGAAGGAATGTCATGCAAGCATGTCTTCCACACCTATTTTTTTAAAATATTGTCCAAATTTCATAGTTATATGATTCAAATTCATATTTGTGGCATCAATATATACATTAGTACCATTATTATACCCATGTTTGGACTTGAGACATAAATGAGGTGCATATGTTATGTAAAGGGTGCATTAAATTTCAAAACCAAATAATTTTCTATATTTGAAATACTAATATGAATTATTGTCATACCCAGGATGGAATTTTATGGACTTATATTGAGTCAATAAATTATAGTATTTAGTTCACCCTTTGGGAAGGTTGAGGTGATTAAATCACTCAATCTTACCAAGTTTATAAGTTAGACTAGATTAAATAAACCAACTTCACCAGATTTTAGGTTGGAGTGATTAAATCATCCAACCTCAATAGATATATAATCTAATTTTATTGGATCACTCATACTTACCAAGTTATAAGAATTATTATGTTTCATGATTTACATAAGCTCAATGGTCATGTGGAAACTGTCATTTTTTCCAAGGTTGGGAGCATGTTGTCTCTCTCTCTCTCTCTCTCTCTCTCTCTCTCTCTCTCTCTCTCTCTCTCTCTCTCTCTCTCTCTCTCACACACACACACACACACACACACACACACACACACACACTTTCAAGTTTCAAACTTTTCCTAATAAAATATCTAATGCTTCATAATTAAGCATATCATGAAATCAAATTTCCAAAATGAAATATGGTTTGATTAACACATAGGGATAAAATCATAATACTATGTCCCACTAGACAACCATAAAAAGAATTTGAAAATAATTCTAAAAAATACTTAATTTTTTTTAATTAAAAATATATATGCATTAAATATTTTTATCTATAATCTAAAATACATTTGTTTAATTAATATCACTGACTCAAACTCATGATATTTTTAGGAGAGATTATACTTTTATGTGACCTATTTATGTCAAAAATTGGCACACACTATTATACTTTGACCCATAGGTTTACTCCTAACATTGATCTTTCTAATTTCAAGAATTTAAAATTCATTCAATATCATATTTGATGCACTAATTATAAATTGTAACATGATCTTGTTTACAGATCATTCACTAGCAAAACACTCGTGTTGGACTCACGTAAAGGTAAGGTTTGTTATACGCACTTAGATACACATTTATTTTCCTTTAAACTATTAATTTAATTATTATATTAAAAGGGTAGTGTAGACACCTAAATCTGGCCACCAATGACCTCCAATCAGGGTTTTGACCAGTTTCCACCAAAGTACACAATTTGGCTAAAAAACATTAAAATGCATTAAAAGAATTGAATATAACATATTTAAGTGATGATTTTGGCTTGGGTATCATTAAATGGGACAATGCAATTTATGGACCAACTAACTTTGATCAGATCATTTCAAGTCAAAATGCCAATTTTACACCTAGGTGCTCCAAATTTCTCTTTTCTATCAAATCTCTTGCACAAGACATGTGCCTTTGATATTTTATGTTAGTAACATACCAAATAGGATAACGAATCTAATGCATCTGACATTGACTTCCAATTCTAATCCATTCAAATTTTGGACCAATAACAATGTATTCTGATCAATTTGAATAATTTGTGCACAAAGTGTTTAATCATTCTTAACAGTTAATTAAACCAAATTAGATCCTAATTAATAATTCCATGGAAACTTGTTGAAAACTTGTTTTTAGAACTAAATATTGAATATATGTATCATTAGGTGATCTCATTTCTTGGAAAGACATCTTTAGGCCATAAATGCCACAAATATTAGGACTCATACCTCCCATGCCTCATCAATGCCCTCCATGCCTCTGAATTGCTCCTTTATTCTAAATATTGATGAGCCTAATTATCAATTTTAATTTCATAATTGGATTAATATTTATCCACACATCTTAATCTTGAGATGGATGGTTCAGGTTGATTCTAGCCATTTTCCAAAATCTATAAATAGAAAGGCCATGAACATCATTTCTAAGATATTTTGGTGAAAAGTTATAATGCACAAATGATTTTAAGAAGCCATTGCAATTAGTGTTACCATGCTAAATTGATTCCAAGCTAAGCTAAAGCCACAAGATGCCAAGGAGAAGAGGAGATAGCCAAGCCTCCTTCGATGAAGACTTCATGAGCACATGCTGAGCAAGTCACTACAATAAGCATTTTGGACCATCCAAGGAAGGTAAAAAAAGGTTTCTTTTGCATTTTAGTTGTGTGTTTTATTCATGTTTGTTAACTAAGCTCTCCTTAGTGTCTAGGCCTAGAGATGTTATGTTAGTTAGTGTATTTATTTCATTTTGTTTTCATTTTGAAACTAACATGATACTAACCATCCTCTCTTGAGTCAAATTCCTAGCTCACATAATCGTGTACTCAGTGGGACCCAACGCATCCCACACATGAAGAAGATCATTATATAACATTAAAATCTTCATTTTGACCATTAAAACTTTTATAATTTGATTTTCTAACTTTATTTTTCTATTTTTCTTTGTCACGAGTTTACACAGTAACTGTCATCAGTTGAGTAAACCATCATCAATTTATATAAGCGTCACTGGTTAAGTTAGTAAAATTGATGTCAGTCTACATAACCATCACTCGTTAGTAAAACCATCATCGGTCTACATAAAAGTCACCATCATTGGTTAGTTTAACTAATGATGGTCACTGTGTTTTTTTACACAAACTCGAGAGCTCATTTTTCTAAGTTGGTTGTTTCATCTTCAAAGTGCTTCTAGGCTAAACACCTTGCTAACCTTTTTTTTGTAGGTTTTACTTGAAAAATCATCAAAGCATGATTAAATAGATCCTTTTAAACTTCTTTTGGGGTATTTTAAAATGAATCAAACTTTTCATTTTGGTGCTTAAAAGAAAATCATTTAGGGTGTTATTGGTTAAATATTGTAGTTAGCTTTCAAAGATACAAATTAAGACCAAGGGGTCAAATGAACACCACCAAATCTTTCATTTGGGCTTAAAATTGAACACACTTATCATTTATGTCTTCAATAGTTGTTTGACCTAATTTTATTTAACAAAGAGAGGGGTGTTGCATGTATGCTCTTCCATTTATCCCCTTTAGAGAACCCTTAGAATCAAAAGCACCATTCCTATTTCAAAAAGCCTAGTCCAAGGCTTAGAAACAATGTCATCGAAAGCACTCCCAAAAAAATCATCAAATTTTGGGTGACCTTGAAAATGACCCTAAAGTCTTTCTATTAGTCTTTTATTTCATGCAAACTTGGCTTATAAGGGGGACTTCATCACCTCCCATGAGTTTTTTAGGGAAGCTTTGACCTGAGGTTTCACCTCCCAATATTGACTTCACTTACTCCTAAGTTTTACATGGGATAGATCTCCATTTGGACATCACACTACACTGAGAGAACAATAGAATGTAATGGTTGTAAAAAGGACTAGACCTTTTGACAACTATCTAATGCCATGGTCACCCAATTTCCATGATTTTCTTTTGCATTGTTTGACGTGAAAGTCATTGTGCAATTGATTACCCTAAAAATGTTTGAAAGCTTGATAATTTAGTCAACCCCACATTTCCATACCTTGTTAGGATTTGGGTGATTATACTTAGTGTATTTTGGTCATTTTTACTTGGTATGTTTTGAGACTAAAACTTAATTGTTTTTTCATAATCCATGTCAAAATAATGTATTTGAGTTGAGGAGGGTAGTGTTATGCTACCCAAAACATGTCAAAACCATTTTGCCTTTGAGTCTTTAAAAAATAACATAGATCACATCATTTGAGTATGCTTACACCATTAGGTTGCTCAATTTATTTCAAGACTAGTTTACCTTTTATTAGAAACCATGTCATGTACACCATTTGGACCTTTCTCTTGTGTCATCATGCTATCCAAGTCTAGCTTATTTGGTCAAATCTTAGTTTTCACTGTTGATTTTTCAATTAGCCTTGTCAAGTTTGGATTCAAACATTGATTGATTTATATTTAGATATTAATTCATGGGTTTGATACATAGATCTTTCTCTTTTGGGTTACATAACTTTGATTAATTGATTACCCAAATTTGAAAATTATTGATGGTTTGTTTATTTAAATCCTATCCTCATTATTGTTTGTGTCTTTATTTGGGAAAACACAATATTTCTTCAAAGAGTCTTTTTATCTTATGACTTATGCCAACTAATCATGTTTACATTTGATTCTATGTGTCAGGTTTATGTCAAAGTTGTTTCTAAACTTATTAGATTAAATCAAATCACATCAGCATTTGTTTCAAGTCTAGCTTTTGACGCCATTTAGCCCAAAGTCCTTGCATGATTATTTATTTGAGCCTATATTTTGACTCCATATTTGGATAAAAGACCTTGGTAATTCAACTTTTCCCTTTCCTAGTTTAGACCTTGTTTGGAACACTTTGACCTAGACCTTTGACATGGCAGTTTTTATTTAGATGCTTGGCCTTTTGTGTATATGACATTTGAAATTAGATATTTGATCTTAGACTATTTTATGCCATATTTTAGCACCAACTATTTTGGAGATACAACTTCACTTTTAGACCATATTGGAGATATAGCTTCACCCTTTCGACCAAGTTAGACCAAGTTTGAACCATTTGTCCTTTAGATATAGTTTTTTTTTTTGCAGTTTGTAGAACTGCAAGCCTTTTATTTATAGAGCTTTCATCATTTATGTGGATATGTCTAGCTACACCTATGGTGGAGTCACATATAATCCAACTTATGATATCATAGCCATAAAAAATGAATTTTATGGCTTTATTCAAGACCCTAATGATGATAGTATGGTTTGTGAGATAGATTTTTATCCACCTCATAATAATCATTCATGGAAACAAAGTCATGAACTAGCTCACGATACAACTTAAGACCTGGATTGGTATGAAGAAACTTGTGAAGAGGACTTTGAAGACCCAACTATAAATAATATTTTTTGGGATATGGATCCATACCCTCTTTATGATAATATATACATAGAACACAGTCAAGAACTAGCTTATGAGCCAACTCATGATTAGGATGATATGTTTTATGAGGAGGACTTGTATGTTTTAGCTTTGAGTAATTAGGTTCCACCACATCATACCATGTCCATTCTAAAACTATAATGTCACACTATTCCCATACCAAGACCCCATCCTTTGGTTTGTGTGAGCAATCAAACTCTACAATGCTCCTTTATCATTCCAGGACCTGGTCCTTTAGCTTATATGGGAAATCAAGCTCCATACCACCCTTTCATTACCATCTCAAGACTTTGTCCTTTGGCTCATGCAAGCAATCATGCACCCCAATTCCCTACCATTATCCAACCACAAGCCATTCCTCATCCAGAACTAATCCCATCCAAACCTCAACTAATCTAATCATTTGAAAACCAAGCTAGGTTCAAAACTAGTATTTTCTAACTCATTGGAAATCAAGGACAAGAAAACCAACCAATCCAGGATGTTTTTTTTTTAGCATTTTTGATATGTCAACCTATGATTAATCACCTATCGATACTATACTAGTTATCAAAGAGTCTCACACTGACGAGCCAGTCTTTATCAAGTCACTTATTAATTATTATAACCATCTTTGAAAAAATCATTACCTCGACCATGTGCCTATTATTCAATAGCCTCCTATTGATAATCCAGTCTCTGAAGAGTTATCTCATGGACTTTTTCCCATCTCAGAGGAGTGACAAACCAAATTTTGTGTAGTTCTTTATGCCATCACAGGTCGTTACTTGTCCAAAACCAAATATTCAATAAGACATCATTGTAACAGAGTAACCATCAAATGAAGAATCACAGTTAGAGTTAGGTTTTATTCATGAACTAATATTAGATTTACCATTAGAATCTAAATCAACATTAGTCTCAACATTAGATTTAAAGTCCCTTGAGTTAGAATCATATTCAGAAGAAGAATATGTTTGTGGTTATTACAACATTGGTTATGCATACCTAATAGATCAATTGAATACATTTTTGATCTTTTTATAATTTTTGAGGATGAGTACTTTAGCATTAATGTAATTTCTCCTTGTATCTTATATAAATATTATGATGGCAACACCGATTCCATTACCATTCCACATGCCATTACTATCAACCAAGATAGCCATATTATTGACATTCTATCTCCCATCAGTGTCGATTGGGATCAACAAAATCACACTTTGTTAAATTGAATCTATGGCAACATAGAAGTTAAAAAATAGCAAGGAGGCCAAGACCACGTTCATATAGCAAAAGAACACTCTCCTGTTGAAACCTTTTTAGAGGCACTAGGATATAATCAAAGTTATAACTCAACATCTTCTACTGAAACATTTTCAAAATCACTAGAAGAAAATCAAAGTCAAAAGCCAATGTTCATTAGTGAAACCTTATCAGAGGTGATATGGGACAATCAAGACAGCTTCATTGGTGAAAACCTCATTAAGGCACCAATAGCTAAACACAAAACTTCTTCACTTATTGATGAAGACAAAATCAAAGATCAAATCAAAATAGCTTCTTATTTATAGCTTAATCAGATCGTAGCTACTATCAAGCTCAAACAACAAAAAAATGTAATAGTCCTATTGAGAGAACAAGTCTTCAGCCCCACCATAACAACAATTATGTCAAATCTAGCATCAACAACATTATGTGTGATGAAAAGTCCTGATCTTCATTTGTTTCCCCAGCATTATACATTTTATTATCATTTTCCAATCCATTTCACAATCAAACCTACCATCTAATATTTGTCCTTGTTTACCATCCATGTCCATATTTTCCTTTATAGAGGCTACAAAGATACCTTGTCTCGATGCTTGAAGGAATCAAAATCAATGACCAAGAAAGAACATAAAAACATTATTGGCATCTAGATCTACAAGCAGTTATTGACAAAGTAGTTATTCGGACAAGGTGTGGGGTAGAAATTAATGTTATTGATTATTCTATTTGTATCATTTGTTGATAAATGAGTCCAACTCAAAATACAAAGTTTGCAAGCACCAACTTACAGGAGCATCAACCCCTTTGTTGAGTACCAACACATCAACTATTTATGAGCACCAACCCACAGGAGCACTAACCCCTTGCAAAGATTTGTGAGCACCAACCCCTTTTATGTATAAAACATAACTATCTCTCAATATTACTTACTCAACAAATCATAGAACTCTACAATATCTCCTACATTTTTCTCTTTGAAAACAAATATAAACTATGCACTCTCTTGCATATTACAAATAGCTTATCAAGTCTTTATTTATAGCTTTCCAAATGATCTTTGGCATTCACCTTTTGTGACCCTTCAATCCTCATAAAAAATGGTGCCAAACTTACATGACCCTTTGTATCCTTACATTTGAAAATTCATATGGTGACCCTTCATAAGCAAAAGCATCCTTTCCTCTTTTATCTTTATCTTGGTGACTTTTTGTACTCCTCAAAGTGTCCCTTCATAGAAAAATGCACCATACCCTCTTTTGTCTTCATATTATAACTCTTAGAATTCCTCATAATGACTCTTCATGAGAAAATACATCTCATTCCTCTTTCATTTTTTACTCCATGACTCTTTGACTTCTCCATGGGCCCTCTTTTGACTTATATGCAAACAAAAATATATTCATTAATATTAAATAAATATTAACACACATTAGCCAAGATATGAATATTAAAAACGCCATTAAATGCAATGGGGCTTTTATCACTAATAATGCTAGACCTTTGACATCAATGACAATATTTCCAATAATATATTCTTCTCAAACTATCTAAAGAATAATTTTCTTCCATGATGCATTTATTACCAAGGAATTCGGCCTTAATACTATTGCCAACTTTCACTATTACAATTTTGTGGAAGCTATTTAAAATTGTTGCTGCACAAACTGCCATGACCTAAGTTGTTTGTACTAATAATCACTTGACATTATAATGGTAGTGACAAACTATATATAATGTATATATACTAACTTGAAGGTTTTTAAAACTGTTGATTGATTGATGCTAGAATGCTTGATTGCCAATCTCCACAAGCCGTGTTTATCATACCACAAATTCTATATTATTAGATATGTTCACCCTAATCTAACTTGTTTGTACCAATAATCATTTCACATTTAAAAAGGAAGAAAAAACTGTGTGTGTGTGTGTGTGTGTACATAGCATATATTGGGATAACTACATCTCGGAGAGGTTGGCAACCCACATTCAAGCATCAAACAAGTATCGCTGAAAGAACTTTAAGGTTTATATGTGTGTGTGTGTGTGTGTGTGTGTGTGTGTGTATGTGTATATATGTATATATGTATATACATATATACATATATATACATATATACATATATACATATATATATATATAGACACACACACACACACACACATAATATATATATTATGTGTGTGTACACATTATATGTATACATATACATATACATACATATAATATGTACTATTATATATACATAGAATATATATATTATGTGTATATATAATAGTACACAATATATATATATATATATATATATAAAGGTTTTTTCAGCGATACTTGTTTGATGCTTGAATGTAGGTTGCCAATCTCTCCGAGATGTATTTATCTCACTAATAATGTTACATTATTAAATATTTTAGATAACTCATCGAACAATTTCATTTAATAGAGATAAATTTGACATATTTCAACAACATCAGTATGTTTTTAAAACTACATGGTGATGACAGGGCTTCCCTACTAAAAATCACTATACAATACTCATTCGCTTATAACACTTATGATATTTATTGATGACATCTCGACAATTTCAATTGGATGTTTGCACATACCCTATTATCTCACGTGTATCCTAAAAGAGGTTTGAATATTTTTAACCACGGCATCCTAACGCATGATTATGACATAAGCTCGAAATATGACCGGAATGGAATCTTTTTGATGCGGTGATGAATCTAGTGTGTTGCGATGACAATAGATACGCCTGCGACCTAAATATGTTTTCACACTAAAATTTAGAAAGATAGTGCGTGATTAAATAATAAAAGAATATTTTTCACAATGCGACGGGGTACATTTGGCCAAATTTTGAACTCTTTTCTATAAAATGTATAATTTGTCGGCCGCGCTTAGATTCCACCGATTACCTTGCAGGGCTGAAAAAATTGTATAACATGTGGACAAGAGACTTGACGATAGGTGGGGTGAAGACTTGGGGCGAAGGATTTAAACCAATCGACGGTATTATTTATTGTTTGCAGGATTGAACAACTACTAGAAAATGAGAGAAAACAGTTAGCAGCCATTGATATGCCATCTGCTGTCAAACGCCAGGAAACGCACTGCGTGTTCAAATCTGACTCAACCATGTACAAATCAGAGTTTGTTTGATCCTTAAGCTTTTTCGACTGATGGAAACTTTCAGGTAATGTGCCAATTTTTTCTCACAATTGCACTTAATGTATTAAGTGCAGCTAATGGTACAGCTCGCTACTTTTCTCTATTTTGGAAAGACGGTTGATAACAACGTAATGTTTCAACGCAAGTGATAGTTACGTCTAGCTTATAAGAGGGAAAGGGGAGGAAAAAAATAATGTGTACTGATGATTCAATCCTATCATTTTAGTTTGTTTTGTATACAATGGATCTCAAGTTGTTCAGTAAAGACGGCAAATATGACGAGGAACAGAGGTTTGAAAGAGTGGCCGTAAGCCCCAGCAGCCAGTCTTTGAGTACTTCTATATTGTCTTTGTCTATACAGATTATTTTGGAGTTTGAACAGCCTGTTGTAGAAATTGATCGCAGAAAGAAGATACTTGCAGATGCCCTCTTGCCCAAAAACCCAAGATTCTCTTCTATTCTGGTATTTTATCTACTTATATGGTTGCAAAAAATTAAATAATAAGAAGAAAAGATTTTTATTCTCTATCCTCAATAAATTCCTGTCTCTTGTTTGTTATTTAGTTTCTCATCCCTGTTTTGCTTGCATTTGCAGGAGGAAGATGAGAAGGGAGGGCTGAGGTGGAAGAAAACAACAGTAAACGTTGATGATCACTTAGTTATTGCAGAGTTCCCACCTGGCCATGAATTCTATGATAACTTGGTGAATGAGTACATCTCTGACTTATCCCTAAAACCCTTTAATCTATCTCGTCCTCTTTGGGAATTCCATCTTCTCAATTACAAGACAAGCAAAGCCCAAGCCACCTTGATAATCAAAGTTCACCATGCACTTGGAGATGGTATTTCTTTGATGTCTGCATTATTTTCGTGTGTGATCAGAGCTGACAATCCCACTCTTCGTCCCACCTTTCCTGCTTCCAAAAATCTTAATGTAAAGCGATTCAAAGGTAGTGACAAGCGGTCCATATTTAAATATTTTGGAAATCTGTGGTATGTGGTGCTAGTGTTTTGGAACACAATGGTTGATGTAACAGATTGTTTGTTGAGAATGATGGGATGGAAGGAGGACAGCAAGCTTCCGATAAGAGGGCCTCCTGGAGTGGAGTGTTTGCCTGTGGCTATTTCATCTACCGAGTTTCCTTTGGCGGACATTAAACAAATAAAAACTTACATAGGAGGGGTAAGTGATGATATATATTTGTTAGAATGAGAGTTTAGGAAGGATTTTAAATAAAAAATAATTTGGATGATGCATCACAAAGACTAGCTCTTTGGGTCCATTCAATTTATTTTCTAGGTCTTTTCTTTAATATAATTTAACTTTTACTAGGTTGTAAACCTCTCTTTTAGGAAGTTTAATTTTCTAATATATCTGTATGGTAAGCCTTCGAATTCGGTAGTTCTTACTTTATATTTTGAATTTGTATACAGATCGTGAATGATGTTCTAACGGGGATAATTTTATACGGAATTCAACACTACCTACAGATTTGTCTTTCGGCTGGTATGTTAACTCTTATCTCTACATAATTCACTTATTGTCAATGGAGTTCAGGTATTTTATGGGCCATCTTTTTCGTTGTAGGTGCCCTCTCTATTTTTATTTTTACTTTTTGGGGTCAATGTATTATATAATTCTATGACATACATTATCTAAAAATTAGATGGTGGCTTGTATCTTTCGACCTAAAATGATATTAGATCTTTAAAAAAATTATGTATGATTGTTTTCAAGTGTTAATTGGATTTTTTTAATAAATTTGTCATTTTGTTTGATTGTTTTAATTTAATTTTATTTCAATTATGTAAGGAAGTATAAATTTGTATAATATTATTATATAACTATTAGATTAAAATGATACTGTAAGGCTCGTGATAAGGAAGTTTATCTTTAAATTAAAAATTTTATATATATATATATATATATATATATATATATATATATATATCTTTTAACGTTGATGATTATAGAAATAAGTTAAGGTTAAGTTTAATCAAATTCAATACATTTGTATCATAAAAATAAAAAAGGACTAAGGTTGATTATTTTTGACATGAATGTTAAGCTTATGATAAGGTATATTGAGTGTTCTTCAATAAAGTTGTAAAGATTTCAAGAAACACTAATTTTGTAAAGTTATAATTATGGATTTGAATCTCTTCTTTGCATTTTCACTATTGGCTATTAAAGTATAAACATGTTTCTTCTAATCGTTTAAAGGGTTGAACCAAGGGGATTATATTTTCATGTATTTTCTCTCAACTTTTTAAGAGGCTCGTAGTAGGTTCTTAGAAACTTTGTTGACTATAAAAGTTTATTTTTAGGATATTTTTTTACAAAGAGAGATTAATATAAATAAAGTTTTGAATTTCAAAGCCTTGATATAAAAAAATATGAGTTTAATATTATTCAAAAAATAAATTCTAAAAAACAAAATGAAAAACTCTCAAAGTATCTTAAGTTGTGTGGTTGTATATCCTTGAAAAAGTTGAAATTAATTAATAAATAACTCCCAAGTTGATGATATCAAATAGTTCATTGCGACGAATGAATGGAGGGTAGGAACCCTAGACAAAAGAGCAATAGAACATGATGACAAGCTTGCAGGTCAATGACAGGCCTGCCACTGCAGTTGTGACTACCCTAGCATATATCCTTGAAGTTAGGTTTTCCCTCTACCAACAGTATTATGGCATCAAATGTTTGTTTTGAAGCTAGTTCAGAATAGGGTTTTAGATATGTCTCCTTCAAGGATGCTTCTCATTTCACAACTCTGCTTGTTTTGGTTTCCCTGATAGTTTCCCCAAGTCTATATATCATCGAGCAATTGGATGAGATGCCAAAAGTAGAAATATCTCTCTCAGAGGTAAATGCCTTAATTTTAGATTTTCAAGAATATGTTATTATTTATAGATTTAATGGATTCTAGCCTCGATCATAGGATCTATGTTTGTGGGTGTACTCTAATTAGACTAATAAGTGTGTGATCCATTTATGTTCGAAGAGTTTCTTTGTATTTCAATTTTTCTTCCTTAGTTTTTTTCAAAGATTTTTTGAGGAAGGCCCATAGTTTTTTAGTAGAGTTGGGTTCTTTATGACCCTTGGTTTTGAGGTTTTGGTCTTGCTACTATTGTGGTGTCTGAATTGTCAGTTTAGGTTCGACTCCCAAATCTTCCTCTTCCCTTTTGGCACCTTTCAATGCGTGAAGTTATTGAAAATTCTTTGAGAAGATTCATCAAGATGTATTTTGAGAAATTCAATCAAGGAATCTTCATCTATGCTTTCATTTGTGTGGAGGTGAATCTTAGCAAAGCTCTACCAGATAGAATGCAGTTAAAAAACAACCATTCCCTTTGGATCTAAGCTTTGGACTACGAAAACACTACATTTAGATGTCATTCTTTCCATCAAACTAGCCATATCCATGGCACATGCCCTCACATAAATAGATCTAAGAAAAAAAAAAGGATCATCCCATTAAATCTAAAAATTGGCAGCCATATGAGCATCTTCTTTTGAAAGAAGAAGTCAAGGAAAAATCTACAAATGAACCAACAAAGAATTTCAGAATGGAAGCTATGGAAGAGACATCTATGCAAGATATTGTTTTAGGTGGAGAAATTAGAAGATCACATGAATATAATACTTCTGATTCAGATAAAGATCAAGCCCTAGTTGAACCCCAATTATATTTGGTTACTATTGTTATTCCTTGCTCACCTCTTATAGAGTTATGGACTGAAGTTAAAAAAATTGTGTGCTTCGAGATTGATGGATTTGGTGTTCTGAAATGTATTTGTTATGGGCTTCTCTCTTATTTTTTGTTTTTTCCACCTTCGAGGCTAGTTTAGCTTGATGTGGCTTAGCTTTGCAGGTGTAACTTTTCCACCCATTTTTTTGTATAACTAATATTGTACTATAATATTTTATTAATAAATGTACACTTTTCAATTTAAAAAAAATTAACTCTGAAATTTCTACTTTAGTACACCATAAAAACTAAAACCAAAAATGGTATAAAAACTAATAATTAATAAAATTGAAGCTACGTTTTTCTTTAAAAAAGAAACATGGATAACTCTTGTAATTATAATTTAATTGATGATAACCTCTCTCCAAGATGCCCCAACATATATGATGTCTCTTTAAACTACTATTAGGAAAAGCCAAAGAAGTTATTTCTACTTCTCATTGAATTTTTTTCTAGAAAATTCATAGATGTTATATGTCCTCTTTGACAAAATTTTATGTGGAATAAAAATAATAATAAAAAGACATTCAATTTCTGAGAAGAAATCATATCTTTTAAACCAATGGGAACCTTGGGTTTAGGATGTCGATACCATGAACAAGGCTCATAAAGTCAACATATTTTAAAATTTAATCATGACCAAAATAGATTGTGGAGCGAAATCATCGAAGACAAATATTTATATGCAAAACAATTCATAATATTATTCATATAGAATGCGATTCCCCAGTGCTCCATTATTTGGAATTTCATCTTGGCTTATAAATCGTAAATTTTCCCTAGACTCATGTCGCAAGTGAAACATGTCAATAAGAGAATTTCTATAATGATGCACGATTGGATATTTTATGTTTATCCACCAAGAGAGTTGAAAATATATTTTTGATTATGCTACAAAACTTTGGTGGCCTCTAGTTAGCAATCACTTAACAAAAATTGATGAGTTTTGACACTGAAAGGAGTTGCCTTGTAAAAATTATATGGATGCAAAACAAGTCAAAAATCTACGACCCAAACTACCTCCACTTCCGAATTTTATCTATCAAAGGATAGGAAACCTAGATATGAGAGCATAAATTCCATGAGTTAGGTAACTATAAAATCAACATATAAGGAAGGTTTATTGAATTATCAGATGTGGATTTTAAATTTTCATCATGATTTAAGGTTTGTATTATTTAAAGATTAAAATCTATATAGTGAAACTCATGGAGATGATGACAGTAGCATTAAAAACAATGCCCATAGTATATAACTATCCCTTCTTAAGAAATGGTGTCTTTAGGTGAGTGAAATAATGGTTTGCAAAAGCATCATTGTTTTCTATGGCGGTACTATTTTAGGTGAGGTTTCATTGGCTGGATATAACATATCATTTATGGATGGAATAGATGTTATTTATGAGTTATCATAACCTTTCTATAAATTTAATTGAAGGATATTAAAAAGACTAATAAAATAGTCAATTTATCAATTTGATATGAGAAATACCTTTGAATAAATTATTTCATTATTAAACTTTTTTTTAACATTATATTGTTATAAACATTCAAAAATTTTATTATTATTTTTTAAATATAATGAATGGCCACAATAAATACTCCACCAACATCGCTTCAATTATTTTGACACATTGTACTTGAATGTCACATAACAATAATAAAACTTCCATTCATTTTCCATCATTTTTAGGCCACATGGAATCAATATATCTAACACTGTGTGCACTATGATTTTTCTATTTCCAACACATTCACATAACCTCAACTCATTTTGACTACTATTTATTTAGTTATTATACATCATTTTTTTATGTGTAGATACTATTTATTTTTATATAATTATAATTTTAATTAGTATTAAAAATAATAAATAAATAAATATACAAAATAAATAAATAAAATAAAATGAATCCATCATTTTCATCAAATCAATTCATTTGACATGATCGAATAATTATAAAATTACATATTTTCCATTCCCAATTATACATTTTTATATATTAATATATCTATTATTTAACTCTATGCATAGTTTTTCTTTCTCGTATTTTATGTGTCTCTACTATAAACCAATATATAATAATATAATCTTTGTAAAGGTACACATCTTTCTAAAAGTAAACATCTAAAAATATGACTGTATATATTACTTTTGACCTTACGTACTTTAATTCTACTTACTTTAGAAACATTATTATTTTTTGAAAATTGTGGTACAATTCTTTATAAATTATTTTATTTCGTTTATTTATTTTATTTTATTTTTACATTTTCTAACTCTAAAAAAATGAATGATCCATTTGGAATACATTTCATGCCCTGGACTTTCGGCTTCATAGTGCTTTTGACTTATATAAAATATTTTAGGCAACAATTTGGAATAATATATTACCTTTGTGATTGGCCAAAATAAAGTATTTCAAAAGGTGCCCAATAGAAGGAAATATAAATATAATAAAAACCAACATTTTATAATCAATTTTAAACTTTTGAATTAAAAAAAGTGGTTTTTAAATTTAATAATTAATATTTTATTCATTTTTTGAACTACACATTAATTAGTCAAAGTGGATTGAAAATTAAAAGGATGTTGACGCACTTGAATTTATTATTAAGATGAATATTTGTGAATTCATGTGGAAAAAAGGGACAAATCTTTCCTATAAACTCGAGTTTTGTTTTATCAAATAAAAGATGCATTCCTTGGCATTATATATATATATAAAATTGAGAATGGTAATAGGTTTCCAACTTCTAATAAGCTATTGTTCCATAAGTTTTCTAATAAATTTAATATTATTTTAATAAATAAATTATTATAAGATATTAGTATAAGTTTTATAATAAATTTATTATTATCTTAATAAATAAATTATTATAATGTATTAGTTTTAATATCTATAAGGTACACTTTATGTAAATATGGGCCCATGGTATCCCATAAATATCGGATGAATTCACGTGGAAACCCATTACTACAAGTGATTTATTAACAATAATTTACATAATGGCCTCTTAAGTCTCCTCAATGAAAAGTAGGCAATCAAAAACCACCCATTCGAAACCATTTAAAATGACCAACTTTACAATAATATATATAAAATGATTTATTTATAATTACTTCTTTGCTAATAATTGGTATCCTTCAAAACTAAATATATTCATAAATTTAATTAATAATTCATTGACATTTATAAGAATGAACAAATTCTAATATAAAAATAAATTATAGGATAGATTATTTTTCTATGTTTTTTTTATTTTTTAATATTTTTCACATATTAATAGTGTATTACATTAGTTAATCATATAAAAAAAAGTGAGAAAATGATATCATGCTTTAAAATATAAATCGATCAAACTTGAAAACAATTATATATAAAACAAATAAATATAAGAAGTAATTTTTTAACCAAAAAAAATTGGAAAATAAATAAATAAATAAAAATAATATAAAATAAATTAAAAACAAACCAAAAATATTAGTAAGTAATCGGAGAAAAAAGAAGCATGGGTTTTGGAGGTGCAAGATCATTTGGCTTATCAACCTATCCTTTCTAGTCACTTGCAGTAAGAAGGTCTGTAAGATTAGGTATTGTGTCACAATCATCAACCTACATTGCATTACCATTATTCTATAAAATATCTTTCATATTGCATGAAATTCAAATAGCCCAACAAAGGATCATCATCCATCCATTAAGTCCACCACCAACATTGTCACTAGATTGAGAGCTATGATCTAGGGATAGAGAATATCAGCATGGGGGGAAATTTTGATGCCTACTATGAGATCAAGTCCTCTCACCTTGTCCAAACCCATGGTCCTAGGGGAGACCAATGGAAAGGTGAGTATATAGTGACTTTGCTAACTACATACAGGGCACTAATCTAATGATCCAATAAATTAGAGTTGAGTCACCTCCATATGAACCTTTTTTCTAATTGAACTTGAATCGAAAGCATGACATTATAAATGACATTAAACTTGATATTTTAAAAAAATCATTCATATAAAGTAACATGATTAAATGTTACATCATTTTTGTCCCTCGCTAGTTGAAAGATAATCTCAGATTAAAAAAATATCTCAATATTATGTTTATTTTATATGAATCATGTTCAATTACCCTAAAAAACCCATCTTCCAAGCAAATATTTAAGGACAAAATGATTGGAATAGGGTTTAAATTCACTACCAATCTAATTGGGCATGTTCTTTAATGATTTTGAGTGATGGCAAATAGAATAAATAAAATGTACCAAACCTAAGTACAACATATAGCGTGAAAATTGGTATCCTATGGTGGAAAATAATCCATATGAAGTGTGTGTATTTTGAATCTATGATAACATCCCACATTCTTTCAAAAAAATTATTCCCAAACATGTTTAGTTGAATTTCCATCTGGTGTTGATAACATTAGTATTCAAATGTTACGTATCTAAAGGAGTTGATAACCTAGTTAGGTTTTATACTAGTGAAAGGTTATCTCATCCACCAGATTATAGTTTTCCCACCATATAGATGGTGTCTAGCACCATTGTTTTTTAGATGCATATTAGGTATGACATTATGTATCTCTAAAATTGGTGCATGATCACTAGGCTATAACTAAATTTCATCCATTAGAGTTGGCCCAGGCACCCTCTCCCTATATTTATTATAAAGTAGATTAGAGATTACCTTAATTTCATTTGAAAACAACCATATGATTTAATCCATAAGACTAGATTAAACGGAACCTCATAGAAAGTAAGTACATGATACCACCAAAGAGAATTATACTTAAGAGAAAACCAAAATCTATGTCCATCTCCATCCCAAATTAAGTGTATTTTCATTAATTTCAAATTCTTCTAGATGATCTCTAAAAATATAATGCCACCAATGGTGACAGGGACATGTGTGAGAAATAAGGATGGGAAACTAAATAATTTATACCCTACCTTGCCCATAGGAATGACTTATGTGATAAAATCCTATGTAAAAATTTCTAGGATTTTTCACCTTCTAATGGACATATGATCCATTTGAAACAAAAATCATAACCTTGGATTTTTATGTCTAGAAGACTGGTTTTTCCTATTGCTTTTGGTTCACAGAAGATATCCTTGGAAACTCTTTGGAATAGTCTACTACCTTTAGAATTGGCCCTAATAATTTTATTATGAAATCTTAGAAGGTGTCCAATAAGATGAACAATAAAAATGAGTAGTATCAAACAGCTTGGAATAAAATTGATTTTTTTTTCTAAATAGAGTGTTTTATAAATATAATAAACAAACTATTACTCAACCTTTTAAACTACAGAGTTCAAAAAATTAATGGGATTGACTTGAATGTTAAAATGGATACAAAGGAACTTGAATTGTTCACTACGCTAAATCCATTGCCACTTTTACTTATGGAGCCAAGTGGGCAAGAGGGAGAAATATTTTTTATAACACTAAGTTTAATTCCATTGAATAGAAGATACAAAGGTAAAACAAAAAAATCAAGACATTCCAAGGAATTGGATATTTAAAAATCCTCTTAAGCCAATGTGAGAAAGGTATCAGCAGAAAAAATCCCATTAACCATCTTATTCTATGAGTGTGCGAGTGAGATACATTTACTAAACCCTTTATAAGTATTGTATACTAACATATTGTTGAACCCCTTAGAAAAAAATGCTTACAAATAAGGAGAAAGTGAACACCCTTGGAGAATAAATTAAAAAAACACAAACTTCTCATTTTGGACACTATTGATAGTGATATAATAAAAAAACATCCTAAAAAAATTTAATAGTATACAAACCTAGATGAAAATCATATAGCCTAAATCATTGTCAAGATAAAATTTATCTCAATCATATCATATGTGTAGACCCTCAAATGCTACTTCCAAAAAAATGACCACAATTTTATTATTTTAATTCACTTAATCACTTTTGAACAAAGTGAATGAACCCATTTATTAACAACACATTCACCAAAAGCTAAAATCTACTTGCAATAACCAATATTGAGACTTCATTCAAAATTAATCCTTTTAAATTAATATGGATGGTCTTCAAAATGTGTCTAATTTTTTCAAACACAATATTATAGCCCTATACATATGGGTTACGGGTCCACATGAGATGTTATCCTGAAGGTGGGGTCATGATTATCTCATCATATTTAATGTTGTTATATATTCACCCTTAATGATTTGAGATTGATCGTACAAAAAATATGTTTTGGTTGTACCATGATCACTATAGTGCATCAAGGTCTCATACCACCTTGTTGGATATTCACAAGTGGTTTTAGTCTCATTATGGAATTATATGACCTACATGTCATATAATTTTTCATGGCTTAAGTATCACCCAATACAATCTTGGTGACTAATAAATGATGACATTAATAAAATATTACTAAATGATGACATTAAGAAAGATCTTTATGAATGATTTTGTAAGATATATTAAGAAGTGTAATAGGTTTCCAACCTGTATTAAGCTCCAAGTTCCCAATTTTTATAATGTAATCAATATTATATTGTTTAATAATTATTTCAAGGGTGTTGGTTTCTGCATTTTCGATGTACACTCTATGTAAATCTATGCCCATAGTATCACATATATATAAGATAAATTTACATGGAAACCCACCAATACCATGAGATTTATCAACAGCCATTTACATAACGACCTTCTAGATATCCTTGATTAATAGTAGGAAATCACAAGCTAGCCATTACCTTTCAATGAATTTAGAAAGAAGAACTTGAAAACATTAAGAAAAAGCATTATATCTCTTAGGTATGGAAGGTTGATAAAAAAACATGCCATAGTAAAGGGAGACAAAATATTTTATAATATTTGAAATAAGTACAAGATGAGTATCAACATCTTTTATACCTTTATGAGTGAGCTTACCAAAACCCTAAGTGATACCTAGTGGAAAATAGTAGGGTGGTAGTGGTGACTACACGTACAGAGTTGAGGTGTCTTTGACAATGGATACAAGAGGAATATGGGCAAAGGTAACTGCCTTCGTGGAGAATAAGAATACAAAAAAGGAAAATGTAGGGGGTAAATTAGCGATAGTAAGGGATTTTTTTTATATTTATATTTAGGAGAACACATATAGAACAATGATATGCATGTAGGATTCCGTTTAAGGGATTTGAACACATGTATGGTCCATAAGAGTGAACATGTAACAAAGGTACCAGTATCAAGAGAGACATTTTATGGAAAAGGATGGAAAGATCTTGAACCGATGAATATGACCCTTAGATTGTAAATCTGAAAATGGTATAGAAGGGTCTTAGTTATGTTTTACCATTTCATCATTTTGAGACTATTTTTGCTCTTTTGATGTTGTTGCTGTTGTTGTTGTTGTTGTTGTTGTTGTTGTTGTTGTTGTTGTGTTGTGTTGCATTTTGGTCTTTTTATAGGTAATATTTTATTTTTTAATTTTTAATCACCATGCATGTTTCATGTATGTTTAGTTTCATGCAATGGGTAGAATCCCTCTTTAAAACCCCTTTTTACCAATAATAAAAACACATTCTGTCAATTTCTTGGAATGGAACAACATGAAGAGCTCCTTGGAAGCCCCGATCTTTTATTTTCAATTAATACATATGCACTTTATTTTGAGATCCTCGAGCTTTAAAGTGGTCCACTACATTAAGCTTATGTATTCATAAGGAAGCATGTTTTTTTTAAATCACTTATGAAAAGAGATTACTTTAATTAATGTGAAACTAGAATAAATTAATGGTGTGAAGCATCTTGAGCATCACAACTTAAGATAGTTGTTTGCATCTCAAAGATGCATAAAAACAATGTATGACTAATGCCATTATCCCACCATTATATCCATCCAAAATATTCACAAATCCTACGTGTAAGGTTCAATTTTTTAGTGATATATTTTTTAGTCCAATAGTGATGCAGATGAACAATTTTAAGATAAAATTATCGCTTAAAATTTTTTACTTGGGGGTAATCCATTAAACTTCAAATCCAATAAAACTTTTGGTAAGTTTCATTCACATATTTTATTATATTTATAAGGTTTTTTAAGCAAGCATTACAAAATTATAAACGAAAAGAGAAAAAATATAATTATCACATTATTATATTTTATCATCTTTAAATTACACCTTGTTTGATTTATTTAATCCATGCATATTCTTATTTTTCAAAAATTATCTATTTATTTTTAAAATAATAAAAATTATTTATATTTAATAATAATTTTACATTGAATTACATTCTTTATTAATTTCAAATTATGACAATTGATCATTTATATTTCTTGCATAGCACTATTCTAAAATTATTGGAAATTAGCATTCTTTGCGACATGTAGAAAGAATACTCCCCTACGCAATGTTAAATGATTAACTCAATCCAAATGTGCAAATAAACAATAAAATATTTAACAATAATATGTAGTGTCATAATATATTATGAAATGAAGAATGCTGGCTTCTAATCCAACTTGACATTTTGCTCTTATTGTATTCTCATTTAACTATTGAATGATTTTCTCTTCGGGAACATGTGAAAAGAAAGATAGATATAGATATATATAATATTATGGGATACATTTAATCTTAAAATTTTAATTAAACCTTGATAATTTTTTATTTTTTTTTAATTTCTATCAAAATTTATATAATTATTTGTTATATTATAAAAATAATTTAATATAAAATAATTATTTAATAGATTAAAATATTTAATTAAATTTTATAGTGAGAAAAAACTTAACTTACATTAACAAATATATTTATATAAATATTAATTATATAATTATTAATTATATAATTATATATTTATAGTTTTTTAGATGTTTAGTAAAAATGTTTTTCTGTCTAAATAATTTTTTATTTTTATAATATCTATTGAATATATATTAGATATCATTTTTTATAGATTGTCTTAATCTTAATTTTTAAGAAGTTAATAAATATTCTTAAAATTAATTGCTTATTAAAAAAAGTTTGATTATTTTTATGATAATCTCTTTATTTTGAGATGGGATCTTCAAGAATCAATTCAAAACTTAAAAATTAAATATCTAATGTTTTAGGTTGCAGTATTATTAAAATATTTCTTAAAAAATGATATAGAGAACTTAATTTAATTTATTAAACTTTTTTATTTTATTTTTCTTTAGAAAATAATTTTCTTAAAAATTTAAATCTAATATTTTTATGTATATCAAAATAAATAAGTAAATTTATAAGCTTATTATTAATTATATAATATATTTTTTTAATTTTTTAAATAATATTAAATTTTTTTTATTATTAATTTTTATTTAATTATTTTTATATAAAAACTTTCTCGACTTATTATAATATAATTTTATATTTTATAATCTAAAATATTTGATAATAAATAATATCTTATTTAATTTAATTGCCATACATTAATGTGTGGGAGAATTAATTTAGAAATTATTTTGGTGCAAAGCTCTTGATCTTATTTTATATATAAGTGATATTTGATTTATTTATTATAAATTGCTTAATTTTAAATAAATTTTATAAATTAATTTCTTTTCAAGGATGTAAAAGATTATTTTATATAAATTTTACAAATCAATTTAAATATTAAAAAAATTGCTGGTTTTAATTTTATAAATTTGAATTATTATTTGTTTTATTTGAAGCAATAATTTTTTAATTGTAATTATATTTTTTTTAATTAAAAAGTGTTTATATTAAACCATTAAAAAGTACAGAGATGGAAGTGGGTACTAGGTTTTAGAAGGTATTCTCTCTTACCAGAGACCAACACAATGGATGGGACGCTTCGCTTCCTCCGCCAAACAAGTTATAATCAATTTGAGTTCACTTTTATGTTACTTTTAAGTCGGATCAATTTCCGTTCACAATGTGTGTTTTGATGCAGCTGCTGCCCTGCCGGTCATTTAACCAAGAGCAATGGCAATGCAAGGGGAAGGACGGTGGATAAGTTTAGACCATTAAATATTAGATTGTGACTAGATAATATCCTATTTGACTACCTGTACTTTTTTTTTACATCCACCAGAAAAAACATTGTTAGACTGCATGTACAGTAAACAGTGGACACGTTCAACGAAGTATATAAATTACCTCAGTTTGACTAATTTATAGTTCCCATAGCGGCTGTAAAGAAGGAATGGATCCACATCATCGTACATGATATCTTCGATTGGTTGTAATGTGCTATCAGGGGGGTAAAGAACTTGTTGAGAATCGAGATATCCTTTGCTCAGAAGGAATACAAGCTTATCATACTGCAAGCACATATTCCTGAACTTTGTCTGCGTGACTGTCAACTGGGATTCCATCTCAGCGTTTTGCTTCCTCATTTGCTGGATTGCACATGCACATCCATGGATGGGGTCCTTCAGAGTTGCAGTTGCTTGATATAACTTAAAATTATAAGATAACAATAAAATGAAAGTTTATAGAATTCATCATAATCTCAGAATAGGGGCGAGAGCGAGGGCGAGGACGAGGACGAGGACTGGGATAAAAATAAATATATAAATATATTTAAAACATTTTATTATTCTAATATAATTTTATTATATAAAATATTAAAAATACATAAATTTACATAGTTAGTATTCACAGTTAAAACTGTGAATATCAGAAGACAAAACACTGACTCAAAACATAACATTGAAAACTAGAAAACAAACTGAAGCAAACATTATGATAATATGTCTAATTTGAAACTCTCTCTACACCGTTGCAATCTTGTCTAGATCCTCTGAGCCAACACACATTTTTCGAAACATTTCTTGCATTGCAATCTATAAGTCCAAATTATAAGCAATTCCTTTTTCCATGGCGAGATGACGTGATTCTTTTTTCCATGGCTAGATGGAATGGTTTGCATAGGTGGTAAGGAGTCCAAATTATAAAAAATTCCTTTGAGCACATGGGAAATTTCAACCTTTGTCCGCATAAGCAGCATAAATCGGTGTGATAGATGATGTGGCTAAAATCAAAATTTCTTATTCATTTACAAGCCACACATTTTAGTAGTAGTAGAAGATTTGTTTGCGACATGGTTTACATCGCATTTTTTGGTAGAGGGATATTGGAGGGCAATGCCACCCATTAAGGGGGTCCATTGAATTCTATTGTTAGGAAGGAAAGTCTTAATGTCATCTTTCACTCTATTTTTAAGAGGAAGAATCTGAACGATACTTTGTCAATTAAATATATTTATTTTTATGAAGTTTGCATGTAATTTATAACAAATTCGTATTTAATTTGTTCATCTTGAGTTAACAAATCATGATATCCTATATCGTGGATGTTTCTTTAGTTTTTGCTAAGGTTTTACCACGCAATTCTAGTGTTTTGTCTCTTGCCTATTTAATTGAATTATTTCTATTATTAAAATTTTTTATTTTGTTTACTGGTTACTTGTTGGTAAGTGTATAGTTTCCTAATATTTCGGTAGGTACTGGGGACATAGGAAGAG
Organism: Torreya grandis; assembly: GCA_037957365.1. Taxonomy (NCBI): domain Eukaryota; kingdom Viridiplantae; phylum Streptophyta; class Pinopsida; order Cupressales; family Taxaceae; genus Torreya; species Torreya grandis. The sequence continues at coordinate 626,530 of JARHVA010006310.1, forward strand.
GTGTTAATTTCAATCATTTCAGCTACACTATAAGTTTTTAGAGCCTCATACTTCAATATTATAGAGTTCATTAAAAATAAATAACTTTTTCGATGTAGCCAATTAAAATATTTGAATTAACATATTATTATAATAACTATAAAATTTTTCTTTTAAAACTGTTGGAATATTCTTTATGGTGTTATTGTAGAATATTCTATTTTTTATTAGATAGGGTAAAAAACACATGTTTTAGGAGGACCTAAAACTGTGAAAATAAAAGAAATAGCAATACAGCTCGAAGGAGACGCTACAACAAACGGTTCATGAAATACTAAACAACCAATAAACCACTAAACCATACCTCGCCAAAAACACAAAACTACCTACAACAAGAGACCAACCAGAAACATAGTCTTTAATAAAAATTCTCTCCACAAAACCACAACAATATCATAGCAAAGTAGAGACCTGTCAAAAGGCCCAAACAAAACAAACAACAAATAGGCATCCAATAGCCCACTACCAACTGAAATTAGACCAAAAACCACAAGATGCATACCAAACAACAAAAAGTGTCCTGCATCAAAACAAGGGTCATCTACCAATCTTCCACATTTAATGACCTTTTCAATCTTCAACTAAAGTACAAGACCCCACATGGATTGAAGGTCAAGCTAGATCATTTTTCCTAACTTTCATAAGCCCCCTAGGACAAAGAGTCATGCTGAAGGACTAAACCTTCAATCTTTTGCCTTTTTTTCTTTCTTTGCACCTTAATCCACCCATCCTTATTCTCTACAATTTCTAAACTAACTAATAAATAAATTTCAATTAATTTTAAGAACTAAAATTTATCTTCTACTACAACCTCTACTATTATTTCTGCCCTAAATATTCTTATTTATTGAATGCCTTCCTCTTATTAATGATTTAATAAAAAAAAGTTAAACAATTAAAAAAAAAAGTGTTTCCTAAATTAAAATGAGAGCTTATAACTAAGACTTGTGGCAACACAACTTTCTATTCCAAAATGGAGTTGTACTTCATTCATGTCATCTTAAAAATTAATCATTAATTAATTTATATAAAATTTAATTATTAAAAATTCAAGTTTAGATCAATCATGTCAACATGGTTAACAAAAATAGTTTTATAACCTCCAAATATTATAACACCGAGTTCAAAAATAAGTGCCTGCTGCTCGGACATTCCACACGTCACTTAAACGAGATCAATCTTGGATTCATTCCCATGTTCAGACAATATGTTCAGCAATTTATTTATTACAGAAATCAGTGATTACCCTAAACCGTGATTCTAGGTTTTATTATCTCCCCTAGCCATTAATTTGTCCTAGGTTCGAATCTAGCCGTGATGATTTTAAGGAAATAGTTGAGTAAATTGGTAAAAGCAAGGTCTGCTTCGATTGATTCCCTGAGGCCAAGATTTCCCTGTCTTTGTGTGAAGGATTTTCAACATGGCATTCCATACCATACATTGACATAAAATAGATTCTTATCAATGATGTTTTGGTGTGGGGTTGATGGAGATATCTCAAAAACATTAAAAGGGAAAGACTCAATAATTTATTTATATTCATGTTGAATTAGACAAGTCCAATGGATTTGAATTTGGATGGGACTTGAATTTGGATTAGAATAAAATGTATGTGGGATTCAATTTATCCATATCTTTGTTTATTAAATATGTTTTCGTGTGTAATTGTCAATTAGGATGAATAATATTGCAAAAGTAGGCTCTGTACGTGTTAGCTGAGCCCAACCTTTAAATGTGACAAGACAGCATTGTTGTCGTCTTCAATTTTCGTCATTGATGAGCCATGCAACTTTTTAAAATGCACATTATGATCATCTATTTAAAATTGTCGTTGTCTTTTTTTATACTGATTTAGAGTTTTGGATATGCTTTTATCTTTTAGATTTAGTGTTTTTCTTGATTCAAACCTCCATCATTAGTTTAATAAAAAAATATATTTTATATAATTTTAAGGTAAATTTTATTTAATTCTAATTTATATTAATAAATCTGAAGACTTACAAGTCGAACCAATAAATACCTCTAGATATTAAACATAATGAACATAATTATAATTACAACAAGCAGAGTCTTCCAAACACAGGGATTCCCAATTCTTATTAGAATCATAATATATAATTTGGGCATGGGTATAGCGAGACTCATAGACAATTATTATGGATTAACAAAATTTTATGATAAGTAAATTATCAAACAAAAAAATTTCCCTCATAATCACCTAAATTTCAAGTATGCAAAGTGAAGACTAGTTTTGAATCATTTAAACTGTCATGATGACTTTCAGGGAAGAATATTTTCCTTTGGCTGCCCAGATGAACTCTGTTTAGTATGGGATATAACCTTTGCTCTTCCAAAAAATAAATTCAAATAGGCAATAAGAAAAACTGACACCATTTATCTTACATGTTTCCCAAGCCAAGACATAAATAAAGAAATTAGATTTCACGTCATTCCATAAAGTACACAATTATAAATTGTTTGTTTATGAATGTTGCTACTTGCATATATATTTTAAGTTTAGTATATTAGTCCTTAGTAAGATAGCTATTATAAATTTCAATTGAATTTTTTAAAATATATATATTTTTTAAAATAATTTATATTGATAATAAATATTATGCTAATTAATAAGATGAACAGTTTTTTTGACATTGGGATTACCTATATATTCACTATTACTCATATTGCATAGATTATAAAAACACTATATTTATAAATCTTATTATTAATATTTTTTTTATTTACTATTATTACTGCAGCTATCATTTATTATTACGTTACTTTTATATTGTAAAATTATATATAATTTTTAAAAATAAAATAAAAACTAACTGTTATACATTTTTTATTTTTTATTTTAAAATAAATTATTTTATTTGAATTTGAATTTGAATTTGAATTTTATATTTTAATTTATGGACAATCTATTCTAACTTGAATGCAAATGGAGAGAAAAGTTTACAAGATGCCTATAACAACAGAAACACAACTAATGATACCAATATTACAAAAATGAAGAATTTAAAAGTCACAACACTTAATATGATGAATATGAGAATATTATCTGGTCTAGAGGTTTCATATGCTATACTTCAACTCAATTTTATTACCATATGAAGGGATGTCTTTAATCTATTTATTCCTGTATTCCGTGTCACATTTTTCTAGGTTTATAAAAGATCTATTTTTATTTTTTATGTTTCTTGTTGTAGAATCTAGAGGAGATGATGAATAAAAATACTCAAGTTCCATGGGGAAATCGCTTTGGATTTTTGCATGTACCAATTCCTCTAAAACGCGTGGAGAACCCTTTAGACTTTGTTAAAAGAGCAAAACATATAATAGATAGATGTAAAATGTCATTAGGTATATTTTCTATCGCCAAAATTTTGGGTTCTCTGGGGACATTGAAAGGATCAAAGGTAAGCATAAAATTTAGTTAAATGTAAACATACAAGCACATTTGCCATACATAAATCTTGATAAGTAAACTTATTGTTTCGATGCTCTACTTGTAGGCACTTGCAAAATGTGCATACAATACTATTGCAAGCACAACATTGGCATTATCAAATATGGTTGGCCCCATAGAAAAGATAGCAATTGATGGAAATATAGTAAACAGATTTTCTTTATTTGTCTCGGGAGCCCCACAAGTGAGTATATAAATTTATGATTTCCTTTTATCATGTCCGAATAATTGAAATATTTACATTTTAGTTTATAGGTTATTTATTGATTTCAGTCATAAGGTACTTAATTGTTGAAAATGTGTGAATGAAGACACTTTTTGTGCATATTCTAAGCTATATGGACGCTATTACCATGCAAGTGATAGCACAGAAAGATTATGTCAATGGAGATATGCTATCAAATCTTTTCAGAGAAGCTTTCGAGGAAATCAAGGAGGCTTCTACTCACCCATAATGTGTGACATAATAATATAAAAATTTCTATATAGGCATAACAATTTATAAAAACAAATCTTGACATTATGTTTCTTCAATCAAGATGTGAATGTTGATGGGATATTCAGCTAACCTTAGAATAATTTACTCGGCATTCGCATGTTTCCCTAACATCAGAATGGTGAAGTGGAGAACAACATTATGTATGAAGTTGTCACTGAAGTATTCATGGTAAAAGACAGAATCTAGTTATGTAGTGTAACTATAAGTCTTTTAATATATATATATATATATATATATATATATAGAGTCGTATTAATAAATATTTTCTCCATAAAAACTGGTATATTCATTTTAGGCAGCACTCTGATGAATAAAATGTTTTTCAGATTATATTGATCCTATATTTATATTTACTCTCTCTCTCTTTTCTTTTCTTCTTTTTTCTTTTTCTTTTTTTTTTAAATTATTATATTTATTCCTTTTTAATATTTCGTTTTTCATAATAAATTATAATAATATTGAAAATAAAAACGTTTATGATAAACAAGATCAATCATCAACTTAATCTCGGACATTTTATCGTCTATCAATATGATTAAAATAACTGTATTACAATCACATGTTTTGAAATAGATCGTAATTAAATAAAATATTTTCTATTATCTTTATTTACTATAGTTACAAACTATTACATTATTTTATTGTTTCATCTTATAATTTACTAAAACTAAATGTTACATTAAATAGTTATATTTTTTTATTGGATAGGGTAAAACACTTTTGACTCGAGCTATGAATCAGGGTGGATCACAACTGATGGCTCATTCCCCATAGAAAATAGAGGAAGAAGAAATACAAAGTGAAAAAAGGGTGTCACCTCCCACAAGAGCAATATATGTGGGAAACAAAAGCCATAGAGAATATAAAGAAAAGGAGAGCAAAAACAGATTAAATGGATAACCAATAGAGAGAAACCAAAACACCTAAAAATGGGAGTAGAATAATACAACATTCAAGACCAAACCCCACTAGCTGCCCAGCAGAGGGGCTTATTCACAAGAAAATAATTCCTTATGCCCTCGTTTATAAAGCGGATCTTCCCGGGTCCATTGAGATCCATTGGAGATGAGAGAGTGTGCTTAAGCCCTCAGTAATTATGCATCCATTGTATGTCCTTTCTTCTTTGAAGAGACTCCAACATCCACGTGTCAGTTAGAAGGCCTAGAAGGAGGAGTCCAAGGAGGGATCGCTTGAGGAGGGATTGACCAAGGGGTCAAATTCTCCTATAAGGGGACTTCCATTTAGGGGAAGGTCTGGGGTGGGGAACGAGGGAATAGTCGAAGGACATCCCACGACAATGTCCATTATCATCGCTAAGTGGAAGAAAGGGGTAAGTAAAACTTTTCGTCATTGTGTCAATTGAAAAATGGTTCAAGTTCATCTTCTTTCCTCTTCCAGACTTGCTAAGGATGCCAATGTGTCTTGGAGGGACATCTAACGATGCGATGACTAGGGAGGTGGCAATGGAAGGAGCAAAAGGGAAGGCCTTCATAATTGAGATGTTGAGTCCACGAGCCCCACAAGGAGAGTAGATTAACTGAAAAGGGGAATGGTTTGGAAATGTCAATGAAAGCCAAATGTGGACCGAGCTAAGACTCCAAGAGGTAGCATCAATCTTTATGAAATTTCTGACTTTGTCCACCAAGAGCTCGATGAAACACTCAATCCTCATCACCAGAGGGAGATGATGAAGGTGAAGCCACATCAAGACATCCTTGAGTTGAAATAAATCCAACTAGAAGAAAGGGATCCAAGCGCAGATGAAAATGCCATAATAGTTGAAAAACCATAAACCGAAGTTCCACACAAAATAGCTATTAGTTGAGCTCTAAAATTCTACCATGAAGAACCCACCGCACAACAAGTAAAAGGAAGGAGGACCAATGAAACAAAATCAAACTTTCAAGGACCAAGTTGCATGAGAGGTAAACAATCCTATACATTTTTTGATCAGAGATATGCTACTTATATCTACTTCCATCTCCAACAAAAGAAAGTCTAAAATAACCAACTCAAAGATTAATAAAATAACCTAAATTCGAAATAGTAAATAAAATCTAAAATAAATAATTATTACATTAATTATAAATAATTAATAATATTTTATTCTAAATTTAATTGTAATGAATGTTATTTTAGACTTGCATCACCCACAATATTAAAAATGAAATATATATTATCAAATTATAATTTAAAGTTTTATGTATATATGTATTTAACCTTCCAAAAAAAATTCTAAACAAGATAGAGCACATTTTCAATCGTTTTCTATTTACATATTTCCAAATACATTGCATACATATGTCAGTGTTCATTTATGTTAGTGATATAGAACCCAAAATAGAGATTAATATAATGTATTGTCCTGCTATGCCTACCATGTTTTTGTCTTGTTTGATTCATCGTAATCATTTTGGTACCTTTTTTTTTTTCCTTTTTGGTTGAATGCTAGGATTACGATTTACTTTTTAACATTTGGTTTACCTAACATGGATAATTGGGTATTATTATTATTATTGTTGTTGTTGTTGTTGTTGTTGTTGTTGTTGTTGTTGTTGTTTTTGTTGTTGTTGTTGTTGTTGTTGTTGTTGTTGTTATTGGGCATACGTATGCGGTACCAGCTTACTATAAGTTGCGTAAGGGCTATGTAATAAAAAATTATTGAAATTAAAAAAACTAAAGTCATATGTTATATGAGTTATCCCATTTAATTTTATTTTCTACATTAACAAAGATACTAATAATAAGGTAGAAGGAGATGATAATATAATTGATTAAGAGTTTTGGGTTCTTTTCATATAAATGTAAAAGTTAGTTTTTGTTATTTGTATTATTTAAGAATGTTAGTTTGTGTAGGCTCAATCATCTCCCCTAAGAATTAGTGATGGCTCTCCCAACTGATTACAAGGTTCATTAGTTGTGGGGCAGTCACTACCGAAACACTAAAACATCAGAAAAAAGAGGAATAAAGAAATGATAACAAATTTAAAGGGATAACTACTTTGAGAGAGAGGTGGTGGGGGGAAGGTGGAGCGGGCGGGGGACGGTGAGGGGGCGCAAGGGAGCGGGAAGGGGAGGCAAGGTGGGGTGTCATCAAGAAGGGAAAAGGAATAAAATGAGGAACAAAGATTGAAAGAGACAACAATGTCATCCTACTAACAAATATTTGGGGACAATGTAAAGGCAAGGGGAAAGAGTGGAGGGAAAAGAAAAAGAGATCCATTTATAGATAAATAATATGTGTTATCCCTACAAAATATAAGATTAGAGGTAATTTATATTTATATAAATCTTAAAAATAACATGAGAAAAAATCCTAGATGAAGCATGCTAAAAAAACCTTATGAAAAATCTTGAATGAACCAACAAAAACATAATAATAAAACTCCAAAATAAAATCCTTAAAAACATAGAATATTCTATAGAATCTTTTGATAGTCACCTCATTCTCTTTTACATCATTACATTTTACTAAATTCATAGTAAAATATCCAATATCTCTTATACACAACTCGAGGTTGCATCTAATTTTTTTTACAAAACTCACAATTTAGTTTCCTCTCTTTCCTTTTCTATATTATGAGAAAATTATTCGAGAAAATTCTCAATTGCGTTTTATTTTTATATTCAACATTTTTCATTGACTCTATTCATTATTCAACACTTCTCATCATTCACATTGCATTCCAAGAAAAGAAAAAAATATATTTCTAATTATTTTTGCATGCCTCAAATATTTGTACTTGTAGATTATAAATAATTGTGGTATGATTTATGCATTCATTATAAATATAGTATTTTCATAATACATAATATATGTATTTTGACATATATATCAATTCTCATAGTTATGTTTTACTATTGAGTTATCAATCAAATAAAGAAAATATTTTATAAATAATAAAATGGAAGTTTAAGTTAAAACACATGACAAATTAAAATTAACAAATAAGATTAATGTTTTTAGTTTTACAAGATGAATGAATGTTTCTATAACTCCTAGGCCAACTAGGAGGGTGTTGCATATTGGGGCTTGTCATATGTCTACTTTCATTTTTCCACACAATGTGATATTGAGGAGTATTATCGAACCCATTAGGGACGTCAATGATCTTCCTTAAAATAGTACAATAATATTAAAATTTTCATATGTATTTATTAAATTTTATATCATTTTTAATTGAATTTTTAATTATTGATTAGTCATTGATACAATTATTCAGTATTGAGGATAACAAGAAGGAAAATGAGGAAGAATTATGGACGAGTCAATGTCCTTTATCTATTACTAGGAACCCTACATGAAGGTATAATTTTGAGTTTTATTTTTGAAATTGACTTATTTCTATTAATTATAAATTATTTTCTTTTTGGGGTTTTGATAATAAGCTCAGTAGTTATTTAGACTAGTTTGAGGATGACACTAAGTTGAGTCATCATCCTTCTATTAGAGGTATAATCACTAACGGGGGGGGAGGGGGGTCAGGGCGGGGGTTGAAATAGTGAGCCTATATATTTTAATGTCAATTATAATTCTTTCAAACTATTAAAAAATAAACATATATCAACTTAATCAAACAATATTAACAAGAGAGCTCATTCATTCAATGCATACACAAGATCAAACACATAACGCATAGTTCATGTGGGAAACCCTCATGGGGAATAAAATCCACTCTCAATCCTGCAACACATGGACTACTTTCCTATAATAAATACAAAAAAGAGATTGGTAAACTCTTTTATACCAAAAAATCTCGATCATGTCCTCCTGACCAAAGGTCTTTAGTGAAACACCTATTTCACAAGGAATAATTGTCCCTAAGAACACCAAGTCCTTTAGACACTCCTTTGATCACCTCCACCTTAGAACTAAATTCTTTAACCCCTGATGATGGATCTCTATTTTTATAACACCTACACAAACTCCCTCTCTATGTCACATAGGTCTCTAACATAGGCATGCCATAATCTCTCTCCTTCACTCAAACTATCCTCATATACACACTCAGACCTCTTCGCATATCTTCAAACTATAGGAGCACTTTTCTGACATCAAAAATATGACGAATAGGTCATAGTCCCACTCATCAACATGCTTATCAAATAATCAACTAGGCACTCTACCTCTCCTTCACTCCACAACTCTCACATGCACCTTGCACTAGTCTCACTCACAACTCTAAAAACCAACACATTTGGTTTCACTATATATAGAAAATTCATGAATTATCAAGATCACAATATTTCTTATCAACCACAACACATTCCTTCATCCTTAAGGCATATCATATGGGTCACACTTAAGTATAATCCACTTTCAAATAGATTTGAATCACTTTTAGGTCCTATGGAGACCCATTCAACTCTTTGACACTTTTTTGAGAAAATTAAGAACATAGGAACAATTTCCAAAATCATGGACCCATTCCACATGATCTATAGGTCCTCCTTAAGTTCCAATAACCATCACAGTACTTTTCTGCTTGAGCATAATTCACTCAAACAACAATCTGTGCACATAGTCACCATGAACAAATACACAATCAACTTATAAACCTTTGTTGATATTGCATACAATTTTTTAAACATTCATAAGGTACATAGATAATCCTTATAGAGTTTAAAACATGCTTCAATATATAATCCATCATTAAACATTGAAATAACATCAGAAAAAGCTCAATCACCCTTATCGGGTTACTTGTAGAACATGCATTTGTTGTAACCTCAATATATTTGACTGAACACACTTTTAGATATTCAAATTAGGTTCATTATATGCACCATATATTCATCTTAAACTTTTATTTTTATAGCACCTTCAAATTTTTCGTATATCAAAAGTTATGGATAAAATACAGAGCACTAGTTTTTCCTTTACAAAAATTCAAATATTCAAATGCAAATGGTCAAAATTAAACCCTAGACACATTACTTGCATCTCATGTCCTCACATATATATATTAAATGTACACCATCGATCTTATTCAAACTTTAATGCATATTGCATCAATGTCTAAATGTTAAACTATGACCAGTTGACCTCATCTCATGTAATCTAACAACTTTGACCTCATGCACTCTATAAATCTCTTCAAGATTGTCCTAGATTTAATAATAGTAGATAAATACCACTTTGACCATTTTATTCTAATTCAGTCCATTGAACTCTATCTATACAATCACCTGCTCACTGTTGATCCTTAGAAGCAGCTCGATCTTTATCTCTGCACAACATTAAACATTGAACACTTGGCACAATCTCACCGCTTCTTGACATCTTGGAGTAACATGCTCCATAGATGATGTTCAAACATTACCTTGTGAAAAATATACTAAGTATTGGATCCATTACAATCTATCTGAGAAGCCAACTTTGAACTTTAATAACATTTACCTCGCTCACTTCCATGTTCTCAAATTTGGACCATATGATCTCCTCACATAGGAGAATCTAACCATGTGTCAAATTATTCCTGAAGCCTTCACATGTGAAAGATAAAATTCCATTAATATACTAACTTAGATTTTTCTACCATAGAGCCAAAAATGTCAAGAATTGCTTTGAATGACAACTTTACTTCTACATATCTTTTGACATGCTTTAGTGAAAGATCTAAAATTTAGCATAAATTATCTAGGCTCAAAACTTAACAAACCCATCTGATCATTTTATTTTGAAATAACTACAAGTGTGAGATATTCCATCACCAAAATACTTACTTGACTCTTTCTTGACTCATGCAAATTTGGCTAAGAATGGGAAAATATTGTCAAACTTCCTGGGATCCCAACTTTGCACTTGCATATCTTTTGTCACACTTAGGTGCATGACCTAAGATTTAGCGCATAATAACTAGGAAAAATAATGAACAAATCCATGTGACAATTTTCTCCTAAAACCTCCATGCATGTGAATGTTAACATCATCAACATGCTTACTTGGATCTATTTGAGCATAGAAAACACTGTCAAAATGCTTGAAAGCCCAACTTTGTACCCACACACACACACACACACACATGAATACATTTAGGTTCATGACCTAAGATTTAGTGAATAGTAAATAGGGACTAATATTATCAAAACCATATGACTAAATCTCCCTGACTCATAATCATGTATAGATGGTGACATCAGTAAACTACCTACTCATATTTTCTGCCACTAGAACCAAAATGTCTAGATGAAAACAATGATCAACCAAATGAAATCCACTTATGCACACAAGCACTCAAAGCATATAAAACATATTATAGAACCCCTTTCACATTATCAATACTCCATACTCATCCCTAAACATCCCTAACCATGCAAAAACTAAAGATCAACCAAGCCTCCTTAAATCACACTAGGACATACACATTGCACACTTTGTCATTGTCACTTAGGCTATCAAATCAATTCATCCACTCACTAGGATGCCTTCACAACATCACCATGACATCATTGACAACTCTCCAACAATATTCCCCTTTTTCATTAATGTCAACACACATCATATATCAATATACATCTTACCTTCCTTTAACTTGACATAACACTCCCACAATAGGAACTTTCTCTCCCTTTGACACAATGATAAAGTGGACACCAAATGATCCTGAGGACCTAAAAGGACTATCAATATAAAAGGACCATCTTATAAATATGATACAAATTCCCCTTTGCCTTGAGCCTACTTCTTCTTGCTCCATGCCAACACTCTCTTCAATCAAACACTGCAACCAATGAAGATAGAAAACACAAAACACTAGCATCTAATGGAACTCACCAAGAAACATATGATATGTAATCCCCCTCAAATATCTTAACCACTACACCTTTTGAGCATCTTCAAATCTCCATACATCACCACACAAGCTTATTATCCTTTTCTCTCAATCTACCTTAAGGACCACAAAAATAACTTCATGCCACACACCAAACTAGAAATATGATCTCTAAAACAACCTAAGAACTCACCTGGAAATACTCATGCCTTGTTCTTTTGGAGAAACAGAACGAAATTCACTCTTCTTCTCACTAGGCCCGACTAGTCTCCTTGTGGCCCTACCTAGAACATGTAGCGCCAAAAACTTTCAAAAGACACACATTCAAGACCTAAACTTCATATCCATATTAATATCATATGTCCCCTCAATCAAATCAACTTAAAAAATCTAGCTCAACCTCTTCAATATACTTTATTCACACACCATCTACTGAATTAGGCCTCCAACTTGACAAAAATTTGAGTAACTTGACAACAAAAAACCTTCAAATCTATGTGAAGCTTGATTTGGAAACGCATTTAGCCCATTAAAATTATTAAGAATCCTCAGATCTCAACTCATAATCCAAACCATTTTTCTAGTAAATCCTAAAACCCTAGAATCTCAAAACAAACAAAGTCAACAAAATACCTTCCAGTCAACGTCTACCTCCAAAACTTATTGTAAACTTAGAGACAACCATTACACACTTCTAGAACAAGATTTTCACTTATACATGTTTGGGAACCCATACATCTTATAATTAATTTTATGGCATTCATACTCTTAGGCTTAAACTAGAAAACCCGAGAGCAAACAAAAATAACCAATTTGACTTCAACATACCTTCAGACCACAAAACCACTTGGAACATGCTAGAATAAGGTCAATAAACCTTTCTAAGCAAAAATATCATCTTAAAAAATCACAAATCCTCTTATGCCACATGAAATCCTTCAATTTGACAATACAAATTGACCATATATAGCTATGACATCACTCTGACATGACCACAACTTCTCTTCCACTTGAACATACATGTTACAATTGAAAATACCCATCTCTAGCCATTTAGGAACATTTGAAGAACACCAAAGCAACACTCACTTCTCCACTATAAGGAGTCTCTTAAAAAGCATAGATAGAGACATCCTTTGCACTGCAATTCTCTAAAACAAATTAAATCTGGGAGTGGCCCACATCTCCTTAGTAACTACTGGAATCCTTTTATAGCTATAAGACTTATTGCTCCTGTTCTTCTTCTCTTTATTTTGAAATATGACAACTGGTTCTTTTTATATATCACTCTCCTTTTCTTTTAGGATATAATTGACAACACATAGAGAAACTATGGAATCTTTACATATCTTTTCATTTAAATCATCAACCTTGCAGCTTGAAACCTCATCACTAGGCATAAATAATTTATGTACTTTGAATAATACTTGCTCAACAATAGTAGGATGTTCACTTGGATTCATACTCATCTCAGAACTTGCCACAACTATCACATCGGTCTTCTCCTTGAGCTTGGTCTCTTCATTATCAACAGGAGTAGACAATGAGAGCCCTTGTAACTTTTCAACACCTGTAGCATTCAATATTTCTTGAAGGAATCTCAAATTGCCTTACCTTAAATGGATAATGTTTTTCAAAGTGTCCCACATCATGGTAGTTGAAGCACTCAACCTTTTTCACTCCTTTTGACTAATGACCCCCATCATAGTTCCATACAAATTAATTTTTAATAGTTCTCATGCATTCTCTAGCTCTATGTCAAAATTGATTATAAGTATAACAGTAACATTTGAGATTCACACACCTCATGGCATTTGGTTGTCTTATCTAGTTTGTCTTCATTCTGCCAGCACTTTCATTCTTTGTTTGATGATGTGTCTTCAAAGGTTGATCCACCTTTCTCTTATTGGCATTCATGTCAACTTGAGAATCAACTTTGGGTTCTTCATTTAAACCCAATCTAGATATGTCACTAACTGATGTTTGACTCTCTAGGAGATCATCAAGATCATTAGAAATTTTATCAAACTTGATAAATGATTTCAACTTACTTGCAGACTTCTCTAAATCATATTTCAAAGATATAATCTTAGAATCATACCTTGAACATTCATATTCTTTATATTTCTATCTTGTAGATAGGATTTCTATAGACAACTTAAATGATTGACCATATATTTATGCTCCTTGGTGTCTTCCTTTATTCTTGCCTCAAATACACTGAATTGTTCCTCATAGTCTTTGAGTTGAGACTTCATCTTCTTGTTAATAGTATTCTCAATCTTCAGTTCTTTAAGAGCATTTATCAATGTAGTCTCATCGTCCACCTCATATTCATCATCATCTGAATCACTAAAACTAGACTCCTTTTGATGTGAGTAACTATCTTTCCTCAGCCATAAACATGGCTTCATCTTTAGCAAGACCATCATGTTCATGATCATACTTTCAGTCACTGACTTCACTTTCATCTAATGAGCTACTATCTTCTTGGCTGTGGAGACTTTTCTTGTCCTTGAAGTACTTCTTCTTGTTGTCAAAGCTTCTAAATCCCTTTTTTTAATTTTATTAGGCCTAAATGACCTCTTGCCATCATCATGACCTTGATCATGCTCTTCATCATCATCCTTTTTATAATTATGAGGGAAACTCTTAGTAAAATGGCCTACCTCTCCATAATTGAATCATTTTAGGGGTAGTTTACCCTTATACTTGCCTGAACTTATTTTCAAATTTATTGAAATCAAAGCAATTAGTTCATCCTTATCTATATAAGAAATTTCATCCTCCTTGGGTTTATATAATGAATGTCAATTACATATGATTGGTTAAACCTTTATAATGCACACAAATCATCCTTATGGAGTCTAAAACATGATCTAATATCTAATTCATCATTAAGCATCAAAACAACATCAAAATGAGCTCAATTAACCTTCTTGGGTTACTTGCAGAACATGCACAAACACAAAATCAAATTTGAACCTCAATATCTTTGACTTTAGAAACTTTCAAATATTAAAATTAGGTTTATTAAATGCACTATGGATTCCTATTAAACTTTTCTTTTTATAGCACATTTCAATTCAACCTAGATCAAAATTTATGGGCAAAATACATAGCACTAGATTCTCCCTTTGCAAAATTCAAATATTCAAATACAAAGAGTCATAGTTAAACCTTGGATACATTACTTGAATTTCATGTCCTCGCATATTCATATCAAATTTTCACCATCGATATTCTTCAAACTTTAATGTATAGTGTGTCAGTGCCTAACCTCACCTCACCTCATGCACTAGTTAACCTCACCTCATGCACTCCATCGATCACTTCGAGATTGTCCTAGCTTTAACAATACTAGACAACTATCACTTTGACCTCTTGACTTTAATTCACTTCACTGAATTCTATTTTTATAATCATCTACTCACCATTGATCCTTGGAAGAAGCTCGATCTTTATCTCTGCATAATGTTAAACATTGAACACTTAGCACCATCTCGTTGCTTCATGACATCTTGGAGCAATGCACTCCATTGATGATATTCAAAATTTGCCTTGTACAAAATTGACTATGGGAACCATTAAAATCTATCTAAAAATCCAACTTTGAACCAAAATAAATTTTATGTTGCTCACTCGCATGTTCTCAAATTTGGACCATCTGATCTCCTCACATAGGAGAATCCAATCATGTGTCAAAATGTTCCTTAATATTTTGCATGTGTGAGATAAAATACCAATAATATGCTCACTCATATTTTTCTATCATAAAGCCGACAATGTCAAGAATTATAGGGAAGGCCAACTTTGCACATGCATATGTTTTGAAGTGCTTCAACACATGATCTAAAATTTAGCACAAATCAGTTAGGCTCAAAACTTAACAAACCCATATGATCATCTTGTTCTAAAACACCTACATGTGTGAGATATGCCATCACAAAACTACTTACTCAACTCTTTCTTGCCTCATTCAAATTTGTCGAAGTATGGGAAAACAATGTCAAACTTCTTGGGATCCCAACTTTGCACTTGCATATATTTTATTGTGCTTAGGCGTATGAACTAAGATTTAGCACATAAGAACTAGGGAAAATACTGAACAAATCTATGTGACCATTTCCTCTTGAACCTCCATGCATGTGAATGTTGATATTATCAACATGCTTACTCAACTCTATTTAAACATAGAAAAAAATGTCAAAATGCCTGAGAGCCCAACTTTGCACCCACATATCTTTGACTAAGCTTAGGTACATGACCTCAAATTTAGTGCATAGAAACTAGGGACTAATGTGATCACAACCATATAACCAACTCTTTCTGACTCATCTAAATACGGAAATGGTGACATTAGTAAACTACCTTCTCATATTTTCTACCACTAGACCCAAAATATCTATATGAAAATAATGATCAATTAGAAGAAATCCACTTATGCACACAAGCACTCAAATCATAAAAAACCTCTTGTCTGACCCCTTGCACATGCTCAATACTCTATACTTATCCCTGAACGTCGCTATCCATGCCAAAACTAAAGATCAACAAAGTCTCCTTAAAGCACACTAGGACAAGCACATTGCATACTTTGTCATTATCACTTAGGCTATCATTAACGCTTCATACACTCACCAGGACACCTCCATGACATCACCATGACATCATTGACAACTCTCCAACACCTTCCTCTATTACTTGGGATCTAATGTGGAGATATATTTTTTAATTTTATTTTTTAAATTCAAATATTAAAATTAATAGTAATATAAGTTTAATTTTTTATGTTTTGATAATAGGGCCATTTTTTATATGGACCCATAGGAAGATGCCATTGAAACTATTTGTTATGCTTCCTCTACTTCTATGGTTTTAAGGAGGAGGTATACTTTTAGTTTCATTTTTTAAATTAAATTATTTAAATTAATTATAATAGTATTTTATTTCTAGGGTTTTAATAGTGGATTCATTATTTATATGGACCTACATGAGGATGAGGTTGAACATAGTGGACATCCTTCCTCTACTAATACGGACTTGATCCCAAGGAATAATTTGTAGTAATTTTAAAATTGAATTATTTCAGTTACATATTTATCTAATATTTATTTTTGTTTTATGTCTACATCAAATGTGCTTCGTGGTTGTCCTATATCAAGTAGGGACACTTGTGTAGGACCTTCTGTCTTCATCATGCTTTGCCGCATACTCATGTGTTACTCTAAAACCAACTATAAAATTCTCCTTTGATCCATTTCTTTGTGCTTTTGGAAAGCTAACATGCCCATTACTTAATAAAAGAATCACCAAAAACTCACACTTGCTTGAAATAATGAATATTACATGTACATCCGTAATTAATCCTTTATAACTAAAAAGGAAGGCCTCCTAGATTAACTTTGGTTTGCCAAATGTCAATGTTAGGTTATGATCTTGAAACCTATGGGTTATGGGCCCATTGAGAACTACTCCTCCAAGATTTGAGCCATGGTTCTATTTTAAATATTCATCATCTATGCTTAAGCTAATGATTTCAAGATTTGTTCATATAATTTAAATATCCATGCAACCTCAAAGTGATCATTACCATGCATCATTGTATCATACTATACAATCAAATGATCAAAATCTTATTGTAGGCTTATGGCCATAATCCCATAATTATCCAATGATGATGATTATGAAAAGACATATTCCCCAAAGTCACCCTTCGGGTTGTGTTTGCATAGTGGCATAGTCATTTAGGAGCTGCATCCAAGCTTAAAAGCATGGATGAATCGATCATTTAAGCACTATTCCATGTATAGAACTGTCAACTTAAAGCCAATATTTATTCTCGAAGCTTACAATAACCTGTCGATGTAATAAAAATAAAGACAAAGAAAATGTACTAATTATTTTATAACTTCTTCAAACTTAATTGTTTGATGAACAAGACAACTGTTAACTTAAACTTGATGCACACATGCGAATGTGGCTAACTTACTCATCAAACTTGCTCGCTGGGTGTTGCCATGTCCCCTCTTAATATATATAATGATATGTGCCATCATTTTGCATATTCGATACTTTTTTCAAGACCTAAAACATAATTCCTGCCCTTGCGATGCAAATAAGCATCATGATGACAATTGGCAACTCTTAAGTTAGTGACAAGGTCATGGGGGATAACACATATTGCTCCTTCCAAAAGATACAACACTATGACAAGGCGAGATGTGGTTCTAGGCGGGGGTCTACATCCATTTCGACTGAGCAAGAATTCAGAGTCAATCCACATGGAAACGAGCTACATGTTAAAAAGCCTTTAGCTAAATGTTGCGAGGTTACGGCATTCTGATGCATGGCATTGAGCGATCAGGTCGCACCCCTCAGAATATATAACGATGTGAGGTCAATCCATGTGGCAGTTCGTCATCCCTCAAACTAATCCATTTAAATTCCTTTGTCAAAACTTGCGAAGCTACAACTAAATGTGTGTTTGACAAGGTCTACATAAAATTTCCTTGTAAATTGTGGATATACGACTGCATATAATCATGACATATGGCATGAAAAGCAAAGAAACCTCATGCCATTGTCAAACTACGAGCGTATGCGCCATATGTGATGACAATGCTCAGCTAACTGCACACAATATGTAACTTAGCATAAAGCGATGGAAAATCGCCAAGTGCTAATGTAACTTTATACCTTAGATAAATTTGTGAAATATTGAAAAGATGCACTATAATGCGACAATACAGGTGGCGGGACTGCTTGGCAAGCTAAAAATTGTGACAAGTCAGTGATCAATCATATTCGAGATTGGCTAAGGAAGTGGCCAGAAGAAGACATGGCCAATTTAGAACCGCACGACTAGAAAATACACATGGGAACAAGCATAGATAATCGGAAGGATAATGACAAATAAAACTCTCATGTGTCCAAGTGTGAAAGAGCACGAAGGTGCCAACTAAGACAAAGCTCAGACACTTCGTAAATTGGCTAAATTAGAAAGCGACTGAGCCTGCAACTACGGCCAATTTTGATGCCAATTGGCTGAGGAAATAAATAATTTCAACATTAAGCCATGCAACTAAGCCAAAAATGCATGGGACTAGGTGCGAGTAGGCGCGAATACAAAAATACTGTGTTTTTTTGGCCTGCATAACAAAAGGATGACCTAAGATCCCGATAATAAGGGTCATTTAACAAATGAAAGAGATAGGATCATTTACCCAGGAGGTTACCTTCCTTTAATTACAAAGAATGGAATGAATTAATGAACAAGTGCTAGGTGCCTCAATCCATAGTGGATCCACACTGATATATACTTGGCTAAAGCTAACACACCAATAGCCACACCTTTCATGCATTATCGTAATGACGAGCAGTAATGATATCTCCTTTGAATTCTATAGAACATTAAACCATTATAAATCTCAATCTCATTATTCAAGGGAATGTCAAAACTTGATTTAAATTCCCTTTTAAATTTCCAATATATGAATATAAATTATGTGCAAGACTTTAGTGAAATCACTGCAAAAATATGTATTTTACTAGTCATTGGAATATTCACATCATTATAGGAATAAAAATAATTTCTTCTTGATGAAAATTATATGGCTATTAGTTTCATCAACATAATTTTGACCATTTCTCTTATCTATAAGGAGACCCCCCAAAAAAAACCAAGACAACAAAAACCAACAAATATTCCTTGTCCTATAAACTTCTAATTATAAGAAGCTTAATTGGTTTATTCACCAATCATTCTCGATTTCATAGGCATCTTAGATTAGTAAAACAAAACAATCTAAACAAGGGTTTAAAGTACCAAGTCCCTACGGAAAGCAGAGGCTAAGTCTGAAAACTAATTTATAGCTTTAAATTCAAAATAAAATGTCAATTGTATAAATAAATTGAAATTACATAGTTCTGACCATAACGATCCCCGCAATCAAATTTTCAATCATGGCACCATAAGCATAATACCAAATCCTAAATCTGTTGCCACTAAAACCCACATTTTGTTTGTAGAAACCTAATCATACCCACCTCTATTCTTAGCAATATTTGAAAGCTCATAAAGATCAATTATCTTTCCATATGAGATTATGGGTAGCACAAGCTTGCATTGTACCTATGGATATTCAATCCTATAGGTAGTTAAGGTTTGATCAAACAACTCTCTTTGCTTAGCCCTAGGAGGTAGATTACCCCATGAGTTTGACTAGGGAGTAGAGTATCATGAAAATTGACCCTCAAGCCCTCATTTTTAGATGATTTCCATTCATCCATTGAAAGAGGAGCAGATGCTACCATTTGAATATTAGACACTTACTCTAAGCTTGGGCAAAAACAAAGTGCCATGCCTTTAACACCAAGTGCACAACCAATAAATAGCTTTCAAAACTGAAGCATTTCAAGAATAACTCCTATAGATCCCTGCAACATTTACGTGTGAATCATCAAAGGCTATATGCATTTTTAAATAAAGCCCTAAATATTAATGCCTTTAGGGGCATATACTTACTCCATGAACCTAAAAAAGCTACTGAGTCAAAATATTAATTTTTTTTTGTTGTTATACTAAACTTTCTCAAAATCTTATGGCATTGACCATATCATTCAAAAATAGCAAATAAATTCAAAGGAAAAAACCCAAATGCCAAAAACCGCTTTACCTAATTTCTACATAGGAAAATTGATTTTCTAGCAGGATTCTGAATAAAACCTTTGATTAAATTTAAGAACTATCTTCATGCAACCAACAGTTGAGTAAAATACATTCAAAATATGGAGCATTTTATTTATTTTTATAGAAGAAATGAAATAGTGAATGAGTTATACCAATCATCCACCTAAAGAAAATTGAGAGAATTCTCTCCTCCAAATATTGGAATCCTTTGTAGAAAGGTAATTTGTAAATACAAACATTGTTTAGAATGACTCATAACCCTAAAGTTTCTTATAAATAATGTCCTTTAATACTTGTAGATAATAGCCTTCATCTGGTTGACGGATGATTTCAAAGTTCATAAGGTCATCTTTACCATTTGGAGATTTTATGCTCATAGTCTTTGACATGTTTAACTCACTAATATCTATAAATTTGAATAATAATAGTCAATTTAATTTATATTTTCATAAACAATAAAAATTATAAAATTAAAAAAAAACATATAGTGTAAATCATTCATAGTAAGAATTGATCTCTATGCATCAAGCATGCACACTCAAATCATTGTTGGCATTAAAGCACAATCTTTGAAGATTGCAGTAGTGAAAAAAAGATAGTTGCTATTGAAATGTTTGGACAATATTGAGATGACTTAAATACACCCCAATAAAATCCCAAGTCAAAAGAGTGAAAGGTTACCGTCAATACACTAATGTATGTAATATGATAGCTCCCAAGATAATTGAATTTTTAAAGAGGTAACCAAGCTTGGCAATACAAAAGGGCATTCCTTATAGATGGAGAAAAAATCCAATATCTAATCAAGTTCCAAATGACTAGGGTACTTCAAGACAACTATTACTCCGTAAATATGACTACTGAGGTAATAGGAGAACAAGAAGGAGCTTTTTGTTCAAATCAGATGGTGTAGATCAAGATACATAAATGTAATCTTATATTGTGATTACAGAACCAATTATAAAAAATAAGGCCTAAATATGGCTATCTATTCAATAATGGTGAAATGCCAAATTGGGAAAAACATAGCATTCACTGGATAATGTTAATATAAGAAAAGTATGACAAAGATGCGAGATTGACTTAGATATGAAAGTACCAACTAAAGGAAATGCAAGATAGAGGATAGCATAGGTTTCATGATCAGTATACTACTATGCACCTTTATGCAATCATAATTCACTAGAACTTTACTTCTTCAAAGGTGATCCTCTACTGCCACTTTCAGTAGCCTCTCTCTACTTCTATTTGTCTTTAAATATATTAATCATGGCATCTACAATAATTGTTCAACCAAATATGAACTTGTTAGGTATCCACCATAGTAACGTTACACAAGATAATTTTGCTTGTAAACACATCATTAGGATGAAGAGAAATTCAGAGTGACATGAAGCCCTAGATTAATATTTTGATGAGATCTTGGAGTGATTCTTAGTACTTGCCAATATAATATCAGTACAATGTCATCAGAGACATATTCCATACAAGAGTGTAAGATAAATGATAAGAAAAAAAATAGTTCAACATGAAAATCCATGACTGGAATTTGCTAATTTAAGCCTCTTTTCAAGCCTCTTTTGCTCTTTACAGGCCTCAAAAACATCAAAAATCCCATACTTTTCTTTTGGAATTCTGTTAAGGTCAAAAGGCTACAAAACATAACAATGGTGGCACCTTTTCAGCAGGATAAAACCCATAATAAATGATTTCCCATGTTGAGAAAACATATTAATCCCCCTTTACAAACATAATATAAGGTTTCTGGGTGATTTTTCTCTAATTGATTCTTTAAAGCCATCTCAAAATAAGAAGTTGTTCAAAGTACTGGCACTATTTGAATGAAGGATCAACTCCCTCAGTCCACTCCTTCAACCAAGTCTTCTTCTTGATAATTATGATGTATCATGAAGGTTCCCTTGTAGCCAAAGGATAAGCTTGCTAAGCTACAATGTATTGGAGTAAGAAAATCCAACCCCAATAGCTGATTCCAAAAACAAGGTGTTTAGGACTGTCAAAAAAAGACATAAATGATTTTTGATGTAGAGAAACATTAAGGTATGTTATAGTAATAAGTGTAGGCAATTAAGAAGAGAAATATTTGATAGACCTTGATTCTAGTTATAGGGATTATTATACAGTGTTTTTCCATCTAGTTGTATGTGGAACGGTCTTAGTTTAGTCATTGCTCCAACCCCAAATGATGAACATCCCAGCCCTCAAATGTAAAAGTGAGTAATGCATCATTTCCATGGTATTAAATTTCAAGAGTGAGATAACAACATACCTCCATTAATCTATAGAAGAAGAGGCTTGTTGGCCAAGTTCAAAATCATCCTCTTTCGCAGATGGGTATTTGTATGCACTAAATTGATGCCCAACTCCACTCCCACGAATGTTAAATTTTTCTAGCAAACTATTTGCCATCCATGTTGGATGTTAAGGGGAAACTATCCATGTCCCATCATAGAGAAACCTTTTCCATCTTCCTATGCAATATATAGTAAGCCCTGTTATTGCAATCTATTCTAAGCCTTCTAAAGGAAAATTGGGCTTCAAAATTGAGATGGAGAACTGGGTTTTCCCCTCAATTTTTTCTAGACTAATTAATACATTTCTAAAATGATTCGGCCCAGAGAATGTCATAAATTATTCATACCAAGGAAATGAGTTCTTATACACTCCTATGTAGGGGAATCAAAAAGTACCTATGGATTCATTCTAGCATGGATTAAAACACAAAAACATGCTCCCAATTAGAATTCCATGTAAATGTAATTAATCCCTAAATAATAATAATAATAATAATAATAATAATAATAATAATAATAATAATAATAATAATAATAATAATAATAATAATAATAATAATAATAATAATAATAAGGTCTCAAACCTAAACTATGCTAGCCAAGAGCAAATCACAGAGGGAGAGAGTTGTACCTATACCCATACTAGGGACTTATCAGTGCCCTAATTTAGAGAAACTATCTTTGCTTTCATGATATAATCATTAAATGTAGGAAATAGATATGAAGTAGCTCACACTCCCATAAATAAAAATGCCCACAATACATATACATTATATATATGTCATGTTCAAACATGGAGATAAATGCATATTTGTAGTTTGTTGAAAGCATAGGGGGCCTTTCTGAGTCCAATAAAATCCTTGACTAAAATGGAATGTGTTTCTTCTTCATTTGAAACAACTGAGAAAAAAATAATGGCATCCATTTTTCTCTTGGGTTGAGTTAAAAGAAAAGAAAATAACAGAACCTGATATGGAAACCATGTTAATGTTGTTGGATGAGAAGGCTGCTTTGGAGGTTCAAACCACTAAACTTCAAACCCTAACCAGCTACAGCCCATGCACATTACTTCTAGCATGCTGTAATAGAATGAGTTGTGAATTAATTATAGTGATAGACATAGATAAACATAGATAGAAGGCCAACTCATGAACTACATACCAATTGTAAATAACATTAATGCACTCTGACCAATTTCGATAGACTGGCACTGTGCCATAACATCTAAGTTTTTGAGCCATTAAAACACAGGTAATAATGTTTGTTATTTATAAAATTAAAAATATTTATATTATTTTTTCTAAAACTATAGACATTTCTTCAACACACAAATCAACATTCTATTATTAGTGAAGGGCAGGAAGAATAATTCCAGGTTAAATAAAAATGAATGCTACAGTCCCTCCCTTTGGGACTAATAAGATGAATAGTCACCTTATTATTGGCATTATCATGATACACTATGCCTGGAAATCAAAACAAACAATGTTCATTATCATTTTGATTTATGCAAGTTGTTTCACCCAATGATTTAAAAAACATAATTATTCTCAGATAATTTGCCTATAATATAATGGAGAATAATGTACATATTCATTTCTAAAAAAACAAACCATAGATATCTAATTATGATCCATCCCTATATTTTTAAGAGCATATAACATTTATTTATGCCTTTGATTAGATAATGAGGTACAACTATTTGATTATTTTTAAACCAATCCAGATCTCACATGTGATTATGAGTAACATGAAAATATTCAATATTACTATCATTATATTTTCTCTTAAATAAATTAAGTATGGATTATCCCAAATATGAGTATCATGAAATTTATTCCATAATCTATAGTTATATCAATATAGAATCATTTATTTAACATAGAGAGATGGTCTTGTTACCAAGCATTTAAAATAGATGAACATATTTGCCTCCAAGCTATTTTTCATTCATTCTAACAACAAATATTAATACTATTTATTGAAAACTCAGCAAGATCATTGCAATCCAATTTAACTTGTTATTAATTATTATTTTTCCCTTGAAACAAGTATGTAAAAAAAAGGGAAGGTTAGAACATAGACACCTGTGTCTCATAGTTTTTATGTTTGATCATAAAACTTCATCATGCTCATCCTTCAATACCAATTAGGAGACTATTTAGTGTCATGTTCCATTAACCACCTACACAATGTTTGCACATAGTCCATAGGGTAAGACCGATGAGTCCATATCATAGCTATATCCTTTTTAGTTGTGACATTCTCCAATTAATTATCTTAGCTTGGTTGAGCACCAAAGTGTTTGGCAATGCTCTAAAGATTTCCATCAACTAAATAGTATACATGGATAACTATTTTAAGATCTAATGCTTTAAAAAATGTTGCTAATACTTTCCTTCAGGTGAACATTTATCTTTCTACTCTTTCATTGGCCATAAAACTATGAAGGCATTACAATAATGTGGCTCAACCTAGATGAGAATCTATACAATGTGATACCTATAGCTAATGTGAAGTTTTCACAATGGATACTTTTTCCTCCATTTACTTTCTCCAAATAAAACTATCCTTCAATACTAATTGTCCCTCTCTATAATTATGTGTTTCTTCATATGTAACTCCCTCTGTGTCAAAAAATCTACTTCCTTGGAAGGGATACCTTTTATATATCATCTTATTCTCCTTTGTCAAAGAGTCATTGTGATCATTTATTACATAGTTTACCTTGAGCTAGTCTCATAAATTATGATATTGTGTTCCATGTTATTCTCTTACTTATAGATTGCTAGTAGCTTAATTTTCCTCCATTCACATTCAATTCTTGTATGATTTAAGATAAAATTCTATTTCTTATAGTCATCCTTAATCTCGTATGCATTTTATTTTGTTGTTGAGAAGCTACAACCTTCCTTAGGCTACTCATATCCCAATTTTTTATCAATCATTTCCAACCACCATGGCTTTGATTTCGGCCTGCATTTATTTTATTTATTTTTTATTGTAGTATTACTATTCATTGGTTTGTCTTATTGGTAATTTAAATATGATTATAATTGATAATTAAAATTTTGTTATGGTTAATACACAAATATTGTGGCTTATATTCTTATTATATTTATTATCCATATGAAATGTTCCTCATGTGTTTATGCCACAACGGCAAAAGTGATAAGAACTCAAGCACCCAACATGCCATATATTCAAATGTACATCAAGTGAACCTTATTGTAAATTTATTTATTATATATATATGATTACTTTAGTTATCCTTTTTATTTTTCTTTCTTGTCCCACATCAACTTAGAGATTACTTTGATGGAATAAATTCAATCCCAGCTAACTCTTTAATGATTTTGAGTGATGGAAAATAGAATAAATAGAATGTGCCAAACCTAAGTACACCATATAGGGTGAAAATTGGTATCCTATGGTGGAAAATAATCCATATGAAGTGTGTGTATTTTGAATCTATGATAACATCCCACACTCTTTCCAACATTTTATTCCCAAACATGTTTAATTGAATTTTCATCTGGTGTTGATAACATTAATATTCAAATGTTATGAATCTAAAGGAGTTGATAACCTAGTTAGGTTTTATACCAATGGATGGTTGTCTCATCCACCAAATTATAGTTTTCCCACCATATAGATGGTGTCTAGCACCATTGTTTTCTAGATGCATATTATGTATGACATAATGTATATCTAAAATTGGTGCATGATCACGAGCCTATAACTGAAACTCATCCATTAGAATGGGCCCAAGTACCCTCTCCTTATATTTATTATAAAATAGATTAGAGATTACCTTAATTTCATTTGAAAAAAACCATATGATTTAATCCATAAGACTAGAGTAAAGGGAACTCATAGAAAGTAAGTACATGATACCACCAAAGAGAATTATACTTAAGAGAAAGCCAAAATATATGTCCATCTCCATCCCAAATTAAGTGTATTTTCATCAATTTCAAATCCTTCTAGATGATCTCTAAACATATAATGCCACCAATGGTGATAGGGACATGTGTGAGAAATAAGGATTGGAAAATAAATAATTTCTACCCTACCTTGCCCATAGGAATGACTTATGTGATAAAATCCTATGTAAAAATTTATAGGATTTTTCACCTCCTAATGGACATAAGATCCATTTGAAATAAAAATCATAACCTTGGATTTTTATGTCTAGAAGATTGATTTTTCCTATTGCTTTTGGTTCACAGAAGATATCCTTGGAAACTCTTTGGAATAGTCTACTACCTTTAGAATTGTCCCTCATAATTTTATTAGGAAATCTTAGAAGGTGTCCAGTAAGATGAACAATAAAAACGAGTAGCATCAAACAGCTTGGAATAAAATTGTTTTTTTTTTCTAAATAGAGTGTTTTATAAATATAATAAACAAAATATTACTCAACCTTTTTAACTACACAGTTCAAAAAATTAATGGGGTTGACTTGAATGTTAAAATGGATACAAAGGAACTTGAATTGCTCACTAGGCTAAATCCAATGCCATTTTTACTTATGGAGATAAGTGGGCAAGAGGGAGAAATATTTTTTATATCACTAAGTTTAATTCCATTGAATGGAAGATACAAAGGCAAAACAAAAAATTCAATACATTCCAAGGAATTGGATATTTAAAAATCCTCTTAAGCCAATGTGAGAAAGGTATTAGCAGAAAAAATCCCATTAACTATCTTATTCTATGAGTGTGCGAGTGAGACACATTTAATAAACCCTTTATAATTATTGTATACTAACATATAGTTGAACCCCTTAGAAAAAAATGCTTACAAATAAGGAGAAAGTGAACACCCTTGGAGAATAAATTAAAAAAACACAAACTTCTCATATTGGACACTATTGATAGTGATATAATAGAAAATATTCTAAAAAATTTTACTAGTATACAAACCTAGATCTAAATCATATAGCCTAAATCATTGTCAAGATAAAATTTATCTCAATCATATCATATGTGTAGACCCTCAAATGCTACTTCCCAAAAAATGACCACAATTTTATTATTTTAATTTGCTTAATCATCTTTGAACAAAGTGAATGAACCCATTTATTAACAACACATTCACCAAAATCTCAAATCTACTTGCAATAACCAATATTGAGACTTCATTCAAAATTAATCCTTTTAAATTAATATGGATGGTCTTCGAAATGTGTTTCATTTTTTCAAACACAATGTTACAACCCTATACATATGGGTTATGGGTCCACATGAAATGTTATCCTCAAGGTGGGGTCATGATTATCTCATCATATTTAACCTTGTTATATATTCACCCTTAATGATTTGAGATTGATCGTACAAAAAATATGTTTTGGTTGTACCATGATCACTATAGTACATGAAGGTCTCATACCACCTTGTTGGATATTCACAAGTGGTTTTAGTCTCATTATATAATTATATGACCTACATATCATATAATTTTTCATGGCTTAAGTATCACCCAATACAATCTTGGTGACTAATAAAGGATGACATTAAGAAAATATTACTAAATGATGACATTAAGAAATATCTTTATGAATGATTTTATAAGATACATTAAGAAGGGTAATAGGTTTCCAACCTGTAATAAGCTCCATGTTCCCAATTTTTATAATGTAATCAATATTATATTGTTTAATAATTATTTCAAGGGTGTTGGTTTCTACATTTTCGACGTACACTCTATGTAAATCTATGCCCATAGTATCACATAAATATAAGATAAATTTACATGGAAACCCATCAATACCATGAGATTTATCAACAACCATTTACATAACAACCTTCTAGATATCCTTGATTAATAGTAGGAAATCACAAGCTAGCCATTATCTTTCAGTGAGTTTAGAAAGAAGAAGTTGAAGACATTATGACAAAGCATTATATCTCTTAGGTATGGAAGGTTGATAAAAAAAAACATGCCATAGTAAAGGGAGACAAAATATTTTATAATATTTGAAATAAGTACAAGATGAGTATCAACATCTTTTATACCTTTATGAGTGAGCTTACCAAAACCCTAAGTGATACCAAGTGGAAAATAGTAGGGTGCTATTGGTGACTACACTTACAGAGTTGAGGTGTCTTTGACAATGGATACAAGAGGAATATGGGCAAAGGTAACTGCCTTCGTGGAGAATAAGAATACAAAAAAGGAAAATGTATTGCATAAATTAGTGATGGTAAAGGATTTTTTTTATATTTATATTTAGGAGAGCACATATAGAACAATGATATGCATGTAGGATTCCATTTAAGGGATTTGAACACATGTACGGTCCATAAGAGTGAACATGTAACAAAGGTACTAGTATCAAGAGAGACATTTTATGGAAAAGGATGGAAAGATCTTGAACCACTGAATATGACCCTTAGATTGCAAATCTGAAAATGGTATAGAAGGGTCTTCGTTATGTTTTACCATTTCATCATTTTGAGAGTATTTCTGCTCTTTTGATGTTGTTGTTGTGTTGTGTTGTGTTGCATTTTGGTCTTTTTATAGGTAATATTTTATTTTTTATTTTTTAATAACCATTCATGTTTCATGTATGTTTAGTTTCATGCAATGGGTAGAATCCCTCTTTAAAACCCCTTTTTACCAATAATAAAAACACATTCTGTCAATTTCTTGGAATGGAACAACATGAAGAACTCCTTGGAAGCCCGATCTTTTATTTTCAATTAATACATATGCACTTGACTTTGAGATCCTCGAGCTTTAATGTGGTCCACCACATTAAGTTTATGTATTCATAAAGAAGCATGTTTTTTTTTAAATCACTTCTAAAAATAGATTACTTTAATTAATGTGAAACTAGAATAAATTAATGGTGTGAAGCATCTTGAGCATCACAACTTAAGATAGTTGTTTGCATCTCTAAGATCCATAAAAACAATGTATGACTAATGCTATTATCCCACCATTATATCCATCCAAAAGCTTCACAAAGCCTACATGTAAAGTTCAATTTTTTAGTGATATATTTTTTAGTCCAACACTAATGCAGATGAACAATTTAAAGATAAAATTATCACTTGAAATTTTTTACTTGGGAGTAATCCATTAAAATTCAAACCCAATAAAACTTTTGGTAAGTTTCATTCTCATATTTTATTATATTTATAAGGTTTTTTAAACAAGTATTAAAAAATGATTAATGAAAAGAGAAAAAATATAATTATCAAATTATTATATTTTATCCTCTTTCAATTACCCCTTGTTTGTTTTATTTAATTTATGCATATTCTTATTTTTTAAACATTATCTATTTATTTTTAAAATAATACAAATTATTTATATTTAATAATAATTTTTCAATGAATTACATTCTTTATTAATTTCAAATTATGACAATTGATCATTTATATTTCTTGCAGAGCACTATACTAAAATTATTGGAAATTTGCATTCTATGCGACATGCAGAAAGAATACTCCCCTACACAATGTTAAATGTTTAACTCAATCCAAATGTGCAAATAAACAATAAAATATTTAACAATAATATGTAGTGTCATAATATATTATGAAATGGAGAATGCTGGCTTCTAAATCCAAATTGACATTTTGCTCTTATTGTATTCTCATTTAACTATTGAATGATTTTCTCTTCGGGAACATGTGAAAAAAAAGATAGATATAGATATATATAATATTATGGGATACATTTAATCTTATAATTTTAATTAAACTTTGATATATATATTTTTTTTAAAATTTCTATTAAAATTTATATAATTATTTTTTATACTATAAAAATAATTTAATATAAAATAATTCTTTAATAGTTTAAAATATTTAATTTAATTTTATATTGAGAAAAAACTTAACTTACATTAACAAATATATTTATATAAATATTAATTATATAAATATAAATTATATAATTATATATTTATAGTTTTTTTAGAAGTTTAATAAAACTATTTTTCTGTCTAAATAATTTTTTTATTTTTATAATATCTATTGAATATATATTAGATATCATTTTTTTATAGATTGTCTTAATCTTAATTTTTTAGAAGTTAATAAATATTCTTAAAATTAATTGCTTATTTAAAAAAACTCTGATTATTTTTATGTTAATCTCTTTATTTTGAGATGGAATCTTCAAGAATCAATTCAGAACTTAAAAATTAAATATCTGATGTTTTAGGTTGCAGTATTATTAAAATATTTCTTAGGAAATGATATAGAGAACTTAATTTAATTTATTAAATTTATTTATTTATTTATTTATTTTTTGAAAATAATATTTTTTTAAATTTAAATTTAATATTTTTATGTATATCAAAATAAATAAATAAATTTTTAAGCTTATTATTAATTATATAATATGTTTTTTATTTTTTAAATAATATTTAATTTTTTATATTATTAATTTTTATTTTATCATTTTTATATAAAAACTTTCTCAACTTATTATAATATAATTTTATAATTTATAATCTAAAATATTTGATAATAAATAATATATTATTTAATTTAATTGCCATACATTAATTTGTGGGAGAATTAATTTAGAAATTATTTTGGTGCAAAGCTCTTAATCTTATTTTATATATAAGTAATATTTGATTTATTTATTATAAATTATTTAATTTTAAATAAATTTTATAAATTAATTTCTTTTCACGGATGTAAAAGATTGTTTTTTATAAATTTTACAAATTAATTTAAATATTAAAAAGATTGCTGGTTTTAATTTTATAAATTTGAATTATTATTTGTTTTATTTGAAACAATAATTTTTAATTGTAATCCAAAAAAATTTAATTGAAAAGTGTTTATATTAAACCATTAAAAAATTCAGAGATGGAGGTGGGGTACTAGGCTTTAGAAGGTCTTCTCTCTTACCAGAGACCAACACAATAGATGGGACGCTTCGCTTCCTCCGCCAAACAAGTTATAATCAATTTGAGTTCACTTTTATGTTACTTTTAAGTCGGATCAATTTCCGTTCACAATGTGTGTTTTGATGCAGCTGCTGTCCTGCCGGTCATTTAACCAAGAGCAATGGCAATGCAAGGGGAAGGACGGTGGATAAGTTTAGACCATTAAATATTAGATTGTGACTAGATAATATCCTATTAGACTACGTGTACTGTTTTTTTACATCCACCAGAAAAAACATTGTTAGACTTGCATGTACTGTAAACAGTGGACACGTTCAACGAAGTATATAAATTACCTCAGTTTGATTAATTTATAGTTCCCATAGCGGCTGTAAAGAAGGAATGGATCCACTTCATCGTACATGATATCTTCAATTGGTTGTAATGTGCTATCAGGGGGATCAAGATATCCTTTGCTCAGGAGGAATACAAGCTTATCATACTGCAAGCACATATTCCTGAACTCTGTCTGCGTGACTGTCAACTAGGATTCCATCTCAGCGTTTTGCTTCCTCATTTGCTGGATTGCACATGCACATACATGGATGGGATCCTTCAGAGTTGCATTTGCTTCATATAACTTAAAATAATAAGATAACAATAAAATGAAAGTTTATAGAATTCATCATAATCTCAGAATAGGGTGAGGGCGAGGGCAAGGGCGAGGACTTGGGATAAAAATAAATATATAAATATATTTGAAACATTTTATTATTTTATTATTTTAATATAATTTTATTATATAAAATATTCAAAATACATAAATTTACATAATTAGTATTCACAGTTTTAACTGTGAATATCAGAAGACAAAACACTGACTCAAAACATAACATTGAAAACTAGAAAACAAACTGAACCAAACATTATGATAATATGTCTAATTTGAAACTCTCTCTACACCGTTGCAATCTTGTCTGGATCCTCTGATGGTAAATGAATAGCCAACACACATTTTTCGAAACATTTCTTGCATTGCAATCTGTAAGTCTAAATTATAAACAATTCCTTTTTCCATGGCGAGATGGAATGGTTTGCATAGGTGGTAAGGAGTCCAAATTATAAAAAATTCCTTTCAGCACATGGGAAATTTCAACCGTTGTCCGCAGAAACAGCATAAATCGGTGTGATAGATGATGTGGCTAAAATCAAAATTTCTTATTCGTTTACAAGCCATCACATTTCATCATCTGTTGTTGTTGTTGTTGTTGTTGTTGTTGTTGTTGTTGTTGATATATGATAACAAAGTTAAATATTGGATTTGTTTGTGGCATGGTTTACACCTCATTTTTTGGTAGAGAGATATTGGAGGGCAATGCCACCCATTAAGGGGGTCCATTGAATTCTATTGTTAGGAAGGAAAGTATTAATGTCATCTTTCACTCTATTTTTAAGAGGAAGAATCTAAACGATTCTTTGTCAATTAAATGTATTTATCTTTATGAAGTTTGTATGTAATTTATAACAAATTCACATTTAATTTGTTCATCTTGAGTTAACAAATCATGATATCTTATATCATGGATGTTTCTTTAGTTTTTGCTAAGGTTTTACCATGCAATTCTATTGTTTTGTCTCTTGCCTATTTAGCTGAATTATTTCTATTATTACAAATTTATATTTTGTTTACTGGTTACTTGTTGGTAAGTGTCTAGTTTCCTAATAGTTGGGTGGGTACCGGGGACATAGGAAGAGGTGTTATTTTCAATCATTTCAGCTATACTATAAGTTTTTAGAGCCTCATACTTCAATATTATAGAGTTCATTCAAAATAAATAACTTTTTCAATGTAGCCAATTAAAATATTTGAATTAACATATTATTATAATAACTATAAAATTTTGCTTTTAAAACTGTTGGAATATTCTTTATGATGTTATTGTAGAATATTCTATTTTTTATTAGATAGGGTAAAAAACACATGTTTTAGGAGGACCTAAAACCATGAAAATAAAAGTTATAGCAATACAGCTCGAAAGAAACGCTACAACAAACGGTTCATGAGATACTAAACAACCAATAAACCACTAAACCATACCTCACCAAAAAGACAAAACTACCTACAACAAGAGACCAACAAGAAACATAGAATTTTTAATAAAAATTCTCTCCACAAAACCACAACAGTACCATAGAAAAGCAAAGACCTGTCAAAAGGCCCAAACAAAACAAACAACAAATAGGCATCCAATAGCCCACTACCATCCGAAATTAGACCAACAACCACAAGATGCAAACCAACCAACAGAAAGTGTCCTGCATCAAAACAAGGGTCATCTACCAATCTTCCACATTTAGTGACCTTTTCAATCTTCAACTAAAGTACAAGACCCTACATGGATTGAAGGTCAAGCTAGATCATTTTTCCTCACTTTCGTAAGCCCCCTAGGACGAAAAGTCATGCTGAAGGACTAAACCTCCAATCTTTTGCCTTTTTTTTTTCTTTGCACCTTAATCCACCCATCCTTATTCTCTACAATTTCTAAATCGACTAATAAATAAATTTCAATTAATTTTAAGGACTAAGATTTCTCTTCTACTACAACCTCTACTATTATTTCTGCCCTACATATTCTTATTTATTGAATGGCTTCCACTTATTAATGATTTAATAAGAAAAAGTTAAACAATTTAAAAAAAAGTGTTTCCTAAATTAAAATGAGAGCTTATAAGTAAGACTAGTGGCAACACAACT
This sequence comes from Torreya grandis, assembly GCA_037957365.1. Lineage (NCBI taxonomy): Eukaryota > Viridiplantae > Streptophyta > Pinopsida > Cupressales > Taxaceae > Torreya > Torreya grandis. The sequence continues at coordinate 660,934 of JARHVA010006310.1, forward strand.
GTCTATTCCAAAATGGAATTGTGCTTCATTCATGTTATCTTAAAAATTAATCATTAATTAATTTATATAATAATTTAATTATTAAAAATTCAAGTTTAGATCAATCACGTCAAAATGGTTAACAATTATATGGATGCCTATGGATTCTTGTTGAGTTGTCTAAAATAGTTTTATAACCTCGAAATATTATAACACCGAGTTCAAAAATAAGTGCCTGCTGCTCTGACATTCCACCAGTCACTTAAACGAGATCAATCTTGGATTCACTCCCATGTTCAGACAATATGTTCAGCAATTTATTTATTACAGAAATCAGTGATTACCCTAAACCGTGATTCTAGGTTTTATTATCTCCCCTGGAAATTAATTCGTCGTAGGTTCGAATCTAGCCGTGATGATTTTAAGGAAATAGTTGAGTAAATTGTTAAAAGCAAGGTTTGCTTCGATTGATTCCCTGAGGCCACGATTTCCCTGTCTTTGTGTGAATTATTTTCAACATGGCATTCCATACCATACATTCACATAAAATAGATTCTTATCAATGATGGTTTGGTGTGGGGTTGATGGAGATATCTCAAAAACATAAAAAGGGAAAGACTCAATAATTTATTTATATTCATGTTGAATTAGACAATTCCATGGATTTGAATTTGGACGGGACTTGAATTAGAATTAGAATAAAATGTATGTGGGATTGTATTTATTCATATTTTTGTTTATTAAATATGGTTCCGTGTGTAATTGTCAATTATGATGAATAATATTGTAAAAGTAGGCTCTGTACATGATAGCTGAGCCCAACCTTTAAATGTGACAACACGACATTGTTATCGTTTTCAATTTTCATCATTGATGAGGCATGCAACTTTTTTAAATGCACATTATGATCATCCATTTAAAATTGTCGTCGTCTTTTTTTAAACTGATTTAAAGTTTTGGATACGCTTTTATCTTTTAGATTTAGTGTTTTTCTTGGTTCAAACCTCCATCATTAATTTAATAAAAATATATATTTTATTTAATTTTGAAGTAAATTTTCTTTAATTCTAATTTATATTAATAAATCTGAAAACTTACCAATCAAACCAATAGAATGCCTCTAGATATTTAACATAATGAACATAATTATAATTACAACAAGAAGAGTCTTCCAAACACAGGGATTCCCAATTCTTATTAGAATCATACAATATAATCTGGGCATGGTTATAGCGAGACTCATAGACAATCATTATGGATTAACAAAATGTTATGATAAGTAAAATATCAAACAAAAAAATTTCCCTCATAATCACCTAAATTTTGAAGACTAGTTTTGAATCATTTAAACTGTCATGATGACTTTCAGGCAAGAATATTTAACGTTGGCTGCCCAGATGAACTCTGTTTAGTATGGGATATAACCTTTGCTCTTCCAAAAAAATAAATTCAAATAGGCAATAAGAAAAACTGACACCATTTATCTTACAGGTTTCCCAAGCCAAGACATAAATAAAGAAATTAGATTTCACGTCATTCCATAAGGTACACAATTATAAGTTGTTTGTTTATGAAGAGAACATGTTGTTGCTTGCATATATATATTAAGTTTAGTATATTAGTCCTTAGCAAGATAGGTATTATAACTTTCAATTGAAGTTTTTAAAATATAAATATTTTTTAAAATAATTTATATTGATAATAAATATTATGCCAATTAATAAGATGAAAAGTTAATTTTACATTGGGATTACATATATATTGACCATTACTCATGTTGCATAGATTATGAAAACAATATACTATTAAATTTTATTATTAATATTTTTTTTAGTTACTGTTATTACTGCAGCTATCATTCATTATTATGTTAATTTTATATTGTAAAATTATATATAATTTTTAAAAATAAAATAAAAACTAACTGTTATACTTTTCTTATTATTTTTTATTTTTTATTTTAAAATAAATTATTTTATTTGAATTTGAATTTTATATTTTAATTCATGGACAATTTATTCTAACTTGAATGCAGATGGAGAAAAAAGTTTACAAGATGCCTATAACAACAGAAACACAACAAATGATACCAATATTACAAAAATGAAGAATTTAAAAGTCACAACACTTACTATGATGAATATGAGGATATTATCTGGTCTAGAGGTTCCATATGCTATACTTCAACTCAATTTTATTACCTTATGGAGGGATGACTTTAATCTATTTATTCCTGTATTCCGGGTCACATTTTTCTAGGTTTATAAAAGATCTATTTTTATTTTTTATGTTTCTTGTTACAGAATCTAGAGGAGATGATGAATAAAAATACTCAAGTTCCATGGGGAATTCGCTTTGGATTTTTGCATGTACCAATTCCTCTAAAACGCGTGGAGAACCCTTTAGACTTTGTTAAAAGAGCAAAACATATAATAGATAGATGTAAAATGTCATTAGGTATATTTTCTATCGGCAAAATTTTGGGTTCTCTGGGGACATTGAAAGGAGCAAAGGTAAGCATAAAATTTAATTAGATGTAAACATACAAGCACATTTGCCATACATAAATCTTGATAAGTAAACTTATTGTTTCGATGCTCTACTTGTAGCCACTTGCAAAATGTGCATACAATACTATTGCAAGCACAACATTGGCAATATCAAATATGGTTGGCAATTGATGGAAATATAGTAAACAGATTTTCTTTCTTTGTCTCGGGAGCACCACAAGTGAGTATATAAATTTATGATTTCCTTTTATAATGTCCGAATAATTGAAATATTTACATTTTAGTTTATAGGTTATATATTGATTTGAGTCATAACGTACTTAATTATTGAAAATGTGTGAATGCAGACACTTTCTGTGCATATTCTAAGCTATATGGACGCTATTACCATGCAAGTGATAGCACAGAAAGATTATGTCAATGCAGATATGCTATCAAATCTTTTCAGAGAAGCTTTCGAGGAAATCAAGGAGGCTTCTACTCACCCATAATGTGTGACATAATAATATAAAAATTTCTATATAGGCATAACAATTTATAAAAACAAATCTTGATATTATGTTTCTTCAATCAAGATGTGAATGTTGATGGGATATTCAGCTAACCTTAGAATAATCTCCTCGGCATTCGCATGTTTTCCTAACATGAAAATGGTGAAGTGGAGAGCAACATTATGTCACTGTGAAGTATTCGTAGTAAAAGACGGAATCTAGATATGTAGTGTAATTATAAGTCTTTTAATATATATATATATATATATATAGTCGTATTAATAAATATTTTCTCCATAAACACTGGTATATTCATTTTAGGCAGCACTCTGATGAATAAAATGTTTTTCAGATTATATTGATCCTATAATTATATTTACTCTTTCTTCTTTTTTTTATTTATTTTTTAATTATTATATTTATTCTTTTTTTAATATTTCTTTTTTCATAATAAATTATAGCAATATTAGAAATAAATTTTTTTATGATAAACAAGATCAATCATCAACTTTAATCTCGGACATTTTATCATCTATCAATATGATTAAAATAACTATATTACAATCACATGTTTTGAAATAGATCGTAATTAAATAAAATATTTTCTACTATCTTTATTTACTATAGTTACAAACTATTACAATATTTTATTGTTTCATCTTATAATTTACTAAAACTAAATGTTACATTAAATAGTTATATTTTTTTATTGGATAGGGTAAAACACTTTTGACTCGAGTTATGAATCAGGGTGGGTCACAACCGATGGCTCACTCCCCATAAAAAATAGAGGAAGAAGAAATAAAAAGTGCAAAAGGTGTGTCACCTCCCACAAGAGCAATATATGTGAGACACAAAAGCCGTAGAGAATATAAAGAAAAGGAGAGAAAAAATAGAGTAAATGGATAACCAATAGAGAGAAACCAAAACACCCAAAAATGGGAGTAGAATAATACAACATTCAAGAGAAAACCCCACTAGCTGCCCACCAGAGGAGCTTATTCACAAGTCAATACTGCCTTATGCCCTCATTTAGAAAGGGGATCTTCCAGGGTCCATTGAGATCCATTGGTGATGAGAGAGTGCGCTTAAGCCCTTAGTAATTCTGCATCCATTCTATGTCCTTTCTTCTTTGAAGAGACTCCAACATCCGCGTGTTAGTTAAAATTCATAGAAGGAGGAGTCCAAGGAGGGATCGCTTAAGGAGGGATTGATCAAGGGGTCAAATTCTCCTATAAGGGGACTTCCATTTAGGGGAAGGTCTAGGGTGGGGAACGGGGGTCCTTAGCAGGATGAGGGGGGAGGGTAGGTGGGCTAGGGGGAGCAATCCAAGGACATCCCATGACAATGTCCATTATCATCACTAAGTGGAAGAAAGGGGGACATAAAACTTTTCCTGATTGTGCCACTTGAAAAATGGGTCAAGTTCACCTTCTTTCCTCTTCCAGACTTGCTAAGGACGCCAATGTGTCTTGAAGGGACATCTAATGATGCGATGACTAGGGAGGTGGCAACGAAAAGAGCAAAAGGGAAGGCCTTCATAATTGAGATGTTGAGTCCATGAGCCCCACGAGGAGAGTAGATTAACCGAAAAGGGGAGTGGTTTGGAAATGTCAATGAAAGCCAAATGTGGACTGAGCTGAGACTCCAAGAGGTAGCATCAATCTTTATGAAATTTTTTACTTTGTCCACCAAGAGCTCGATGAAACACTCATTCCTCATCACCAGAGGGAGAAGATGAAGCCGAAGCCACATTAGGACATCCTTGAGTTGAAATAAATCCGATGAGAAGAAAGGGATCCAATCGTAGAAGAAAATGCCATAACAGTTGAAAAACCACAGACCGAAGTTCCACACAAAATAGTTATTAGTCGAGCTCTAAAATTCTACCAGGGAGAACCCAACACACAAGTAGAAGGAAGGAGGACCAATGGAACAAAATCAAACTTTCGAGGCCCAAGTTACAAGAGTTGAAAGAGAGGTAAACAATCCCATGCATTTTTCAATCAAAGATATGCTACTTATATCTACTTCCATCTCCAACAAAAGAAAGTCTAAAATAACCAACTCAAAAATTGATAAGAGAACCTAAATTCGAAATAGTAAAAAAAATCTAAAATAAATAATTATTACATTAATTATTAATAATTAATAACATTTTATTATAAATTTGATTGTAATGAATGTTATTTTAGACTTGCATGACCCACAATATTAAAAATGAAATATATATTATCAAATTATAATTTAATGTTTTATGTATATATGTGTTTAACCTTCCAAAAAAAATTCTAAACAATATAGAGCACATATACAATCTTTTTCTATTTACATATTTCCAAATACATTGCATACATATCTTAGTGTTCATATATGTTAGTGATATAGAACCCAAAATAGAGATTAATATAATGTTTTTGTCTCGTTTGATTCATCGTAATCATTTTGGTACGTTTTTTTTTTCCCCCTTTTTGGTTGAATGCTAGGATTACGATTTACTTTTTAACATTTGGTGTACCTAACGTGGATAATTGGGTTGCATTTGTGCGACTATTATTATTATTTTTTACATGGCATACATATGCGGTACAAGCTTACTATAAGTTGCGTAAGGGCTGTGTAATAAAAAAATATTGAAATTTAAAAAAAAAAGGTCGGATGTTATATGAGTTATTCCATTTAATTTTATTTTTTACATTGACATGTCAAGATACTAATAATAAGAAATAAGGAGATGATAATATAATTGATTAAAAGTTTTGGGTTCTTTTCATATAAATGTCAAAGTTAGTTCTTGTTATTTGTATTATTTAAGAATGTTAGTTTGTGTAAGCTCAATCGTTTTCTTTGAGAATTAGTGATGGCTCCCCCAACTAATTACAAGGTTCATTAGTTGTGGGGCAGTCACTACCAAAACACTAAAACACCAAAAAAAAGAGGAATAAAGAAATGATAACGAATTTAAAGGGATAACTACTTTGAAAGAGACATCGGGGGGGGGGGGGGGGGGGGGGGGGGGCGGGAGGGAGCGGAAGTGGTAGCGGGCGGAGGGGGAAAGGGGGCCAGGGAGCGGGGGCGCGGTGAGGGGGCGCAAGGGAGCGGGAACGGGAGGCAAGGTGGGGTGTCATCAAGCAGGGAGAAGGAAAAACATGAAGAACAAAGATTGAAAGAGACAACAATGTCATCCTACTAACAAATATTTGGGGACAATGTATTTGCAAGGGGAAAGACTAGAAGGAAAAGAAAAAGAGATCCATTTATAGATAAATAATATGTGTTATCCCTAAAAAATATAAAATTAGAGGTATGTATTAATTTAATTTTATAGGAGAATTTAATTTATATTTATATAAATCTTAAAAATAACATGAGAAAAAATCCTAGATGAAGCATGTTAAAAAACCTTATGAAAAATCTTGAATAAACTAATAGAAACATAATAATAAAACTCTAAAATAAAATCCTTTGATAGTCACCCCATTCTTTTTTACATCATTACATTTTACTAAACTCATAGTAAAATATCCAATATCTCTTATACACAACTCTAGGTTGCATCTAAAAATTTTGACAAAATTCACAATTTAGTTTCCTCTCTTTCCTTTTCTATATTACAAGAAAATTATTTGAGAAAATTCTCAATTGCATTTTATTTTTATTTTCAACATTTTTCATTGACTCTATTCATTATTCAACACTTTTCATCATTCACATTGCATTCCAACAAAAGAAAAAAATATATTTCTAATTATTTTTGCATGCCTCAAATATTTGTACTTGTAGATTATAAATAATTGTGGTATGATTTATGCATTCATTAGAAATATAGTATTTTCATAGTCCATAATATATGCATTTTGACATATATATATATATCAATTCTCATATTTATGTTTTATTATTGAGTTATCAATCAAATAAAGAAAATATTTTAAAAATAATAAAATGGAAGTTTAAGTTAAAATACATGACAAATTAAACTTAACAAATAAGATTAATGTTTTTAGTTTTACAAGATAAATGAATGTTTCTGTAACTCCCAGGCCAACTAGGAGGGTGTTGCATATTGGGGCTTGTCATATGTCTACTTCCATTTTTCCACACAATGTGATATTTAGGAGTATTATCGAACCCATTAGGGACATCAATGATCTTCCTTAAAATAGTACAATAATATTAAAATTTTTAGATGTATTTATTAAGTTGTATATCATTTTTAATCCATTTTTAATTATTGATTAGTCATTGATACACTTATTCAGTATTGAGGATAACAAGAAGAAGGAAAATGAGGAAGGAGTATGGACAAGTCAATGTCCTTAATCTATTGTTAGGAACCAAGCATGAAGGTATAATTTTGATTTTTATTTTGTAAATTGAATTATTTCTATTAATTATAAATTATTTTCTTTTTGGGGTTTTGATAATATGCTCAGTAGTTATATAGACTAGTTTGAGGATGACACTAAGTTGAGTCATCGTCCTTCTATTAGATGTATAATCACTAAGGGGGGTGAATTAGTGAGCCCAGATATTTTAATGTCAATTCTAATTAATTCAAACTATTAAACAATCAACATATATCAACTTGATCTAACAATATTAACAACAGAGCTCAGTCATTCAATGCATACACAAGATCAAACACATAACACATAGTTCCTGTGGGAAACCCTCATGGGGAATAAAACCCACTCTCAATCCTGCAACACATGGACTTCTATCCTATAATAAATACAAACAAGAGACTGGTCAACTCTTTTAAACAAAAAAAACTTGATCATGTCCTCCTGACCAAAGGTCTTTAGTGAAACACCAATTTCACAAGGAATAATTGTCCCTAAGAAAGATCAAGTCCTTTAGACACTCCTTTGATCACCTCCACCTTAGAAATAAATTCTTCAGCCCCTAATGATGGATCTCTATTTTTATAACACCTACACAAACTCCCTCTCTATCTCATATAGGCCTCTAACATAGCCATGCCATAATCTCTCTCCTTCACTCAAACTGTCCTCATATACACACTCAGACCTCTTCGCACATCTTCATACTATAAGAGAACTTTACTGACATCAAAAATATGACCAATAGGTCATAGTCACACTCATCAATCTGCTCATCAAATCATCAACAAGGCATTCTACCTCTCCTTCGCTCCACAACTCTCACATGCACCTTGCACTAGTCTCACTCACAAGTCTAAAAACCAAGACATTTGGTTTCACTATATATAGAGCATTCATGAATTATCAAGATAAAAATATTTTTTATCAACCACAATACATGCCTTCATCCTTAAGGCATATCACATGGGTCACACTTAAGCATAATCCACTTTCAAATAGGCGTAAGTCACTTTTAGGTCCTCTGGAGACCCATTCACCTCTTTGACACTTTTTTTAGAAAAATAAGAACATAGGAACACTTTCCAAAATCATGGACCCATTTCACATGATCTATAGGTCCTCCTTAAGTTCTAATAACCATCACAGTACTTTTATGCTTGAGCATAATTCACTCAAACAACAATCTGTGCACACAGTCACCATGAACAAATACACAATCAACTTATAAACCTTTTTTGATATTTCATACAATTTTTTAAACCTTAATAATGCACATAGAGCATCCTTATAGAGTTTAAAACATGATTAAATATGTAATTCATCATTAAACATCGAAACAACATTAATACAAGCTCAATCACCCTTATCGGGTTACTTGCGTAACATGCATTTTTTGTAACCTCAATATATTTGACTGTACACACTTTTAGATCTTAAAATTAGGTTCATTAGATGCACCATATATTTCTCTTCAACTTTTATTTTTATAGCACCTTCGAATTTTTCCTAAATAAAAATTTATGGACAAAATATAGAGCACTAGTTTTTCCCTTTACAAAAATTCAAATATTCAAATGCAAATGGTCAAAATTAAACCCCAGACACATTATTTGCATCTCATGTCCTCACATTTTTAGATTAAATGTGCACCATTGATCTTCTTCAAAATTTAATTCATAGTGCATCAATGTCTAAATGTTCAACTTTGATCAGTTAACCTCATCTCATGCAATCTAACAACTTTGACCTCATGCACTCTGTAAATCTCTTCAAGATTGTCCTAGATTTAATAATAATAGACAAATATCACTTTTATCATTTGATTTTAATTCACTTTATTGATCTCTATCTATACGATCACCTTCTCACTCTTGATCCTTGGAAGAAGCTCAATCTTTATCTCTGCACAACATTAAACATTGAACACTTGGCACCATCTCACTGCTTCTTGACATCTTGGAGTAACACGCTCCATCGATGATGTTCAAACTTTACCTTGTCCAAAATTGACTAAGTATTGGATCCATTACAATATATCTAAGAAGCCAACTTTGAACTTTAATAACATTTGCCTCGCTCACTTGCATGTTCTCAAATTTGGACCATATGATCTCCTCGCATAGGAGAATCCAACCATGTGTCAAACTATTCCTAAAGCCTCCACATGTGAAAGATAAAATGCCATTAATCTACTCACTTAGATTTTTCTACCATAGAGCCAACAATGTCAAGAATCACTTGGAAGGCCAACTTTGCACATGCATATCTTTTGACATGCTTAAGTGCATGATCTAAAATTTAGCATAAATTAGGTAGGCTCAAAACTTAACAAACCCATCTAATAATCTTATTTTGAAACACCTACAGGTGTGAGATATGCCATTAGAAAACTACTTACTCAACTCTTTCTTGCCTCATACAAACTTGGCTAAGTATGGGAAAACATTGTCAAACTTCTTGTGATCCTAACTTTACACTTCCATATCTTTTGTCATGCTTAGGTGCATGACCTAAGATTTAGTGCATAATAAATAGGAAAAATAGTGAACAAATCCATGTGACCATTTCCTCCTGAAACCACCATTATGTGAATTTTAACATCATCAACATGCTTACTCATATCTATTTGAGCATAGAAAACACTGTCAAAATACTTGAAAGCCCAACTTTGTACCCACATATATTTGAATGCATTTAGGTGCATGACCTAAGATTTAGTGACTAGTAAATAGGGACTAATTTGATCACAAACATATGACCAAATCCCCCTGACTCATAATCACGTAGAATGGTGACATCAACAAACTACCTACTCATATTTTATGCCACTAGACCCAAAATGTCTATATGAAATCCACTTATGCACACAAGCACTCAAAGCATAGACAACCTATTATAGAACCCATTTCACATTCTCAATACTCCATAGTCATCCCTAAACATCCCTAACCATTCCAAAACTGAAGATCAACCAAACCTCCTTAAATCACACTTAGATAAACACATTACAGACTTTGTCATTGTCACTTAGGCTATCAAATCACTTCATCCACTCACCAAGATGCCTTCATGACATCACCATGACATCATTGACAACTCTCCAATAATATTTCCCTTTGTCATTAATGTTAACACACAACATATAGCAATATACATCTTACCTTCCTTCTACTCGAGATAACACTCCCAAAATAGTAGCTTTCTCCCTCTTTGACACAATGATAAAGTGGATACCAAACGATCCATAGGACCTAAAAGGACTATCAATATAAAAGTACCATCTTATAAATATTATACAAATTCCCCTTTGCCTTGAGCCTACTTCTTCTTGCTCCATGCCAACACTCTCTTCAATCAAACACTGCAACCAATGAAGATAGAACACACAAAACACTAGCATCTGATGGAACTCACCAAGAAACATATGATACGTAATCCCCTTCAGATATCTTAGCCACTACACATTTTGAGAATCTTCAAATCTCCATACATCATGAGGAACCACCATGCAAGCTTATTATCATTTTCTCTCAATCTACCTTAAGGACCACCAAAAGAACTTCATGCCACACACCAAACTAGAAAGATGATCTATAAAACAACCTAGAAGTCACCTTGAAATACTCATGCCTTGTTCTTTTGGAGAAATGGAATGAAAATCACTCTTCTTCTCACTAGGCCTGACTAGTCTCCTTGTAGCCCTACCTAGAACTTGTAGAGCCAAAAAAATTTAGAAGACACACATTCAAGATCTAAAACATCATATATAGATCAATCTCATATGTCCCCTCAATCACACCAATTTGAAACAACTAGCTCAACCTTTGTAACATACTTTCCTCACAAACCAACTACCGAATTAGGCCTCCAACTTGACAAAAACTTGAGTAACTTGAGAACCAAAAAATTTCAAATCTCTGTTAAAATTGATTTGGAAACCCATTTAGCCCATTAAAATTATTAAGAATCCTAAGATATAAATTCCTAAGGCAAACCATTTTTCTAGTAGATCCTAAAACCCTAGAATCTCAAAATAAACAAGGTCAACACAACACTTTCCAATCAATGTCTACCTCTGAAACTTCTTGTACACTTGGAGAAAACCATTACACACTTCTAGAACAAGATTTTCACTTCTACATCTTTGGGAACCCATACATATTATAATGCATTTTATGACCCGCATACTCTTAGGCATAAACTAGAAAACCCGAGAGCAAAGAAAAATAACCAATTTGACTTCAGCATACCTTCAAACCACAAAACCACTTGTAACATGCTAGAATAAGGTTAACAAACCTTTATAAGCAAAAAAATAATCTTAAAAAATCACAAATCCTCTTATGCCACATGAAATCCTTCAATTTGACAATACAAACTGACCATATATAGCTATGACATCACTCTAACATAACCACAACTTCTCTTCCACTTGAACATACATGTTCCAATTGAAAACACCCATTTCTAGCCATCTAGGAACATTTGAAGAACACCAATGCAACACTTACTTCTTCACTATAAGGAGTCTCTTAAAAATCATAAATAGAGACATCCTTTGCACCGCAATGCTCTAAAACAAATTAAATTTGGGAGTGGCCCACATCTCTGAAGTAACTACTAGAATCCTTTTATAGCTATAAGACTTCTTTCTCTTGTTCTTATTCTCTTTATTTTGAACTATTACAAATGGTTCTTTTTCTAAATCACTCTCCATTTATTTTAGAATATAATTGATAAGACATAGAGAAACTATGGAATCTTGACATATATTTTCATTTGAATCATCAACCTTGCAGCTTGAAACCTCATCACTAGGCATAGATAATTGATGTACTTTGAATAATACTTGCTCAGCAATAGCAGGATGTTCACTTGGATTCATACTCATCTCAAAACTTGCCTCAACCATCACATTGGTCTTCTCCTTGAGCTTTGTTACTTCATCATCAACATGAGTAGACAATGAGAGCCCTTTGAACTTTTCAACATCTATAGCATTCAATATTTCTTAAAGAAATCTCAAATTGCCTTACCTTAAATGGACAATGTTTTTCAAAGTGTCCCACATCATGATAGTTGAATCACTAAACCTTTTTCACTCTTTTTGACTAATGACCCCCATCATAGTTCCATGAAAATTCATTTTTAATAGGTCTCATGCATTCTCTAGCTCTATGTCCAAATTGATTATAAGTATAACAATAACTATTAAAATTCACAGACCTCATGGCATTTGGTTGTCTTATCTAATTTGTCTTCATTCTGTCAGCACTTTCATTCTTTGTTTGATGATTTGTCTTCAAAGGTTGATCCACCTTTCTCTTATTGACATTCATGTCAACTTGAGAATCAACTTTGGGTTCTTCATTAAAACCCAATCTAGATATGTCACTAGCTGAATTTTGACTCTCTAGGAGATCATCAAGATCATTAGAAATTTTATCAAACTTGACAAATGATTTCAAATTACTTGCAAACTTCTCTAACTCATATTTCAAAGATATAATCTTAGAATCATACCTTGAACATTCATCTTTGTTATATTTTGTTCTTGTAGATAGGATTTATAATTGACAACTTAGATGCTTGACCATATATTCATGCTCCTTGGTGTCTTCATTTATTCTTGCCTAAAATACACTGAATTGCTCCTCATAGTCTTTGAGTTGAGACTTCATCTTATTTTTATTATTATTCTCAATCTTCAGTACTTTAAGAGCATTTATCAATGAGTCTTATAGTCCACCTCATGTTCATCATCATCTGAATCACTAAAATAGACTCCTTTTGATGTGAGTAACGCCCTTTCCTCAGCCATAAACAGGGCTTGATATTTAGTAGAACCATCATGTTCATGATCATACTTTGAGTCACTGACTTCACTCTCATCTGATGAGCTACTATCTTCTTGGGTGTAGAGATTTTTCTTGTCCTTGAAGTACTTCTTCTTGTTGTCAAACCTTCTAAATCCCTTTTTTATTTTATTAGGCCTAAATGATCTCTTTCCATCATCATGACTTTCATCATGCTCTTCATCATCATCCTTTTTATAATTATGAGGGGAATTCTTAGTAAAATGGCCTACCTCTCCATAATTGAATCATTTGAGGGGTAGTTTACGCTTATACTTGCTTGAACTTATTTTCTAATTTATTGAAATCAAAGCAACTAGTTCGTCATTATCTATAGAATAAATTTCATCCTCCTTGGGTTTATATAAGAAATTTCAACTGCATATGATTGGTAAAACCTTTATAATGCATAAAAATCATCCTTATGGAATCTAAAACATGCTCTAATAGCTAATTCATCATTAAGCATCGAAACAACATCAAAATGAGCTCAATTAACCTTCTCAGGTTACTTGTAGAACATGTACAAACACAAACTCAAATTTGAACCTCAATATATTTGACTTTGCACACTTTCAGATATTCAAATTAGGTTTATTAAATGCACCATGGATTCCTATCAAACTTTTCTTTTTATAGCAAATTTAAATTCAACATGGATCAAAGGTTATGGACAAAATACATAGCACTAGATTTTCCCTTTACAAAATTCAAATATTCAAATACAAATGGTCACAGTTAAACCTTGGACACATTGCTTGAATTTAATTTCCATGCATATTCAGATTAAATGTGCACCATTGATCTTTTTCAGACTTTAATGCATAGTGTGTGAATGCCTAAATGTTAAACTTTGACCAATTCACCTCACTTCATGCATTCTGTCAATCACTTCGAGATTGTCATAGCTTTAACAATACTAGACAACTATCACTTTGACCTCTTGACTTTAATTCAAACCATTGAATTCTATCTATATGATCACATGTTCACCATTGATCCTTGAAAGAAGCTTGATCTTTATCTTTGCACAGTGTTAAACATTGAACAATTGCCACCATCTCCTTACTACCTGACATCTTAGAGCAACGCACTCCATCAATGATATTTGAACTTTACCTTGTACAAAATTGACTATGGGAACCATTAAAATCAATCTAAAAATCCAACTTTGAATGAAAATAAATTTTATGTCTCTCACTTGCATGTTCTCAAATTTGGACCATCTGATCTCCTCACATAGGAGAATCCAATCATGTGTCAAAATGTTCCTTAATCCTTTACATGTGTGAGATAAAATACCATTAATATGCTCACTCATATTTTTCTATCATAAAGCCGACAATGTCAATAATTACTTGGAAGGCCAACTTTACACATGCATATGTTTTGAAGTGGTTTAGCACATGATCTAAAATTTAGCACAAATCAACTAGGCTAAAAACCTAACAAACCCATATGATCATCTTGTTCTAAAACTCCTACATGTGCAAGATATGCCATCACCAAACTACTTACTCAGCTCTTTCTTGCCTCATGCAAATTTGGCTAAGTATGGGAAAACAATGTCAAACTTTTTGGGATCCCAATTTTGTACTTGCTTATATTTTATTGTGCTTAGGCGTATGACCTAAGATTTAGTACATAAGAACTAGGAAAAATACTGAACAAATCCATGTGACCATTTCCTCCTGAACCTCCATGCATGTGTATGTTGATATAATCAACATGCTTACTCAGCTCTATTCGAACATAGAAAAAACTGTCAAAATACCTGAGAGCCCATATTTACACCCACATATCTTTGATTAAGCTTAGGTACATGACCCCAGATTTAGTGCATAGAAACTATGGACTAATGTGATCACAAAAATATAACCAACTCTTTTTGACTCATCCACATATGGCAATGGTGACATCAGTAAACTACCTACTCATATTTTCTACCACTAAACCCAAAATGTCTATATGAAAATAATGATCAACAAGATCAAATCCACTTATGCACACAAGCACTCAAAGCATAGAAAACCTCTTATATGACCCCTTTCACATGCTCAATACTCCATAATTATCCCTGAACATCACTATCCATGCCAAACTAAAGATCAACCAAGTCTCCTTAAAGCACATTAGGACAAGCACATTGCATACTTTGTCATTATCACGTAGGCTATCAAAGCACTTCATACACTCACCAGGATACCTCCATGACATTAGTGACAACTCTCTAGCACCTTCCTCTACTACTAGGGATCTAATGTGGAGATATAGTTTTTAATTTTATTTTTTAAATTTAAATATTTAAATTAATAGTAATATAATTTTAATTTTTTATGTTTGATAACAAGGACATTTTTTATATGGACCGATAGGAGGATGCCATTGGAACGATTTGTTATGCTTCCTCTACTTCTATGGTCCTAAGGAGGAGGTATACTTTTAGTTTCATTTTTTAAATTGAAGTATTTAAATTAATTATATTAGTATTTTATTTATAGGGTTTTAATTATGGATTCACTATTTATATGGACCTGCATGAGGATGAGGTTGAACATAGTGGACATCCTTCCTCTACTAATAAGGACTCGATGGGAAGGAATAATTTGTGGTAATTTTAAAATTGAAGTATTTTAGTTACATATCTATCTAATATTTATTTTTGTTTTATGTCTACATCAAATGTGCTTCGTGATTGTCATATATCAAGTAGGGACACTTGTGTAGGACCTTCTGTCTTCATCAAGTCCTACAACATACTCATGTGTTACTCTAAAACCAACTATAAAATTCTCCTCTGATCCATTTACTTGTGCTTTCGGAAAGCTAACATTCCCATTACTTAACAAAACAATCACCAAAAACTCACACCTACTTGAAATAATGAATAGTACATTTACATCCATAATTAATCCTTTCTAATTAAAAAGGAGGCCTCCTAGAATAACCTTGGTTTGCCAAATATCAATGTTAGGTTATGATCTTGAAACCTATGAGTTATGGACCCATTGAGAACTACTCCTCCAAGATTTGAGCCATGGTTCTATTTTAAATATTCATCGTCTATACTTAAGCTAATGATTTCAAGATTTGTTCATATAATTTAAATATCCATGCAACCTCAAAGAGATCATTACCATTCATCATTATCTCATACTATACAATCAAATGATCAAAATCTTATTGTAGGTTTATGGCCATAATCCCATAATTATTCAATGATGATGATTATGAAAAGACATATTCCCCAAAGTCATCATTTGGGTTGTGTTTGCATAGTGGAATAGTCATTTAGGAGCTTCATCCAAGCTTAAAAGCATGGATGAATTGATCATTTAAGCACTATTCCATGCATAGAACCGTCAACTTAAAGCCAATATTTATTTTTGAGGCTTACAATAACCTGTCGATATAATAAAAATGAAGACAAAAGAAATGTACTAATTATTTTATAACATCTTCAAAATTAATTGTTTGATGAACAGGACGACTGTTAACTTAAACTTGATGCGCACATGTGAATGTGGCTAACTTACTCATCAAACTTGCTCACTGGGTGATGCCATGTCCCCTCTTAGTATATATAATGATATGTGCTATCATTTTGCATATTCGATACTTTTTTCAAGACCTAAAACATAATTCATGCCCTTACGATGCAAATAAGCATTATGATGACACTTGGCAACTCTTGAGTTAGTGACAAGATCATGGGGGAGAACACATATTGCTCCTTCCAAAAGATACAACACTATGACAAGACGAGATGTGGTTCTAGGCGGGGGTCTACATCCATTTCGACTGAGCAAGAATTCAGAGTCAATCCACATGGAAATGAGATACATGTTAAAAAGCCTTTGGCTAAATGTTGCAAGGTTATGGCATTCTAATGCATGGCATTGAGCGATCAGGTCACATCCCTCAGAATAAATGATGATGTGAGGTCAATCCATGTGGCAGTTCGTCATCCCACAAACTAATCCATTTAAATTTCTTAGTCAAAACTTGCAAAGCTACAACTAAATGTTAGTTTGATAAGTGGCAAGTTTTAATTACCTCACAATCCCAGAGGGCTTGAGGTCTACATAAAATTTCCTTGTAAATTATGGATATACGACTGCATATAATCAGCACATATGGCATGAAGAGCAAAGAAAACTCATGCCATTGTCAAACTATGAACATATGTGTCATATGTGATGACAATGCATGGCAAGCTCAGCTAACTGCACACAATATGTAACTTAGCATAAAGCTATGGAAAATCGCCAAGTGCTAATGTAACTTTATACCTTAGATAAATTTGTGAAATATTGAAAAGATGCACTATGATGCGACAATACACGTGGGTGGGACTACTTGGCAAGCTAAAAATTGTGACAAGTCAGTGATCAATCATATTCAAGATTGGCTAAGGAAGTGGCCAGATGAAGACATGGCCAATTTAGAACTGCACAACTAGAAAAAACACATGGGAACAAGCATAGATAATCAGAAGGATAATGACAAAAAAAATCTCATGTGTCCAATTTTGAAAGAGCACGAAGGTGCCAACTAAGACAAAGCTCAGACACTTCATAAATTGGCTAAATTAGAAAGCGACTCAGCCTACAACTAAGGCCAATTTTGATGCTAATTGGTTGAGGAAATAATTAATTTCAAGATTAATCCATGCAACTAAGCCAAAAATTCATGGGACTAGGTGCGAGTAGGTGTGAATACAAAAATACTGTGTGTTTTAGCCTGCATAACAAAAGGATGACCTAAGATCGAGATAATAAGGGTCATTTAACAAATGAAAGAGATAGGATCATTTACCCAGGAGGTTATTGTTGACCATTTTTTGCCCAACAGGCCAAAAATTGGTCCCCTTCTTCCCTTACTATTCAAAGCTAGTCATTTTCATGGTTGCACAAGTTCATCAGCCTTGGTTCATGAACTGGTTCAATCGACACTTGGTTCAATGCCTAGTTCAATCAGCATAAGTGCAATCAGTGGGTTCATCAGCATGCAGCTTTGAACTATTGAACCAGTTCAACCAATTGGTTCAATGGACTGGTTCGACCGCTTTAGTTTGAATGCCTTAGTTCAATTCTTTGGTTCAATCATTCAGTTCACTCAGTCGGTTCAGCAGCATCAGTTCAAGCGGCTTATAATTCAATCAGACGGTTAATCAGCAAAGTTTAGTGGGCTCGGCACACAATGTTGAACCATTAAACTAGTTCAACAGATTGGTTCAATGCATTGGTTCAACACGTCGGTTCAATCGCTTGGTTTTACATCATCGGATCATCAGTTTAGTTCAAGCGGCTCAGTGTGCAGTCTTAAACCATTAAACTGTTGAACCAATTTTTGGTTCAACGGGTTGGTTCAACAGCTTAGTTCAAGGGTGTGTCCCAAAGCTGAAGGGCAGTGCTATGTACAAATGCCCTTGCAGAGGGTAAGAAACATTTCAAGGAAGCTGAATGATTTCTGACAGGCGTGCAAACATCAAATTTTACACCATGAAAGCCAGAGCGTGGAAGTCACCAAGTGGCAATCACGGAAGACTTTGACATGCTTTTTAGGAGTAGCAAAACGTGCCACGTGTCCCCTGTAGGGCTTAGCAGAAGTTGACAAGTGTCAACATCCATGGGTTTCCCTTATTGGCTTTAAAGAAGACTGTGGTGGGCTCAAATTTGCTAAGAACTATGCAGAGCATGCCAAGTGTCAGCGTCTACAAAGCACCAAGAAAGGGCCAAAAAGTTTTTTTAAGGCAGCTAAAGGTTCTGTGAAAGTGGCCACATGCCACCTTCCACATAAATCTCAAAAAATACTTCCAAATCCTCTAATTGGAAAAAGTAGGTGGAAGCGGCCATGTGTCAACTTCTGCCTGACTCTCAAGGAACCCTCAAAGGTGAGTAGATGCTGCCACGTCCCATTATCAGCTCCACAGAAGCCGTCACATGTCAACATCTATGTCTCAAGCATCTTCTAAGTGCCCAAGCAGTGGACCATGACATGTGTCAAAATTAGATGTGCTCTTAATAGAAAGAGCCAAAGGAGTAGCAGAAGGAGCCAGAAGAGGTAGAGTAGCCAAATGTAGAAACAGACAAAGCGATCTAAGTGGCACGCGAAAGTGTCGACTCAAGGAGTTATTCTAGTGGTTGACATAGTACCTGCCATGTGATCATCAAGAGGCATAAAAAGTGAATGACGTGACCCATTTTTCTTCATTATGCATTGATGAGCAGGCAAAAGGTGTGGCTCATAACTTTGAATCCTGACAAGAGCTGACACAGCATTATGTTCAGGTGGCTTCCTCATCCCAATGCTTGAAAAGCACATGGGTCACTTGTAAAAATGTCACCAAAATGGCCTCTTTCTTCCTCTATAAATTGTAAGCTTCTCATTCGAGAAAGGATCTGCTCTCAGCCTTAAGGCAAAACTCTCTCAAACTTGTAAGGTAGAGCTGCCAGATTTTTACCTTGAATTGAAACCTAGCATTTTTACCTCCATTATAAGTTTTGCATCTTTAGTATGTGTTTATGCCTTGATTCTATGTTAAGTCATTTTCTTAATGCTTTCACAGAATGATTTCAGCATGTCTGGTGCATTTTTGAGTTTTCTTTTACAAGTCTGTCAGAAGTGTCCCTAGACGAGTATAGGTGAAGTGGATAGGCTATTGTAGTGTGTCTCAGAACTCCTCTAGTAGTTATTTCCTCCATGTATCTCCACAGACCCCTCACCCACTGATGCAAAAGGTTTTCTCATGTCAGATGAAGTGTATGGGAGCTAGTTCTTGGTGGAAAGTGTATGTTTAGGCAGAGTAGATCAACCTTTTCTAGTGTATCACCTTTTTCTTTATAGGCTTAGGTTCTGTTTTCAGCATCTCTCTGTCCCTTTTCATCCCCCCCCTTTTTCATTTTATTTGTTGGCAATAAGAGAAACCAGGGCCTAAAACAGACATCAGAGGGAGCTACCCCTCATCTAGATACTCTCCCCTCCAGCTTCATCGGTCCCATAGGCGAGAGGGGAGTTTCCATAGTTGCATGTGGAAAGGGAGGAGCTCGGCCTCCAACCCATGGGTGTAAATCCACTGCGTCAATAGTTACCTTCCTTTAATTAAAAATAATAGAATGAATTAACGAACAAGGGCTAGGTGCCTTAATCCATAGTGGATCCACACTGATATATACTTGGCTAAAGCTAAAGACACCAATAACCACACCTTTCATGCATTATCGTAATGATGAGCTGTAATGATATCTCCTTTGGATCTATAGAACATCAAACCATTATAAATCCCATTCTCATTATTGAAGTGAATGTCAAAACTTGATTTAAATTCCCTTTTAGATTTCCAATATATGAATATAAATTATGTGCAATACTTTAGTGAAACCACTGCAGAAATATGTATTTTACTAGTTGTTGGGATATTCACATCATTATAGGAATAAAAATAATTTCTTGTTAATGAAAATTATATGGCTATTAGTTTCCTCAACATAGTTTTTACCATTTCTCTTATCTGTAAGGAGACCCCCAAAAAAAAACCAAGACAACAAAAACCAACAAATATTCCTTGTCGTATAAACTTCTAATTATAAGAAGCTTAATTGGTTTATTCACCAACCATTCAGGAATTCATAAGCATCCTAGAGTAGTAAAACAAAACAATCTAAACAAGGGGGCAAAGCACCAAGTCCTTACAGGAAGCAGAGGCTAAGTCTGAAAAGTAATTTATAGCTTCAAATTCAAAATAAAATGTTCAATTGTATAAGTGAATTGAAAATACATAGATTTGACCATAATGATCCCCATAATAAATTTTTTTATCATGACACCATAAGCATAATACCAAATCCTAAATCTACTAAAACCCACATTTTATTTGTAGAAACCTAATCATACCCACCTCTATTCTTAGCATTATTTGAAAGCTTATAAAGATCAATTGTCTTTCCATCGGAGATAATGGGTAGCACATGCTTGCATTGTACTTGTGGATATTTAATCCTATAGGTAGTTAAGGTTTGATCAAACAACTCTCTTTGCTCATCCCTAGGAGGTAGATTCCCCCATGAGTTTGACTAGGGAGTAGATTATCATGAAAACTAACCCTCAATCCCTCATTTTTAGATGATTTCCATTCAGCCATTGAAAGAGGATCAGATGCTACCATTTGAATATTAGACACTTGCTCTAAGCTTGGGCAAAAACAAGGTGCCATGCCTTTAACACCCAGTGCACAACCAATGAATAGATTTCAAAACTAAAGCATTTCAATAATAACTCCTATATATCCCTACAACATTTCAGTGTGAGTCATCAAAGGCCGTATGCATTCTTAAATAAATCCCTAAATATTAATGCCTTTAGGGGCATATACTTACTCCATGAACCTGAAAGAGCTACTAAGCCAACAGCTTAATTTTTTTTTGGTTGTGATACTAAACTTTCTCAAAATCTTATGGAATTGACCATATCATTCAAAAATAGCCAAGAAATTGAAAGGAAGAAACCCAAATGCCAAAAACTGCCTTCCCTAATTTCTTCATAGGAAAATTGATTTTCTAGCAGGATTCCCAATAAAACCTTTGATTAAATTTAAGCACTATCTTCAAGCAACCAACAGTTGAATAAAAGACATTCAAAACATGGAGTGTTTTATTTCTTTTGATAGAAGAAATGAAATATTGAGTTATTTATACAAATCATCCACCTAAATAAAATTGAGAGAATTCTCTCCTCCAAATATTGGAATCCTTTGTAGAAAGGTAATTTGTAAATATAAACATTGTTTAGAATGACTCATAACCCTAATGTTTCTTATAAATAATGTCCTTTAATACTTGCAGATAATAGTTTTCATCTAGTTGATGGATGATTTCAAAGTTCATAAGGTCATCTTTACCATTTGGAAATTTTATGCTCATAGTCTTTGACATGTTTAACTCACTAATAACTATAAATTTGAATAATATTAGTCAATTTAATGTGTATTTTCATAAACAATAGGCTTTATTTTTTTTTTAAAAACATGCAGTGTAAATCATTCATAGCAAGAATTGATCTCTATGCATCAAGCATGCACACTCAAATCATTGTTGGCATTAAAGCACAATATTTGAAGATTGCAGTAGTGAAAAAAAGATAGTTGCTATTGAAATGTTTAGACAATATTGAGATGACTTAAACAGACACCAGTAAAATCCCAAGTCAAAAGAGTGAAAGGTTACCGTCAATACACTAATGTATGTAATATGATAGCTCCCAAGTAAAAAAACCAAGAAAATTGAACTTTTAAAGAGGTAACCAAGCTTAGTAATACAAAAGGGCATTCCTTATAGATGGAGAAAAAATCCAATATCCAATCAAGTTCCGAACGACCAGGGTACTTCAAGAGCAACTATTACTCTGTAAATATGACTACTAAGGTAACAGGAGAACAAGAAGGAGCCTTTTTCTCAAATCAAATGGTGTAGATCAAGATATATAAAGGTAATCTTGTATTGTGATTACATAACCAATTAGAAAAAATAAGGCCTAAATATGGCTATCTATTCAATAGTGGTGAAATGCCAAATGGGGAAAAACCTAGCATTCACTAGATAATGTTAATATAAGAAAAGTATGAGAAAGATGTGAGTTTGACTTAGATATGAAAGTACCAACTAAAGGAAATGAAAGATAGAGGATAGCATAGGTTTCATGATCAGTATGCTGCTATACACCTTTATGCAATCATAATTCACCAGAACTTTGCTTCTTTAAAGATGATCCTTTACTACCACTTTTAGTAGCCTCTCTTTGCTTCTATTTGTCTTTAAATATATTAATCATGGTATCTAAAATAATTGTTCAACCAAATACAAAATTGTTATGTATCCAGCATAGTAACGTTACACAAGATAATTTTTCTTGTAAACACATCATTAGGATGAAGAGAAATTCAGAGCGACATGAAGCCTTAGATTAATATTTTGATGAGGTCTTGGAGTGATTCTTAGTACATGCCAATATAATATCAGTAGAATGTCAACAAAGAGATATTCCATACAAGAGTGCAAGATAAATGATAAGAAAAAAATACTTCAACATGAAAATCCATGCCTGGAATTTGCTAATTTAAGCCTCTTTTTGCTCTTTACAGGCCTTCAAAACTTCAAAAATCCCATAGTTTTCTTTTGGAATTTTATCAAGGTCTAAAGGATACAAAACATAACAATGGTGGAACATTTTTAGCAAGATAAAACCCATAATAAATGATATCCCGTGTTGAGAAAACATATTAATCCCCCTTTGCAAACATAATATAAGGTTTCTAGGTGATTTTGCTCTAATCAATTTTTTGAAGCCATCTCAAAATAAGTAGTTGTTCAGAGTACTGGCACTACTTGCATGAAGGATCAACTCCCTCAGTCCACTTATTCGACCAAGTCTTCTTCTCGCTAAGTTTGATGTATCATGAAGGTTCCCTTGTAGCCAAAGGACAAGTTTGCTAAGATACAATGTATTGGAGGAAGAAAATCCAACCCCGATAGGTGATTCCAAAAACAAGGTGTTTGCCAATGTCAAAAAAAGACATAAATGATTGTTGATGTAGAGAAACATTAGGGTATGTTATAGTAATAAGTTTAGGAAATTAAGAAGATAAATATTTGATAGACCTTGATTCTAGGCATAGGGATTATTATACAACATTTTTCCATCTAGTTGTACATGGAACGGTCCTAATTCAGTCATCACTCCAACCCCAAACGATGAACATCCCAGCCCTAAAATGTAAAAATGAGTAATGCATCATTTCCATGGTATTAAATTTAAAGAGTGAGAGAACAACATACCTCCATTAAGCCACAGAAGTAGAGGCTTGGTGGCCAAGTTCAAAATCAGCCTCTTTCACAGATGGGTATTTGTATGCACTAAATTGATGCCCAACTCCACTCCCATGAATGTTAAATTTTTCCAGCAAACTATTTTCCATCCATCTTATAACAAATGGATCCATGTGGGATGGAAATGGGAAACTATCCATGTCCCACCATAGAGAAAAGTTTTCTATCTTCCTATGCAATATATAATAAACCTTGTTATTGAAATCTATTCTAACCCTTCTAAAGAAAAATTGGGCTTAAAAATTGAGATGGAGTACTGGGTTTTCCCCTCAATTTTTTCTAAACTAATAAATACATTTCTGAAATGATTTGGCCTAGAGAATGTCATAAATTATTCATACCAAGGAAACGAGTTTTTATACACCCTTGTGTAAGGGAATCAAAAAGTACCTATGGATTCATTCTGGCATGGATCAAAACACAAAAACATGCTCGTAGTTAGAATTCCATGTAAATGTAATTAATCCCTAAATTAAAATAATAATAACCACTTAAGTAAAAAGGTCTCAAAAATAAACTATGCCAGCCAAGAGTAAGTCATAGAGGGAGAGAGTTGTACCCATACTAGGGACTAATCTGTGGCCTAATTTAGAGAAACTATCTTTGCTTTCATTATATAATTTTTAAATGTAGGAAATATATGTGAAGTAGCTCGCACTCCCAAAAATAAAAATGCCCATAGTACATATACATTATATATATGTCATGTTCAAACATGGAGATAAATGCATATTTGTAGTTTTTTGAAATCATAGAGGGGATTTCTGGGTCCATTAAAATACTTGACTAAAATGGAATGTGTTTCATCTCGAGTTGAAACAACTGAGAAAAAAATAATGGCATCCATTTTGCTCTTGGGTTGAGTTAAAAGAAAATAAAATAATAGAACTTGATATGGCAACCATGTTAATGTTGTTGGATGAGAAGGTTGCTTCGGAGGTTCAAACCACTAAAAGTCAAACCTTAACCAGTTGTAGCCCATGCACATTACTGATAACATGATGTAACAAAATTAGGTGTGAATTAATTATAGTGATGTACATAGACAAAAATAGATCGAAGGCCAATTCATGAACTACATACCAACTATAAGTAACATTAATGCACTCTGACCAGTTTTGATAGACTAGAATTGCACCATAACATCTAAGTTTCTGATCTAATTAAAACATAGGTAATATTGTTTTTTATTTATAAAATTAAAAATATTTCTATTATTTTTTCTAAAACTATAAACATTTCTTCAACACAAAAATCAACATTCTGTTATTGGTGAAAGGCTGGAAGAATAATTCGAGGTTAAACAAAAACGAATGATACAGTCCCTCCCTTCGGGACTAATAAGATGAATAGTCACCTTATCATTGAAATTATCATGATACACTATGCTTGGAAAGCAAAAAAAACAATGTTCATTATCATTTTGATATATGTAAGTTATTTCACCTAATGATTTAAAAAACATAATTATTCTCAGATAATTTGCCTATAATATAATGGAGAATAATGTACATATTCATTTCTAAAAAAACAAACCATAGATATCTAATTATGATCCATCCCTATATTTTGAAGAGAATATAACATTTATTTATGCCTTTGATTAGATAATGAGGTACAACCATTTGATTATTTTTAAACCAATCCAGATTCACATGTGATTATGAGTAACATGAAAATATTCAATATTAATATCATTATATTTTCTCTTAAATAAATTAAGTATGGATTATCCCAAATATCCATATCATGAAATCATTCCATAATCTATAGTTATATCAATATAGAATAATTTATTTAACATAGAGAGATGGTCTTGTTACCAAGCATTTAAAATAGATTAACATATTTGCCTCCAAGCTAGTTTTCATCCATTCTAACAACAAAGATTAATACTATTTATTGAAAACTCAGCAAGATCATTACAATCCAATTTAACATGTTATTAATTATTACTTTTCCCTTGAGACAAGTACGTAAAAAAATGGAAAGTCAGAACATAGTCACCTTTGTCTCATAATTTTTATGTTTGATCATAAAACTTCATCATGTTCATCCTTCAATACCAATTAGGAGATTATTTAGTGTCATGATCCATTAACCACCTACACAATGGTTGCATATAGTCCATAGGGTAAGACCGATGATTCCATATCATAGCTATATCCTTTTTAGTTATGACATTCTCTAGTTAATTATCTTAGTTTGGTTGAGCACCAAAGTGTTTGACAATGCTCTAAATATTTCCATCAACTAAACAATATACATGGATAACTATTTTAAGATCCAATGCTTTAAAAAATGTTTCTAATACTTTCCTTTAGGTGAACATTTATCTTTATACTCTTTCATTAGCCATAAAACTATAAATGCATTACAATAATGTGGCTTAATATAGATGAACATCTATATGATGTGATACCTATAGCCAATGTGTGAAGTTTTCATAATGGATACTTTTTCCTCCATTTACTAACTTTCTCCAAATAAATCTCTCCATCAATACTAATTGTCCCTCTCTATAATTATGTGTTTCTTCATATGTAACTCCCTCCGTGTCAAAATCTCTACTTCCGTTGAAGGGATACCTTTTATATATCATCTTATTCTCCTTTGTCAAAGAGTCATTGTGATCATTTATTACATAGTTTACCTTCAGCTAGTCTCATAAATTATGATATTGTGTTCCATGTTATTCTCTTACTTCTAGATTGCTAGTAGCTTAATTTTCCTCTATTCACATTCAATTCTTGTATAATTTAACATAAAATGCTATTTCTTATAGTCATTCTTCATCTTGTATGCATTTTATTTTGTTGTTAAGAAGCTACAACCTTCCTTAGGCTACTCATATCCCATTTTTTTATCAATCATTTCCAACCACCATGTCTTTGATTTCATCCTGCATTTATTTTATTTATTTTTTATTTTAGTATTACTTTTCATTGGTTTGTCTTATTGGTAATTTAAATATGATTATAATTTATAATCAAAATTTTGTTATGGTTAAGACACAAATATTTTATCTTACCTTCATATTATATTTATTATCCATATGAAATGTTCCTCATGTGTTTATGCCACAAAGGCAAAAGTGATAATAACTCAAGCATCCAGCATGCCATATATTCAAATGTACATAAAGTGAACCTTATTATCAATCTATTTGTTATATATATGATTACTTTAGTTATCCTTTTTATTGATCTTGCTTGTGCCACATCAACTCAAAGAATACTTTGATGGATTAAATTCAATCCCAGCTAATTCTTTTCATAGTCAATATATAAAATTTTGACCCATTCAAAAACACTTGTCTCATGTCCATGCACCATAATCATCACAATACTTTTTATGGTTGGAAGAGATATAAATAAATCACATTAATCAAATAATTATTTATTTTACCAATAATAATTATCTATTTCCCCTGATTCAATATAATATTGCCAAAGGATATATATAATTATTATTATTATATATATATATATATATATATATATATATATATATATATATATATATATATATAAGGTAAAGCATGATAGTGTTGTGCCCTAAAACACACACACACACACACACACACACACACACACACACACACACACACACACACACACACACACACACACACACACACACACACACACACACACACACACACACACACACACACACACACACACACACACACACACACACACACACACACAATTTTCAATAATTAAAATAGGGACCCATCATTAATAGGATATTATTATTAGAGATCTTCTGAACAAAAATTCTATGACATAGTGTTTGAAATTGAAAACATAAGGAAACTTAATATAACACTAAAATGAATTTATTTGCTTCTCTTAATACCCATTATTTGCTTGATTTAATCAAATAGGATTTACTCCAATATTTTTAGAATGTTTCAAAGTTATAGCAATGTTGTGTTTAAGCCATATAATGTGTTTTTGCTTTTTTAATTTTATTTCCTTTAACTCAATCATGATATACACATTTAATTTTTGGTCTAACAGCTAACAAAGCTGATGTGTTTTTATTTTAGTTGAGTCTTTATCATTGTTATGTTTTAATCAGGTTATTTCATGTTTAGGTGTCTTCTAGGCCCTCCCAATGTTCTTTTACTCTTTCCACACAACATCAATGTGTTAAATTAGAGCCTAAATAAAAAAGTTAAGGCACTCGATGGTGATGTCAATGTTGTCTTTTGTATGGATGATCCTAGGAAAGTATAGAACTGAGAGTCATACATGTGTCATCATCCTAATATCTTGGAGATGACATCAGCATGGACCTTTGTATAAAAAATACCAAGAAAGTAGAGTCGTGTTATCCATTCATGTGTCATCATCCTAGTTGCCTAGAATTAACATTAGCATGTGCTTTTGTATGAGTAATCTAGATAAGGAGAGCAATGAGATCCATCCATATCTCATCATCCCAATATATTAAAGGTGACATCTACATAGACCTTTCTATGGAGATCTTGGGGAAATAGATTAGTATAATTTTTCCACATGCCATCATCTCGATAGCCCAAAGGTGATGTGAAAATAGACTTTTATACACATGATCATGGGCAATAAAAGTAGTGAGATTCATCTAATCAACATCATTATAGTATCCCAAATGTTGCCTCAACATTAACCTTTGTACATATGATCTTGGGTAAGTGGAGTAGTGAGATCCAACAAAGTGTCATCATCTTTTTAGCCTGTAGCTACAGAGAAAAAATAAAAACTTTACAACTCGACTACGAGTGGAATAGTGACACCCAAAATGTCTCATCTAGAACCATGCAAGTAAGAAACAAGGACATTGAAACCAAGATAAAGAGAGTATAAAAGATACATTTATCATAATAATATGACTAAGCATCCAAAAGAATACAAAAGAACCCACATGATAGTAAAAGTTGTGGAAGTCTATATTATGAAATTAAAATGCAATGATTAAATAGGTAAAAGAGTGAGTGTCATTGTTTCACTTCATTTTTCATGAACTAAATAATTAAAGAATTTAATTCTCACATTTAACACAACCAATGCAATATATTTTGCATTATCATTTTTCATCTAATTATATTGCCTCCAAGATATCGAGAGTATTGAGAATTTTAAGCTCAAAGTACAAAATACGAATCTAGAACTCCAATGCAACCAAGGATTTACAAGCTTTCCATGGAGAAAGGAATTTTCAAATAAAATCAGTGGTTTATTCATATCGTATCTCAATCTCCTCTACATACTAAATTGTAGGGAAATTTGAATATATATATATATATATATATATATATATATATATATATATATATATATATATATATATATATATATATATATATATATATATATATATATATGTATGTATATATATATAATATTTAATTCGGTAGCATTGAACCATAAGTTTCACACTACACTTCCATTTGGTATATGGTTGAGATAGTTAAACCATACAAATATGAGGACCAACTCTCTATATTCATACATAGAGACAAGGATGACCTCTTCAGCATCAAAGTAGTGAACCTTCATAGTGCAGTAACTAACATAGAGATAATTCCCTTCATTAACCTACTATTTGATTTATTCATGAATGGAAAAGTTAATAAAAAAGTATTACACTTTAAGTTTATAAAGACACCAATTGTACACATCAATGGGGATTCCTTTGAGATGTATTATAGAATTCCCTTCCAAAACATGTCATATAAGAAAGACATGGTGAATTTATGGCTTTAGATTACTAATGTCAACATCAAGCTACAAGAGTGGCTCAGCAACCCATTCAAATTTATGGTTTAGTGCCCTACCTTGGCCATTCCCATTTTGGTCTTTAGGCTAAGGGTGAGAATCACCATGGATCTGATAGACAGGATATATGGGTTTTCAACCATCACTTATTTCAATGAGGTATGGGTCCTTTTGCTTGATATGATTTTGAATTCTAATAAAATCATTGATTTAGGGGAGATCACTAGCTCCAATTTGTTTCCAAAACACATAAATCCTAGAATTTCCCCAAATGGGAATTTCTACATGATGTCTTACATTTTGGATGTGGTGACTATAACTATGCATTAATCTTATGATCATCCCTGACAAACATCTCTTAATAACCCTAAAAATAGGATATGTGATGAGTTCAATGGTCTTCATGTACATATATTTAGGGGAACATTAAGAGGCTAAAATGGAATTTATATACCATGTGTTATATCAGGAAATTTATGGGAAAAATATGCCCAAGCTCTCCAAACCTATCAATAAAACTATTTAAAGTATGGTTGATTATTAGTTGTACCCCAATTGCATAATAATCAAAATTGAAGGTGCATCCTTTATACTTACCAAATATTATGCTTAACAAATAAGTTGAACAAGAGATTATTCCCATCTGGCCAATAATTTTGATGAGGACTTGAGTAAGGCTATTAAAATATTCATCCATCTAACTCCACTTAGTATCAAAAAGATGCAATATATAAAGTGGTAACACCTTTAATTAGTTGGAGAGATAAGGTAACATTATGGGTTTAAAATGGCACCTTTCAAACACTAGGACCCTATAAAAGACGTAAGAGGACACCCCAAAAAATATGAGATAAATGAAAGTATAAACTATGGGCACCAATCTTATGACCATGACAACATATTTATCTATGCTAAAGATGATTCTAAAGTGGAAATAAGAATGTGTAGGGATAACATGTTTATGATTATAGTACAAAGGATCCATTATGATCCCACCATCATTAGGGAAGATGCTAGGATGATTGAGAAATAAGAATTGATTTATAAACCTATCTATGGACCCCTTCCTCAATTAGAAAAATAAATGCATCTAGGGAAGCTTGTATTAGAAAAGAATCTTCAACACTGCTAAGCTCCCCTACACATAGTTATTTCTACTTGTCGACAACACATCAAGGTGGAACTTTAATGTAGAACTGAGGATAAAATAACTAAAAATTCCTAACACATCAAGTATAATTTTTTCCATGCTTCCTTTTCCCCAACTAACCATTACAAAACATGTAATTCTTCCTTATTTTCTATCTCAAATACATTTTTCTTCTCTTATTTTGTTTTCACTAGAATTAATGCCTTAGTTTTCTAGTTATCCACCTTCATCATCACCTAACATGACACTTTCACCACCATTAGTGATTCCCTTCTCCACTAGACTACCATCTTCACCACCTATCATTCCTTCAATGGTTACCACTCCTCGATCTCCCTCACCATCTACTACCAATACAATCCTTCTATTTTCCATTCCACCATCAACTAAACTAGACTCTATTGTTCAAAAACAAATAATTACATACACAAGGGATCCTAAGACTCTTCCCATTTCAGCTCAAAAGTTTTAAGTAGAGGAGAAGCAGCCAATTTCTCCTAAGGAAATAAAAATGAGAATAAAGGGTGATTTGGGGTCAAACCCTATGTATATTTATGAAAGTGAAGAGGAAGATAATAGATGGATTGATGAAGAAGAGTGGGTCTCAAAGATTGAAATAGAAGAGAAACATGGTATGCCCTTAACCTATAGTGAATCTAGGGATATGTGTGGTTGACTTATGACTTACACATCTTCATATTAGCTTGTTGCATTTATTGATGTTCTTAGTATGATCGACCTATGCAATAACCATGGCTAAGTAGAGTATATATAAGAGGTAGTAGTTAGATTTTTATTATCATATTGTGAATTATGTTCTTATTAAATTATTGTGGAGTTTACCCCCTCAAATTGGATCAAATATAATATTCAAGTATTCTACTCTTTCACTAGTTGTTGGTGTGGATCTACTCATTTTGCTCTTAATTCTTCCATATATAATTTTACTATTATGAAACATCTAAGTAATTTCCTTACAAGTGCTATGAGAGCATTAGTTTGGGCATGTTTTTGTGGTCAATTTTTTTTTTGAATCTAGCATCCTAAGTAGCAGAAGGATGAAAAGATATAACTTGTGATTTGATAGGATTTGATTTTTTTGTCACCATAGTTTAGCAGTCATAGAAAGTCTAGAAAAAACCTTATCTTGTGAAAATTAGAAATCATTGGATTCATCTCTATGAGACGATCACAATGGTATATTCTAATGTTACACTTTTTTGGGTTGAAAAATTTCACCCCTATGCACAATAGTAGTCATTAGATTCATCTCAATGAGATGACCACAACAGTGTATTCCATCATTAAATTATTTTGGGGCTGAAACCCTCCCAGCATTTTTTCATGGTTGGCCCAAACACTAAAAAACATGGGAAAGGGAAAAAAAATCCAAAAACTCCTCACAAAGATGGCATGTAATCTAAAACTTTTGATCCATCTCTTTTGGAGGTAGTTCCATAACTTAAGTCTAATTATAAGGCATGGTGAAAAAAGATTATTTTGATATAGTTTAAGGGGAAATTACATTTTTAATAAGGGACTTGGATAGTGTGAAGGATTAATTACAACAAATTTTTGGGTAATTGGCTAACTTATTAGCTCAGCCACTATAAAATAATCCTCCACCACTTCAGTTTGGTTCTCCTACTCTAAACAATACCAATACCAATTCTGGCCCTAAGTTGATGTTGCCAAAAGTGGACCTGCATGAGTTTTATGGTAATGATGCACTCACATGGCTCACTCAAATTTAAAATTTATTTCATCTACATTAGACTCCATGTTCACAAAAGGTGGTTATGGCCTTTCTTTATCTCGAACATAAGCCATTCATTTCGTATCATTGGTTTTGTGCTCAAAAGAAAAAAAAGGGTGTCCTAGTTTCATGGTCAATATTTTATGAGGAGTTACAGCTCCACTATCACAATAATGTCTCTGAAAACTACTTTAGTTAGCTAGTCAAGTTTCACCAACCCAGGGCTTTCAAGGACTACATTCATCAATTTTAGAATCTATCCTTACATGTGGTAGACATCACTGATGAAAATTTGACTAAAATATTTCTTGGTGACCTCAAATATAGCATCCAATTGGAGGTTTACATGTTTCATCCTACTAGTGTATCTAAGGCCATACCAAAGGTATGCATTGTTAAGGAAAAAGAGTTGATCAAATGAATAACTTTCACTAATGTTCATGAATGCACCTTTCTAGCACCATTATTGCATCACCCTACCATATTTACACCTCAACAAGTGGAAAGAAATGTGAAAAAGGTTTGTGTTTGGGCTATGATTGGAAATTGATTCAAGGGAATCAATGTATTGAAAAGAATTTATTTTACATTGATGGTGCCAATGAGGAAGAAGAATATTAGGAGGCTTCAAGGTAAGAGTTATAAGAACTTGAGGAAGAATCTAAAGATTCATAACCTACTATTTCCTATCATGCACTTTTAGGCATTACTATTTTTCAAACTTATAATGCGGTGTTCCTAAAGCAATAGAAAGTGATTGTGTTAATTGACTCTAGGAGTACACATAACTTCATCAATAGTAAGTTGGATGCTCATTTTTTATTATTTCATTTACCTATCTCTAGACTTTTATGTCATGATTATATATGGTCATACAATCAACTATTATATAAAATGTCATAGTATTAAGATTGTTATGGGAGACTATTTGTTAGATTCCCCTATGTTTGCTATTCTCATAGGAGGAATTGACATTATTTTTAGAGTTCAATGGCTCACCACTTTGGGAATTATTGAGTTAAATTTCTTAGAATTATACACGAGGTTACATTCAAAAGGAAAGACATTTGAACTACATTGATTATAGTCTAAATCTCTACAACTGGGTAGTTCTCACTAGATGATGAAGATTCTTAGAAAAGATACAGAAGGTTTTGTGGCATGTTTTTTTTCCATGGAGGTTCAATCAACCATGGAGTCTACACATCTTGATTTACAACAAGTGTTGAATGACCATTCGGTTGTTTTTAGTGACATGCCAAAAGGACTTCCTCTAATTCATGCACATGATCATGCCATCAGACTCATTATAGGTTGTATACCATCCAATATCAGACACTATAGGTATCCTTATGCCCAAAAAAGTGACATTTAAAATATGTTCCAAGAGATGTTGGAGGTAAGAATCATCAAACATAGTCAAAGTGAATATTCCTCCCTAGTGGTCATGATGTGGAAGAAGAATGATAATTAAAGGATGTGATTAAACTATAGAGAATGCAACAAATACACCATCAAAGAATAGATTTCTATTCCAATGATTGATAATTTTCTAGATGAATTGCATGGTGTAATTTATTTTACCAAGTTATATCTTTGCTCTCAATATCATCAGATTCACATCTTCAATGAGGACATACCTAAAGCATTTTTAGAACTCATAAATTCCATTATGAATTTATGGTCATGCATTTTGGCCTCACAAATGTACCATCTACATTTTAGAGTTTGATAAATACTATTTTTAGGCCATTTTTGAGAAATTTTGTATTAGTTTTTTTTTATGATATACTCATATAAAACAAAAATTGGGAAGACCATTTGAAGTATGTGAAACATGTGCTTTCAGCACCTTATAAATGTGATTTTGGTGTCCAAGAGGTGGATTACTTGGGCCATATTGTTTCACATGAAGGAGTCAAAGTTGATCCTAAGAAAATATAATCAATGATGGAGTGGCAGGTTACAAAGACCCTCAATAACCTCTATAGATTTTGGGGATAATTGGTTACTATCATAGATTTGTCAAAAATTATGGTAGCATTAAATCCCCACTCACCTCTTTCCTAAATAAAGATTCCTTCCAATGGATTTATTCAGCTACCAAAGCATTTAAATAGTTGAAAATGGTTATGTGCACAACTCCAGTTTTAGCTATTCCTGATTTTCTAAAAGCTTTTGTTGTGGAGTGTGATGCATCAGGATATGGCATGGGGGTTATACTCATGAAAGAAGGTAGACCACTAGCATTTGAAAGTCAGAAACTTAAGGTAAAAAATAGACTCAAACTAATATATGAGAAATAGATTATGGTTATTTACATGCAGTGAAGCAATAGAGACCCTATCAGATGGGTCATCACTTTCAGGTAAATACTAAACATGATAGCCTCAAATATTTTTTAGAACAATGTTTGTCATCTAAAGAACAACAAAAATGGGTGACTAAAATGTTAGTCTATGATTTTGAAACAACGTATAAGAAAGGAAAAGAGAATGTGGTGAAAGATTCCCTCTCTCAGTGAGTTGAATCAGTTGAGGCATTGTTATGTGCCATGTCCATGTGGTAGGTAGATTGGCTACAGAAACCAAGATCAAAATGGGAGAATGATAGTGTTACTAAGGATTTGACTCTCAATATTTAGTAGGGTTATAACAAATCTAAATTAGTTACATGGAAAGGGAAC
The DNA here is from genome assembly GCA_037957365.1 of Torreya grandis. Lineage (NCBI taxonomy): Eukaryota > Viridiplantae > Streptophyta > Pinopsida > Cupressales > Taxaceae > Torreya > Torreya grandis. The sequence goes on from JARHVA010006310.1 coordinate 696,361, forward strand.
ACATTATGGTATAAAGATAGATTATACATTTTTAAGCATTATCTTCTCAAACATAAAATTCTCCAAGAACTTAATGCCTCACCACTTGGAGGACACTCAATATTTTGAAGACATATCATAGAATCAGGAAAGATTTATTTTAGGAAGGAATCAAAGGGTCTATTTAGAAATATGTGGTTGAATGCATGGTATGCCAACAAAATAAAGGTAAAACCACTAAGACCTCAGGTATTTTGTATTCTTTATCCATCCCTAGTAGCATTGGGAATAGATTTCCATGGATTTCATTATGATTTTACCAAGGTTTGAGGGTGATAATGTTACCATGGTAGTTTTGGATCACCTCACCAAGTATAATCATTTTTTTTCCTTATCACAACGATTTGTTACTCGTACGATAGCTTCATATTTTCTCAATATAGTTCAAACATTTCATGGAACTCCAAATATCATTGTAAGTGACCAAGATCCCATATTTACTAATAATTTTTAGACTAAATTATATGCCTTTTTGGGTACTCAGTTGGCTCATAGCTCATCCTATCATCCTCAATATAATGTAAAAATAGAGGTAGCTAACAAATGTCTTAAAAGGTATCTTCACTATTTTATTTTTGACAAATAGGAAAAATGGGTTCATTGGGTACCATTTATTGAATGCTGGTATAATGTTTCTTTTCACACTTCTTCCAAGATGTCTCCTTTTATGGCATTGTATGGATATCACCCATCATCCATCACTTTAGTTTTCATAGGGTATCCTAAGTTTTGAATTATTGAGGAACACATTCACCATCAATATGAGGTTTTATGTAGTTTATAAGAGAATTCAACAATGTTACAAAATTGAATGAAGCAACAAATATATCAACACCACAATGAGTGGCATTTCGACATAGGTGATTGGGTTTTTTTAAGTTTTTAGCCATATAAGTAGATGTATCTGAAGTAATATAAAAAGGATAAAAATCTATCACCTAAGTATTATGGCCATTACAAGATCTTTTAAAAAAATTCTAGTGTGTCTTACAAGTTCGAATTACCCCCAACCACTCACATACATCTATTGTTCCATGTATCTTTCCTAAATAAATCAATTGGATACAAATTTTTTATTCAGACTAAGTCACCTAAATTAGATGAAGAAGGTAGAGTCATTCTAAAGATTGAAGATATCCTTCACATGCACACTAAGTAACTATGGACCAAAGCTATTAAGCAATATTTGATCAAATAGAAGAACATGAATTCTGAAGATGCAACATGGGAGGATGAAGCATTCCTATAGAAACATCATAGTTTTATTTAATATTGAATATAAATTTTTTTGAAGATGAGGGGAATGTAATACACTTAACCTATTGTGCATTTAGGGATATGTGTGGCCAACTTATGGCTTACAGATCTTCATATTTATTTATTGTATTTCTTAATGTTTTTAGTATGGTCAACCTATGGAATAATCATGGATAAGTAGAGTATATATAAGAGTTAGTGCTTAGTATTTTATCATCATATTTTGAATTCTATTTTTATTGCATTGTTGTAAAGGTTTCCCCCTCAAAGTGGCTCAGATATAATTTTCAATTATTATCCTTTTTTCAAATTGTTGGTGTGGTTATTCTCATTCTACTCTTAATTATGCCATATATAATTCTAATTTTGCGAATAATCTATGTAATTTTATTAAAAACTACTTTCATGGGACCACTTAGATAGAAGATGATGATGAAAATTTTATTGACGGAAGCACCCAGACTAGAGGGACAAAATTATTGAAATCTAAGGAAGTCAACTAGGGAAGTGGTAACTCAGGGGCTATTAAATTATTGTCTCTTAAGGGCTATTGAATTCATCATAAATGTCATCCCCAAATACACCACTATTCTCTCCACCTTAGATTATTACAATGGAAACTATAGAAACTAGTACCCTGATTATCTCCCCCTCGATTGTAAGTCCTCCTAATCCACATTTTTTAGTAGATTCCCCAATTATTGTAACTACTAGTGATGTTAGAGATTATTTTCATTCTTTAAGATATGTAAAATTGCCACAAGTAGCTAAAATTCTAATTTTTCATACCATAACCTAGCCTTCTATTATGAGCCCTACCATAACTATTTTAACTATTGTGTATGCATGTACTTCTATTACTGAGTATTTGGAAAACCTATTAACCACCCTTTTAACCTACTCATTATTTAGTGGAACAAGTCCATAGTACCCTACACCAAACCAAGGGGTACACTTTTAAAACTTAGTTTCTACATGAATATTTTCTAGCCTAGCTACCTCTTGAAGGCTAACTTCCCAATCATAGATGCCTAGTAGCTCATCACGATAGGTAGATTGAACTACCATCTTAGTTTATAATGAATTAGATTATTAGATGGAGTAAGTTTATTCCTCATTTTACTATGACATAAACATCATGTCCAAATGCTATGCTACCTATAGGAGACTCTCCATCAACAAATCTTGTAGCAAAAAATGAATAAACAAAGCATAAAGTTGCATTAGTCATTCCTTCATGGATCAAAAATTTACAAAAAGAAGAAGCAGGGAGACAAGATTTAGTGATAACTTAGTATCCCATAGTAAAGTTCCATTTTGATAGACTAACAAACACCTTGAGAAAGGTGAAGAGGAAAGTTGTGGTTTTTAAAAGGCAGTAGGTCGAGTTAGGACAAAGGGAAGACATATTCTCCTTGATAAGTCAAGAAATAAGAAATAAGGCTCATGCCTACATATATTTAATAACAACATGTGAATTTTCTTGGGTATAAAATTATATTTATACAAAAAGAGATAGTGAATTTGAATGGAATCAAGAGATGTAGACTCTCATCCAAAAAATTTCATACCAAGATAGGGAAGCTATCTCTACCCTAGCTGACTTAAACTCAACCAAGTAAGAACTCCAAATGGGAAATTGGTACCTAGGCTCATTTTTGAGAATCTTTTGTGAGTAGAAATAGATTGTTTTAAAGCAAAGATTTAAGGAACTATCTATAGAACCAGTGATAAAATTATACAATTGGTCAGTTTTGTGAGGGAAAAAAATATAAGTATTGAGGCACTGTATGTAGAGGTTAGACTTGACTTGGGCATACATAATAAACTAATGGGTAAGCTTCCTCAATTATTTAAAATGGCTCTTATTGATTTTGAGACTATATATGTTGACTTATAGGTGAGTCACACACTTTACCTACAAATGAAATTAGCCAAGCAAGACACTTTAATAATAGGTGTTATGTTAATCCCAACTCACTTTACTCAGCTTCCCAAGTATACACTTGTGTATACTCAAACTAGTCCCACCTATGTAACACTTATAACAACCATATCCATAGCTACATTTACATATAATTCAAAGTCACCTACATTTTTAGTTTACTTGACTTCTAATTCCAATTTCAACTCAAATTCCACCAACATCGGTGTCTACTTCACATATATAATAGTTTTCTTCTTTTAGCAGTGTTACATAAACACTTTATATGTATACAAATATATTTACATTAACTAATTTAAATGTAACTATTATTTAGTAAGTAATTTAGCTTGTATATATTGTATTTTAGATGATGGATTATATTTTAGCAATCATTCTTATACATACACACTTTGGATTCTATTTTAGCAATCATTTTTATACATACACACTTTGCATGAGATTAACATAGAGTGTTATTTTCATATATGTATTTTTAGACTTCACTTGAAATACGAGGCCATACCTATCCCAAGCTTATTTAAACTTGTGTCCTCCTATTCCAAATAGAGGATAATTTTTTTTTTGAGATTAATAGTAAATTCTAAGAAGTTCTACAATTTTAGTCTTGATGTGCAAAATATGACTCTTCTCCAAAACTTGTGGATTATGTAAGAAGATATATCATTTTAGTTTCTTAGTATTTTGGTTCTGTATGAGTTATATATTTTACATACATCTATTCATATTATTCTATTGTTTATTTTAATGCCTTTTGCATATAAATCATAATCCCTGTTGTAGATGTGTTATTGCAATCTTACAAACATGACAACCTTTGATTTTATGTTTTTATATATGTTATATTTTGGTTCAATTTTAATCCTAACTATTTTTTATTATTGTTGTGTTATATTATCCTAAATCAAATATTGTTCTATGATTCCTTGTCCAACCCCTACTTCAAGTGTTGGTCTTGAAAATTTTCATCTAGTGTGGTCCATAAGCATCCTTTTTTCCCCTACCTTTCCCTCTTTTTGAGTTTATTTGAATTCCCATCCACCTTAGGTTATAAACATAATAATTCCACCCATATAAATTATATTTATATTCATCTATAACTGACCTATATGTGGTAAATAAATTTCCTCGCTCTTATCTATTTTACCAACATGTTGTTTATAAAACCCAATACCCAACAGCTAATGCCTTGGAGTGAATAGTTTTTATTGATTCTAAAACATTAGAGGATACCTTGTAAAAAATTTATTTGGTATGCATAAAACCCATATCAACAAATATAAATTCTGATTAGAGAGTATAGTAATGATTACAACCCTAATTAATACTTAACCATGTGCCTAAAACCATGGTGAGGTTAGGTGAGGTGTTAGATAGTTCCTCCCTTCAAGGAACATTGTCTTGAATTTTTTTGGTCTTAATAATTATGCTTATATATTCATACATTATCATTAGTGATAATTAAATATAATATAATAAACATAACATCTCATTTGAAGACACTAAATTTGAGTTATATAGCAAATCAGTTTTGTGCACTTGAAAAGTACGTATCATGGTTGTACACTTTAGTTATAAGACCTTACCAATGTCAAAATGCTCACATATAATATCTAATTATGTCATATTACTTATCTCTTAGTCTAACCATATGTTATTATGATGAATAGGCCTTATATATTATGAAAATTGCTCTAAACTTGACCATTATCCTTCTCTGCCACTTTTAGACATGCACCTATTTTTTAGGTTCACAGAAACCTGTGTCCCTATTATATGCCTATATTGACGCAAGTGTCTCATTTAATACTATGATTAATGTGACAAAATGTAATCCAATTTTTAAATGTAATGTATCCTTATGGTTAGTCTAAGTGCTTTAATGCAAGATATTTTCAAATAGGATTGGTGTATATAAAACATCAACCCTCATTCATTCATCACCTAGAAAATTCATACATCTCACATACATAGCAACAAAATCACTATCAATTGTTTATTAATGAAATAAAATATTATTGATTCATTCCTATTTCTATATTAATTATTGGAGTAATCTATTTAAAGGTCTAACGTACTAAAGGAACAACTCATGCACCATATTTATCAAGTTATAAGATAGCTCATTGTATGTACTTTATTATCACATTTTTCACCCTTATACACAAAAAATCCAATATACATGGGATAAATACATAATTCTGAGGCCTTATTTAGAGTATTTCCTAAGTATGTAGTGACCATTGATAGAGGGGTACTTGTGGTAGCTTGATAACATATGTCCACTAAACCATTTTTGTCATAGTCACCCAAAGGGTGTGGAAGCTAGGGTTTGATCATTTGATAAAGATAGATAGCATGTGTGCATCATATAAATACATGAGAGGAAAGGAAATTAAAAAACCTATAATGTTTCAATTAGTTACATCAAAATCTAGTAACTATTCCATATAGGACATTTGTATCCATTTTAGATACTAGTGTCAACATAATTATCTAGATTTGATGCAAGTATATGAGGCCACATAATGAGAAATTATAGAATCTTACAATGGTTCCAAGATGTCCACATCACATCCACTTACAGTTTATTTCATCCTAGATCTACATGCACATATTAATCCAACTAGGTACTCTTGTTTCTAATTTATTATAATGTTAGTCAATATCTATACTTTCTATTTTTGGTATATCTTAGTACTTAAATTTATCATGATGTTTATCTGAGTTAAAATTAATTGGCCTACTATATATCTATTTATCACTCTTTTACTTATTCATTTTTATATTATTAAACCCTATAGTACCCTTCTACACAATTTAAGTTAGGGTTAAACATTTGGTGGACTTGACCTCTATGTATGTAAAGCCCTAATTTGGCTCATGGCTTCCTATTTTTTTTATTGCTATAATTTATTTTAAATTTTAATTTTTTCATTTATAAGCAATGTCAAATGTTAATAAAAAATTAATTTTAAAATGGAAGATAAAAAAGTGTTAGTTACTCATCTTAATAATAATAAGGTCCTAATGGATGCATTTCTTTATGTTACAAGAGATGAAATCATTATGCATGCTAAAACTAAGGTTTCCTCACCTAGTGATGGTTAATCCTTAGGTAATACTACAAGTGATTCCATACCAATAACTATCCCCTTGAACACATCATCACTTCATAATTATAATGGGGGTACAGGATATTTGTTTACACCATTGTTCCATGAAATAAATCCTACTATTGATACATAATATATGGGAAACATTGGATCATAATCTAATTACCAATTTCAATGCCTATATCAACTCTAACTATGGGTATGAATCCTTTGGTGACTTCTCAAGATTAAAACCTTAGTAACCAAAATATGTAATATCTTGTCGAAAATATACAACATTTTAAAGATAATGTTACAAATATCAAACAAAATTCTATTAAGCCACTTTATTTTATTGATTCACAATAGGTGTTGCATAATCCTCTTGCATCTCAAATATATTTACATCACTTGATAATTAATTTTGTTGCACCTACGTTCACATTTAATGATGGAAAGGGTTATCCTAAATAATATATTCTATCTTTCTCTATGGCATGCCTTGATTATGACTCTAATGATAATGTTTTTACTAAACTATTTCCAAAGAACCTCATCGAATATGCTCCAAGGTGGTTCCATGATTATATATCCAACTAATAAAAGAATTAAAACCTCTTGTGGATCAGTTTTTTTCACACTTCTTTATCAACATTAATGAACAGGTTTTCTATGCCCAAATTACAAAGATCAAACAAAGAACTAATGAGCCTATCAATGAATATTTCTTGAGATATAGTACAATGTTGGCCAAAATGACAAACTAAATGATATATAAATAGTTTCAAGACATATTAAAGTAAATTTTTATTTCCCCATTACATGAGTCTTTTATTTTAAAAAAATTCAAATATTTTGATGACTTATGTCATATTCTTCACAATCATGAAATGAAATTTTATTCATGGAACAAACATAAGTATGTAGAAAACACACTAACTACATATAATACCATATTTATTATATGGAACCAAGTTACAAGTTAAAACTTACATAACCTAAAAATGAAACAACAACGTAATCATGTTATCTTATCCAATGCACCAAGGAGTTAATTTTCATGCTTACTTGAGTCTCTAGATTTATTACTTCGAAAGCTTGTGGAGTGTCACCTCATATCTTTCCCTCCTCCAATGGAGGTTTATATGAGTCAACCTCTACCCAACGGATATGATGTATATTATTATTGTGACTATCACCAAGGCCTTGAGCATTCTATGAATGGATGTTATACCTTCAATCATAATATCTAAGACCTCATCGTTGACCAAAAAATACATTAAATGATCCTCCAAAGGAATCATGTTCAAAACATGGTGATCTCTTTAATTAGAATATATTTAAAAATCCTTTATAAGACCATTCTAATAAGGATCAAGAAGTGAAAATTTTATAAAATGCACATCCTCCTCCATCACATTATGGGTACCCATTATATGGGATTATTAGTGCTTATACATTACATATACTTCCTATGATTCAAATACCTTCTCTTACTTTTAACGATAGTGAGATTATGTATTATGAGTCAAATATTCATTCATTATTTTTTTAATAATACCTTTATTAACATCCTATACACAATGTTATGATTTATAATGGTGCTAGAGATAATGTTTTCACCATAACATTAATTTTACACTTGGGCTATAAACATGATTATTTACACCCTTCAGCAAAATTAGTTAGATCATTTGATGGCACATCCCAACATGTTCTTGACAAGGTTGACTCACCTTTATAGGTTGGTCTGACACATGTTATTAATACATTTTCAATTAAACCTTACACGAGAGTCTTTGATATGTTGGTGGGATGACCTTGGATGCATACACTCCACACAATACCTTATATAGTGCTTGTATGTGTTAAATATTTTCATGCTAATATTGTAATTATAGTTTATAAAATTCCCTATGAACATCCACTTGAACATGATAATTTTATACCTAGGTAGTTAATTATCAAACCTATTGAGGTTATACATTTGTGAAAGGGTAAACAACATGAAATCCCCTTTCCTAGGTAGCTAGTACATATGAGACCATTGCATCAAAGATATATAGTGGATTCCATGTAATCTTCATCTATTACTACACAACATATTTAGTTATCTAGAGAAGCCAAACATGTTCCTATTTAATTTATACCAAATAAACCATAGATCACTCAATGATGGGTTCCGAAAATCCCCATTCCTCTTATTATTTCCTCATGACCACATAGTCATATTATACATATGCAGAGTATCATAAATCCTATAGTGTCATATACTACACCTATACATGCTCCTTGGTAGTACCACCATTTTGTTGCACCATGTTCCGAGTGGAAAGATACCTATGAACATCCATTGAATTAGATTGTATGCTATTTTTTCTATTTCAAATATTTCAAAAATATCAAAAGTATTAAAAAAATATATCCAAAAAAATCAACACTTCCATATCTTATTATCCCCTTAGCATCTATGTTGCTAGCTTCATGTTGGAATATATCATATACTTTATTTATACATACACACATATGTTTCACATATATTTTGAGTGTGATAAAGACATACCCGAACACATGATATATTCAAACATGAATGTTGGGCCTTTTTTTCTAATCACATCATCAGTAAATTATGATCATAAGCTTCTTTTATCATGATACACCTAGATTATGTTATTCTTTCATCACTATCCATTATCACATTGGAGCTTATGTACTTACACATGCCTTTATCCATGCTTATATTTATTATATATTACTTGATATGTTGTTTACTTAATATTTTTTAACACATATATCTAAGGACTAGTATGATAGAATTTATTGGTTGCTTATGATTCCATGCTATTTCATTTATGCACTTCCTTGAGTGTTTTCCTATTTTTTATTGTCTTTCATTTTATTATATGTTTGAGCATTTGAATATGCAACATTGACTTTAGACCCCATAGCTTTATTTTCATATTTTGATATTTGAATATGTTATTATTTGTTGTATGTGGAAATTTGGCTAAGTCATTTCTCTTAGATTGTGTAGAATTTGGGCATGGGGCATTTATTAAATCTCCTTGGACAATTATACTATTACTTTACTTTTGAGTGTAATTGTGTGTGTTTGATCTTGTACTATTAGTCTTTATATGTTTCCATGATCTATAGCATGCTTCTTAGGACATTTTGTGATCACATTTTGCATGCTTCAATGCTATTTATACCTATACATGTTTATCCTATATGTTACAAGATCCATGCATAGATTATATAGTTATCTTATCCTATTGAGGTAAAGTAACTACCATATTATACTTCCCCTCACCTCAAAAAAGGGGGAATATTAGTTGGGGCATGTCATATAGGATTGGCTTCCATACTTCCATAGTTTCATATTTCAATGGAGGCATGTCAAAATGGCATGACCTTTATAATTATTTAATACTCAACATTTTCAAATTACAGTGGAGATAATTATGGAAACATGTTCTCCACACTTACCCTAGTTCTTATATTCTCTAGATTCAATGTAGGAATGTCATGGAAGCATGTCTTCCACACCTATTTTTTTTAAATATTGGCCAAATTTCATAGTTATATGATTCAAATTCATATTTTTGGCATCAATATATACATTAGTACCATTATTATACCCATGTTTGGACTTGAGACATACATGAGGTGAATATGTTATGTAAAGGGTGCATAAAATTTCAAACCCAAATAATTTTCTAGATTTCAAATACTAATATGAATTATTGTCATACCTAGGATGGGCTTTTATGGACTGCTATTGAGTCAATAAATTATAGTATTTAGTTCAACCTTTGGGAAGGTTGAGGTGATTAAATCACTTAATCTTACCATGTTTATAAGTTAGACTAGATTAAATAAACCAACTTCACCAAATTTATAGGTTGGAGTGATTAAATCATCCAACCTCAATAGATATATAATTTAATTTTATTGGATCACTCATACTTACCAAGTTATAAGAATTATTATGCTTCATTATTTACATAAGCTCAATGGTTGTGTGGAAACTCACATTTTTTCCAAGGTTGGGAGTATGTTGTCCTCTCTCTCTCTCTCTCTCTCTCTCTCTCTCTCTCTCTCTCTCTCTCTCTCTCTCTCTCTCTCTCTCTCTCTCTCTCTCTCTCACACACACACACACACACACACACACACTTTCAAGTTTCAAACTTTTCCTAATATAATATCTAATGCTTCAATATTAAGCATATCATCAAATCAAATTTCCAAAATGAAATATGGTTTGATTAACACATAGGGATAAAATTATAATACTATGTCCCATTAGACAACCATAAAAAGAATTTAAAAATAATTCTAAAAAATAATTAATTTTTTTAATTAAAAATATATATGCATTAAATATTTTTATGTATAATCTAAAATGCATTTGTTTAATTAATATCAATGACTCAAACTCATGATATTTTTAGGAGAGATTATACTTTTATGTGACCTATTTATGTCAAAAATTGGCACACACTATTATACTTTGACCCATAGGTGTACTCCTAACATTGATCTTTCTAATTTAAAGAATTTAAAATTCATTCAATATCATATTTGATGCACTAATTATTAATTGTAACATGATCTTGTTTACAGATCATTCACTAGCAAAGCACTCGTGTTGGACTCATGCAAAGGTAAGGTTTGTTATACACACTTAGATACACATTTATTTTCTTTAAACTATTAATTTAATTAATATATTAAAAGGGTAGTGTAGACACCTAAATCTGGCCACCAATGACCTCCAATCAGGGTTATGACCGATTTCCACCAAAGTACACAATTTGGCTTAAAAACACTAAAATGCATTAAAAGAATTGAATATAACATATTTAAGTGCTGATTTTGGCCTGGGTATCATTAAATGGGACAATGCAATTTATGGACCAACTAAATTTGATCAGATCATTTCAAGTCAAAATGCTAATTTTACACCTAGGTGCTCTGGATTGCTCTTTTCTATCAAATATCTTGCACAAGACATGTGCCTTTGGTATTTTATGTTAGTAACATACCAAATAGGATAACGAATTCAATGCATCTGACATTGACTTCCAATTCTAATCCATTCAAATTTTGGACCAATAACAAGGCATTCTAATCAATTTGAGTAATTTGTGCACAAAGTGTTTAATCATTCTTAAGAGTTAATTAAACCAAATTAGATCCTAATTAAGAATTCCATGGAAACTTGTTGAAAACTTTTTTTAAAACTAAATATTGAATATATGTATCATTAGGTGATCTCATTTCTTGGAAAGACATCCCCAGGCCATAAATGCAACAAATATTAGGACTCATACCTCCCATGCCTCATCAATGCCCTCCATGCCTCTGAGTTGCTCCTTTATCCTAAATATTAATGAGCCTAATTATCAAATTTAATTTCATAATTGGATTGATATTTATCCACACATCTTAATCTTGAGATGGATGGTTCAAGTTGATTCTAGCCATTTTCCAAAATCTATAAATAGAAAGGCCATGAACATCATTTCTAAGATATTTTGTTGCAAAGTTATAATGCACAAATGATCTCAAGAAGCCATTGCAATTATTGTTACCATGATAAATTGATTCCAAGCCAAAGCCACAAGATGCCAAGGAGAAGAGGAGATAGCCAAGCCTCCTTCGATGAAGACTTCATGAGCACAAGCTGAGCAAGTCACTACAGTAAGCATTTTGGAGCATCCAAGGAAGGTAAAAGAAGATATCTTTTATGTTTTAGTTGTGTGTTTTATTCATGTTTGTTAACTAAGCTCTCCTTAGTGTCTAGGCTTAGAGATGTTATGCTAGTTAGTGTGTTTCTTTCATTTTGTTTTCATTTTGAAACTAACATGGTACTAACCATCCTCTCTTGAGTCAAATTCCTAGCTCACATAATGGCATGCTCAGTGGGACCCAACGCATCCCACACATGAAGAAGATCATTCTATAACTTTAAAATCTTCATTTGGACCATTAAAACTTTTATAATTTGATTTTCTAACTTTGTTTTGCCATTTTTCTTTGTCACGAGTTTACATTGTAACTGTCATTGGTTGAGTAAACCATCATCGATTTATATAACTGTCATTGGTTAAGTTTGTAAAATTGATGTTAGTCTACATAACCATCAGTAGTTAGTAAAACCATCATCGGTCTACATAAAAGTCACCATCATTGGTTAGTTTAACTAATGATGTTCACTGTGTTTTTTTACACAAACTCGAGAGCTCATTTTTCTAAGTTGGTTTTTTCATCTTCAAAAGTGCTTCTAAGCTAAACACCTTGCTAACATTTTTTTTTAGGTTTTACTTGAAAAATCATCAAAGCATGCTTAAATAGATCCTTTTAAATTTATTTTGGGGTATTTTAAAATGAATCAAACTCTTCATTTTGGTGCTTAAAAAAAAATTAGGGTGCTATTGGTTAAATATTGTAGTTATCTTTTAAAGTTACAAATTAAGACCAAGGGGTCAAATGAACACAACCAAATCTTTCATTTAGGCTTAAAATTGAACACACTTATCGTTTTTGTCTTCAATAGTTATTTTATCTAATTTTATTTAAAAAAGAGAGGGGTGTTGCATGTACGCTCTTCCATTTATCCCCTTTAGAGAACCCTTAGAATCAAAAGTGTCATTCCTATTGCAAAAAAGCCTAGTCTAAGGCTTAGAAACAATGTCATCGTAAGCACTCCCAAAAAAATCATCAAATTTTGGGTGACCTTGAAAATGACCCTAAAGTCTTTCTATTAGTCTTTTATTTCATGCAAACATGGTTTACAAGGGGGACTTCATCACCTCCCATGAGTTTTTTAGGGAAGCTTTGACCTAAGGTTTCACCTCCTAATATTGACTTCACTTACTCCTAAGTTTCACATGGGATAGATCTCCATTTGGACATCACACTACACTGAGAGAAAAGCAGGATGTAATGGTTGTAAAAAGGACTAGACCATTTTACAACTATCTAATGCCATGGTCACCCAATTTCCATGATTTTCTTTTGAATTATTTGATGTGAAATTCATTGTGCAATTGATTACCCTAAAAATGTTTGAAAGCTTGCCAATTTAGTCAACCCCACATTTCCATACCTTTGTTAGGATTTGGATGATTATACTTAGTGTATTTTGGTCATTTTTACTTGGCATGTTTTGAGACTAAAACTTATTTATTTTTTCATAATCCATGTCAAAATAATGTATTTGAGTTGAGGAGGGTAGTGTTATGCTACCCAAAATATGTCAAAACCATTTTGCCTTTGAGTCTTTAAAAAATAACATATATCACATCTTTTGAGTACGCTTACGCCATTAAGTTGCTCAATTTATTTCAAGACTAGTTTACCTTTTATCAGAAACCATGTCATGTATACCATTTGGACCTTTCCCTTGTGTTATCATGCTATCCAAGTCTATCTTATTTGGTCAAATCCTATTTTTCACTGTTGAGTTTTCAATTAGACTTGTCAAGTTTGGATTCAAACATTGATTGATTTATATTTAGATATTAATTCATGGGTTTGATACATAGATCTTTCTCTTTTGGGTTACATAAATTTGATTAATCGATACCCAAATTTGAAAATTATTGATGGTTTGTTTATTTAAATCCTATCATCATTATTTTTTATGCCTTTATTTTGGAAAACACAATATTTTTTCAAAGAGTCCTTTTATCTTATGACTTATGCCAACTGATCATGTTTACGTTTGATTCTATGTGTCAGGTTTATGTCAAAGTTGTTTCTAAACTTATTAGATTAAATCAAATCACATCAGCATTTGTTTCAAGTCTAGCTTTTGACACCATTTAGCCCAATGTCCTAGCATGATTATTTATTTGAGCCTAGATTTTGACTCCATATTTGGACAAAAGACCTTGGTAACTCAACTTTTCCCTTTCCTAGTTTAGACCTTGTTTGGAACACTTTGACCTAGACCTTTGACATGCCAGTTTTTACTCAAACGCTTGACCTTTTGTGTATATGACATTTGAAATTAGATATTTGATCTTAGACTATTTTATGCCATGTTTTAGCACCAACCATTTTAGAGATACAACCTCATTTTTAGACCATATTGGAGATATAGCTCCACCCTTTCGACCAAGTTAGACCAAGTTTGAACCATTTGTCCTTTAGACATAGTTTTTTTTAGAGTTTGTAGAACTCTAAGCCATTTTATTTTTAGAGATTTCATCATTTATATGGATATGTCTAGCTACACCTATCGTGGAGTCACATATAATCCAACTTATGATATAATAGCCATAAAAAATGACTTTTATGGCTTTATTCAAGACCCTAATGATGATAATATGGTTTGTGAGATAGATTTTTATCCACCACATAATAATCATTCATGGAAACAAAGTCATGAACTAGCTCATGATACAACTTAAGACCTAGATTGGTATGAATATACTTGTGAGGAGGACTTTGAAGACCCAACTATAAATAATATTGTTTGGGATATGGATCCATACCCTCTTTATGATAATATATACATAGAACAAAGTCAAGAACTAGCTTATGAGCCAACTCATGATTAGGATGATATGTTTTATGAGGAGGACTTGTATGCTTTAGCTTTGAGTAATTAGGTTCCACCACATCATACCATTTCTATTCTAAAACTATAATGTCACACTATTCCCATACCAAGACCTCATCTTTTGGTTTGTGTGAGCAATCAAGCTCTACAATGCTCCTTCATCATTCCAGGACCTAGTCCTTTAGCTTATATGAGAAATCAAGCTCCATAGGACCCTTTCGTTACCATCTCAAGACTTTTTCCTTTGGCTCATGCAAGAAATCATGCTCCCTAATTCCCTACCATTATCCAACCATAAGCCATTCCTCATCCAGAACTAATCCCATCCAAACCTCAACTGATCTAATCATTCAAAAACCAAGCTAAGTTCAAAACTAGTATTTTCTAACTCATTGGAAATCAAGGACAAAAAAGCCAACCAATCTAGAATGTTTTTTTTAAATCATTTATGATATGTCAACCTATGATTAATCACCTATTGATCCTATACTAGTTATCAAAGAGTTTCACACTGACAAGCTAGTCTTTAACAAGTCACTTATTAATGATTATAACCATCTTTGGCCAAATCATTACCTCGACCATGTGCCTATCATTCAATAGCCTCTTATTGATAAGCCAGTCTTTGAGGAGTTATCTCATGACCTTTTTCCCATCTTAGAGGAGTCCCACTCTGACAAACCAACTTTTGTGTAGTTCATTATTACATCATATGTCATTACTTTTCCAAAACAAAATATTCAATAAGACATCATTGTAACAGCGTACCCATCAAATGAAGAATCACAGTTAGAGTTATGTTTTATTCATGAACTAATATAAGATTTACCATTAGAATCTAAATCAACATCAGTCTCAACATTAGATTTAAAGTCCCTTGAGTTAGAATCATATTCAGAAGAAGAATATGTTTGTGGTTATTACAACATTGGTTATGCATACCTCACAGATCAATTGAATACATTTGTGATCATTCTATAGTTTTTGAGGATGAATACTTTAGCATTAACATAATTTCTCCTAGTATCTTCTATAAAAATTATGATGCCAACACCGATTCCATTACCATTCCACATGCCATTACTATCAACCAAGATAGCCATATTATTGACATTCTATCTCCCATAAGTGTCAATTGGGATCAACAGAATCACACTTTGTTAAACTGAGTCTATGGCAACATAGAAGTTGAAAAGAGGAAGGAGGCCAAGACCACATTCATATAGCAAAAGAAAACTCTCCTATTGAAACCTTTTTAGAGGCACTAGGATATAATCAAAGTTCTAACTCAACATCTTCTAGTGAAACATTTTCAAAATCACTAGAAGAAAATCAAATTCAAAAGCCAATGTTCATTAGTGAAAGCTTATCAAAGGTGATATGGGACAATCAAGACAACTTCATTGGTGAAAACCTCATTAAGGCACTAATAGCTAAACACAAAACTTCTTCACTACTTGATGAAGACAAAATCAAAGATCAAATCAAAATAGCTTCTTATTTATAGCTTAATCAGATCGTAGCTACTCTCAAGCTCAAACAACAAAAAAATCTAATAGTCCTATTGAGAGAACAAGTCCTCAACCCCACCATAACCAAAATTATGTCAAATCTAGCATCAACAACATTATGTGTGACTGGAAGTCCTGATCTTCATTTGTTTCCCCACCATTATACATTTTATTATCATTTTCCATTCCATTTCACAATTAAACCTACCATCTAATATTTGTCCTTATTTACCATCCATGTCCATATTTTCCTTTGTAGAGGCTACAAAGATACCTTGTCTCGATGCTTGAAGGAATCAGAATTAATGACCAAGGAAGAACATAAAAACATTATTGGCATGTAAATCTACAAGTAGTTATTGACAGAGCAGTTATTCAGACAAGGTGTGGGGTAGCAATTAATGTTATTGATTATTCTATTTGTATCATTTCTTGATAAATGAGTACCAACTCAAATTACAAAGTTCGCAAGCACCAGCTTACAGGAGTATCAACCCCTTTGTTGAGTACCAACACAACAACTATTTATGAGCACCAAACCATAAGAACACCAACCCATAGGAGCACCAACCCCTCTTATGTATAAAACATAACTATCTCTCAATATTGCTTACTCAACAAATGATAGAAATCTACAATATATCCTATTTTTTTCTCTATGAAAACAAATATAAACCATGCACTCTCTTGCATATTACAAATAGTTTATCAAGTCTTTATTTATAGCTTTCCAAATGATCTTTGGCATTCACCTTTTGTGACCCTTCAATTCTCATAAAAAATGGTGCCAAACTTAGATGAACCTTTGTATCCTTACATTTGAAAAGTCATATGCTGACCCTTCATAAGCAAAAGCATCCTTTCCTCTTTTATCTTTATCTTGGTGACATTTTGTATTCCTCAAAGTGTCCCTTCATAGAAAATGCACCATACCCTCTTTTGTCTTCACATTATGACTCTTAAAATTCCTCAAGATGACTCTTCATTTGAAAATACATCTCATTTCTCTTTCATTTTTTACTCCATGACTCTTTAACTTCTCCATGGGCCCTCTTTTGACTTATATGCAAACAAAAATATATTCATTAATGTTAAATAATTATTAACACACATTAGCCAAGATATGAATATTAAAAACACCATTAAATGCAATGGAGCTTTTATGACTATTAATTCTAGACCTTTGACATCAATGACAATATTTACAATAATATATTCTTCTCAAACTATCTAAAGAATAATTTTCTTCCGTGATGCTACCAAGGAATTCGGCCTTAATACTATTGCCAACTTTCACTATTACAATTTTGTGGAAGCTGTTTAAAATTGTTGCTGCACAAACTGCCATGACCTAAGTTGTTTGTACTGATGATCACTTGACATTATAATGGTAGTAACAAACTATATATAATGTATATATACTAACTTGAAGGTTTCTAAAATTGTTGATTGATTGATGCTAGAATGCTTGATTGCCAATCTCCACAAGCTGTATTTATCATACCATAAATGCTATATTATTAGATATGTTCACCCTAATCTAACTTCTTTATACCAATAATCATTTCACATTAAAATAGGATGATATATATATATATATATATATATATATATATATATATAAACCTTAACATTTTTTCAGCGATATTTGTTTGATGCTTGAATGTGGGTTGCCAACCTCTCTGAGATGTATTTATCCCAATATATGCTACACACACACACACACAGACACACAAACACACACAGATGTGTGTGTGTGTGTGTGTGTGTGTGTGTGTGTGTGTGTGTGCACGCGCGCGCGCGCGTGAGTGCGCATGCGCTCATAGCATATACATAATATGTGTGTGTGTACATAACATATATTGGGATAAATACATCTCGGAGAGGTTGGCAACCCACATTCAAGCATCAAACAAATATCGCTAAAAAAACTTTAAGGTTTATAAACACACACATAATATATATATTATGTGTATACTATTATATATATAGTACACATTATATGTGTGTATATATATGTATATGTATATACACACATATAATGTGTAATATATATATATATACACACACACACACACACACACACACATATTATATATGTATATGTATATACACACATATAATGTGTGTATATATATATATTCAATACACACACACACATATATAATGTGTATATACAATAATACACATTATATGTATGTATATGTATATGTATATGTATACATATAATGTGTACATTGTATATACATAAAATATATATACACATTATATATATATATATATACAATATACACATTATATGTATACATATACATACATATAATGTGTACTATTATATATACACATTATATATATATATATATATATATATATATATATATATATATATATATAATTGTCGAGATGTCATCAATAAATATTGTAAGTGTTATAAGCGAATGAGTATTGTACAGTGATTTTTAGTAGGGAAGACTTGTCGTCACCATGTAGTTTTAAAAACATACCGATGTTGATAAAACATGTCAAATTTATCTTTATTAAATGAAATTGTTCGATGAACTATCTAAATTATTTAATAATATAACATTATTAGTGAGATAAATACATCTCGGAGAGATTGGCAACCCACATTCAAACATCAAACAAATATCGCTGAAAAAACTTATATATATATATATATATAACACTTACGATATTTATTAATGACATCTCGACAATTTCAATTGGATGTTTGCACATACCCTATTATCTCACGTGTATCCTAAAAGAGGTTTGAATATTTTTAACCACGGCATCCTAACGCATGATTATGACATAAGCTCGAAATATGACCGGAATGGAATCTTTTTGATGCGGTGATGAATCTAGTGTGTTGCGATGACAATAGATACGCCTCCGACCTAAATATGTTTTCACACTAAAATTTAGAAAGATAGTGCGTGATTAAATAATAAAAGAATATTTTTCACAATGCGATGGGGTACATTTGGCCAAATTTTGAACTTTCTTCTATAAAATGTATAATTTGTCGGCCGCGCTTAGATTCCACAGATTACCTTGCAGTGCTGAAAAAAATGTATAGCATGTGGACAAGAGACTTGACGATAGGTGGAGTGAAGACTTGGGGCGAAGGATTTAAACCAATCGATGGTGATTGAACAACTACTAGAAAATGAGAGAAAACAGTTAGCAGCCATTGATATGCCATCTGTTGTCAAACGCAAGGAAACGCACTGCGTGTTCAAATCTGACTCAACCACGTACAAATCAGAGTTTGTTTGATCCTTAAGCTTTTTCGACTGATGGAAACTTTCAGCTAATGTGCCAATTTTTTCTCACAATGGCACCTAATGTATTAAGTGCAGCTAATGGTACAGCTCGCTACTTTTCTCTATTTTGGAAAGACGGTTGATAACAACGTAATGCTTCAACGCAAGTGATAGTTACGTCTAGCTTATAAAAGGGAAAGGGGAGGAAAAAAATAATGTGTACTGATAATTCAATCCTTTCATTTTAGTTTGTTTTGTATACAATGGATCTCAAGTTGTTCAGTAAAGACGGCAAATATGACGAGGAACAGAGGTTTGAAGGAGTGGCTGTAAGCCCCAGCAGCCAGTCTTTGAGTACTTCTATATTGTCTTTGTCTATACAGATTATTTTGGAGTTTGAACAGCCTGTTGTAGAAATTGATCGCAGCAAGAAGATACTTGCAGATGCCCTCTTGCCCAAAAACCCAAGATTCTCTTCTATTCTAGTATTTTATCTTCTTATATGGTTGCAAAAAATTAAATAATAAGAAGAAAAGATTTTTATTCTCTATCCTCAATAAATTCATGTCTCTTGTTTGTTATTTAGTTTCTCATCCCTGTTTTGCTTGCATTTGCAGGAGGAAGATGAGAAGGGAGTGCTGACGTGGAAGAAAACAACAGTAAACGTTGATGATCACTTAGTTATTGCAGAGTTCCCACCTGGCCATGAATTCTATGATAACTTGGTGAACGAGTACATCTCTGACTTATCCCTAAAACCCTTTAATCTATCTCGTCCTCTTTGGGAATTCCATCTTCTCAATTACAAGACAAGCAAAGCCCAAGCCACCTTGATAATCAAAGTTCACCATGCACTTGGAGATGGTATTTCTTTGATGTCTGCATTATTTTCGTGTGTGACCAGAGCTGACAATCCCAATCTTCGTCCCACCTTTCCTGCTTCCAAAAATCTTAATGTAAAGGGAATCAAAGGTAGTGACAAGCGGTCCATATTTAAATATTTTGGAAATCTGTGGTATGTGGTGCTAGTGTTTTGGAACACAATGGTTGTTGTAACAGATTGTTTGTTGAGAATGATAGGATGGAAGGAGGACAGCAAGCTTCCGATAAGAGGGCCTCCTGGAGTGGAGTGTTTGCCTGTGGCTATTTCATCTACCGAGTTTCCTTTGGCGGACATTAAACAAATAAAAACTTACATAGGAGGGGTAAGTGACAATATATATTTGTTAGAATGAGAATTTAGGAAGGATTTTAAATAAAAAATAATTTGGATGATGCATCACAAAGACTAGCTCTTTGGGTCCATTCAATTTATTTTCTAGGTCTTTTCTTTAATATAATTTAACTTTTACTGGGTTGTAAACCTCTCTTTTAGGAAATTTAAATTTCTAATATATCTGTATGGTTAGCCTTCGAATTCGGTAGTTCTTACTTTATATTTTGAATTTGTATACAGACCGTGAATGATGTTCTAACGGGGATAATTTTATACGGAATTCAACACTACCTACAGATTTGTCTTTCAGCTGGTATGTTTAACTCTTATCTCTACATAATTCACTTAATGTCAATGGAGTTCAGGTATTTTATGGGCCATCTTTTTCGTTGTAGGTGCCCTCTCTATTTTTATTTTTACTTTTTGGGATCAATGTACTATATAATTTTATTACATACATTATCTAAAAATTAGATGGTGGCTTGTATCTTTCGACCTAAAATGATATTAGATTTTTAAATAAATTATGTATGATTGTTTTCAAGTGTTAATTGGATTTTTTAATAAATTTGTCATTTTGTTTGATTGTTTTAAGTTAATTTTATTTCAATTATGTAAGTAAGTATAAATTTGTATAACAATATTATATAACTATTAGATTAAAATGATATCGTAAGGCTCGTGATAAGGATGTTTATTTTTAAATTAAAAATTAAAAATATATATATCTTTTAACCTTGATTATTGTATAAATAAGCTAAGGTTAAGTTTAATCAAATTCAATACATTTGTATCATACAAATCAAAAAGGACTAAGGTTGATTATTTTTGACGTGAATGTTAAGCTTATGATAAGGCATGTTGAGTGTTCTTCGATAAAGTTGTAAAGATTTCGGGAAACACTAATTTTGTAAATTTATAACTATGGATTTGAATCTCTTCCTTGCATTTTCACTGTTGGCTTTTAAAGTATAAACAAGTTTCTTCTAATCGTTTAAAGGGTTGAACCAAGGGGATTATATTTTCATGTATTTTCTCTCAACATTTTAAGAGGCTTGTAGTAGGTTCTTAGAAACTTTGTTGACTATAAAAGTTTATTTTTAGGATATTTTGTTATGAAGAGAGATTAATATAAATAAAGTTTTGAATTTCAAAGCCTTGATATAAAAAAATATGAGTTTCATATTATTCAAAAAATAAATTCTAAAAAACAAAATGAAAAACTCTCAAAGTATCTTAAGTTGTGCGGTTGTAGATCTTTGAAAAAGTTGAAATTAATTAATAAATAACTCCCAAGTTGATGATATAAAATATTTCATTGCGACGAATGAATGGAGGGTAAGAACCCTAGACAAAAGAGCAATAGAACACGATGACAAGCTTGTAGGTCAATGATAGTCCTGCCACTGCAGTTGTGACTACCATAGCATATCTCCTTGAAGTTAGGTTTTCCCTCTACCAATAGTATTTTGGCATCAATTCTTTGTTTTGAAGCTAGTTCAAAATAGGGTTTTAGATATGTCTCCTTCAAGGATGCTTCTTATTTCACAACTCTACTTGTTTTGGTTTCCCTGATAGTTTCCTGAAGTCTATATATCATCGAGCAATTGGATGAGATGCCAAAAGTAGAAATATCTCTCCCAGAGGTAAATGCCTTAATTTCAGATCTTCAATAATATGTAATTATTTATAGATTTAATGGATTCTAGCCTTGATCATAGGATCTATGTTAGTGGGTGTATTCTAATTAGACTAAGAAGTGTTTGATCCATTTATGTTCGAAGGGTTTCTTTGTATTTCAGTTTTTCTTCCTTAATTTTTTTCAAATATTTTTTGAGGAAGGCCCATAGTTTTGGGGTAGAGTTGGGCTCTTTATGACCCTTGGTTTTGAGGTTTTGGTCTTGATACTATTGTGGTGTCCAAAATGTCAGTTTAGATTCGACTCCCAAATCTTCTTCTTTCCTTTTGGCACCTTTCAATGTGTGAAGTTATTGAAAATTCTTTGAGAAGATTCATCAAGATGTATTTTGAGAAATTCAATCAAGGACTCTTCATCTATGCTCTCATTTATGTGGAGGTGAATCTTAGCAAAGCTCTACCACATAGAATGCAGTTAAAAACAACTATTCCCTTTGGATCCAAGCTTTGGATTATGAAAACACTACATTTAGATGTCATTCTTTCCATCAAACTAGCCATATCCATGGCACATGCCCTCACATAAATAGATATAAGAAAAAAAAGGAACGTCCCATTAAATTTAATAATTGGCAGCCATATGAGCATCTTCTTTTGAAAGAACAAGTCAAGGAAAAATCTACAAATGAACCAACAAAGAATTTCAGAATGGAAGCTATGGAAGAGACATCTGTGGAAGATAGTGTTTTAGGTGGAGAAATTAGAAGATCACATGAATATGATACTTTTGATTCAGATAAAGATTGCGCCCTAGTTGAACCCCAATTATATTTGGTTACTAATGTTATTCCTTGCTCACCTCTTACAGAGTTATGGACTGAAGTTAAAAAAATTATGGGTAAAATAAGGTGCTTTGAGATTGATGGATTTGGTATTCTGAAATGTATTTGTTATGGGCTTCTCTCTTATTTTTTGTTTTTTCCACCTTCGAAGCTAATATAGCTTGATGTGGCTTAGCTTTGCAAGTGTAACTTTTCCACCCATTTTTTTGTGCAACTAATATTTTACTAAAAATTTTTATTAATAAATATACACTTTTCAATTAAAAAAATAACTCTGAAATTTCTACTTTAGTACACCATAAAAACTAACCCCAAAAATGATATAAAAACTAATGATTAATAAAATTGAAGCTACATTTTCCTTTAAAAAAGAAACATAAATAACTATTTTAATGATAATTTAATTGATGATAACCTCTATGCAAGATGCCCCAACATATATGATGTCTCCTTTAAACTACTATTAGGAAAAGCCAAAGAAGTTATTTCTACTTTTCATTGAATTTTTTTCTAGAAAATTCATAGATGTCATATGTCCTCTTTGACAAAATTTTATATGGAATAAAAATAATAATAAAAATACATTCCATTGCTGGGAAGAAATCATGTCTTTTAAACCAATAAGAACCTTGGGTTTAGGATGTCGATACCATGAACAAGGCTCATAAAGTCAACATATTTTAAAATTTAATCATGACCAAAATAGGTTTTGGAGCCAAATCATCGAAGACAAATATTTATATGCACAATAATTCATAATATTATTCATATAGAATGCGTTTCCCCACTGCTCCATTATTTGGAATTTCATCTTGGCTTATAAATCGTAAATTCTCCCTAGACTCATGTCGCAAGTGAAACATGTCAATAAAACATGTCAATAAGGGAATTTCTATAATGACGCACGATTGGATATTGTATGTTTATCCACCAATAGAGTTGAAAATATATTTTTGATTATGCTACAAAACTTTGGTGGCCTCTAGTTAGCAATCACTTAACAAAAATTGATGAATTTTGACACTGAAAGGAGTTGCCTTGGAAAAATTATATGGATGCAAAACATGTCAAAAAATCCACGACCCAAGCTACCTCCACTTCCGAATTTTATCTATCAAGGGATTGGGAACCTAGATATGAGAGCATAAATTCCTAAGAGTTAGGTAACTATAAAATCAACATATAAGGAAGGTTTATTGAATTATCAGATGTGGATTTTAAATTTTCATCATGATTTAAGGTTTGTATTATTTAAAGATTAAAATCTATATAGTCAAACTCATGGAGATGATGATAGTAGCATTAAAAACAATGCCCATAGTATATAACTGTCCCTTATTAAGAAATTGTGTCTTTAGGTGAGTGAAATAATGGTTTGCAAAAGCATCATTGTTTTCTATGGCGGTACTATTTTAGGCGAGGTTTCATTGGCTGGATACAACATATCATCTATGGATGAAATAGATGTTATTTATGAGCTATCATAACCTTTCTATAAATTTAACTGAAGGGATATTAAAAAGACTAATAAAATAATCAATTTATCAATTTGATATGAGAAATACCTTTGAATAAATTATTTCATTATTATACTCTTTTTTAAAATTATATTGTTATAAACATTCAAAAATTTATTATTATTTTTTAAATATAATGAATGGCCACAATAAGTACTCCACCAACATCGCTTCAATTATTTTGACACATTGTACTTGAATGTCACATAACAATAATGAAACTTCCATTCAGTTTCCTTCATTTTTAAGCCACATGGAATCAATATATCTAACACAGTGTGCACTATGATTTTTCTATTTCCAACACATTCACATAACCTCAACAAATTTTGAGTACTATTTATTTAGTTATTATATATCATTTTTTAATGTGTAGATACTATTTATTTTTATATAATTATAATTTTAATTAATGTTAAAAATAATAAATAAATAAATATACAAAATAAATAAATAAAATGAAATGAATCCATCATTTTCATCAATTCATTTGACATGATCGAATAATTATAAAATTACATATTTTCCATTCCAAATTATACATTTTTATATATTAATATATCTATTATTTAACTCTATGCATAGTTTTTCTTTCTCGTATTTTATGTGTCTCTACTATAAACCAATATATCTTTGTAAAAGTAAACATCTGAAAATATGACTGTATATATTACTTTTGACCTTACGTACTTTAATTCTACTTACTTTAGAAACATTATTATTTTTTGAAAATTGTGGTACAATTCTTTATAAATTATTTTATTTCGTTTGTTTATTTTATTTTATTTTTACATTTTCTAACTCCAAAAAAATGAATGGTCCATTTGGAATACATTTCATGACCTGGACTTTCGGCTTCATAGTGCTTTTGACTTATATAAAATATTTTAGGCAACAATTTGGAATAATGTATTACCTTTGTAATTGGCCAAAATAAAGTATTTCAAAAGGTGCCCAATAGAAGGAAATATAAATATAATAAAAACCAACATTTTGTAATCAATTTTAAACTTTCGAATTAAAAAAAGCAGTTTATAAATTTAATAATTAATAATTTATTCATCTTTTGAACTATACATTAATTAGTCAAAGTGGATTGAAAATTAAAAAGATGTTGACGCACTTGAATTTATTATTAAGATGAATATTTGTGGATTCATGTGGAAAGAAAGGGACAAATCTTTCCTATAAATTCGAGTTTTGTTTTATCGAATAAAAGATGCATTCCTTGGCATTGTATATATATATATATATATATATATAGAGAGAGAGAGAGAGAGAGAGAGAGAGAGATGAATCATTGGAAAAAATCTCACTATTCATCTTCTTTTAGGTGTGTTTGTGAGATACATTTAACAAGCTAAATATAATGTAAAAAAATATATCTTAATCTTACAGTAGTAAACAAGTACACATACGGAGAAAGTAAGCATTTTAGGAGATTAAATTGAAATATCCCAAACTATTGAGGTATACACCATTGATGGTGATATAAACACTAACATTCTAAATAAACATTTTAACAGTAATTTAGATCTAAACTGTGGAGCTTGAATCATTTATAAGATTAAACGCCTTTCAATCTTTTAATATGTATTTTTAAAATTATTGTGATGATATTTTTTTTTGATAAAATGTTTTATCTCACTTCATTCCTTATTATATATATATATATATATATATATTATATATATATATATATATATATATATATATATATATATATATATATATATATATGATTTTATAGGAAAAATTGAGAATGGTAATAGGTTTCCAACTTCTAATAAGCTACTGTTCCATAAGTTTTCTAATAAATTTAATATTATTTTAATAAATAAATTATTATAAGATATTAGTATAAGTTTTCTAATAAATTTATTATTATCCTAATAAATAAATTATTATAATGTATTAGTTTTAATATCTATAAGGTACACTTTATGTAAATATGGGCCCATGGTATCCCATAAATATCGGATGAATTCACGTGGAAACCCATTACTACAGGTGATTTATTAACAATAATTTACATAATGGCCTCTTAAGTCTCCTCAATGAAAAGTAGGCAATCAAAAGCCACCCATTCGAAACCATTTAAAATGACCAACTTTACAATAATATATATAAAATGATTTATTTATAATTACTTCTTTGCTAATAATTGGTTTCCTTCCAAACTAAATATATTCATAAATTTAATTAATGATTCATTGACATTTATAAGAATGAACAAATTCTAATATAAAAATAAATTATAGGATAGATTATTTTTCTATGTTTTTATCTGTTTTTAATATTTTTCACATATTAATATAGTGTATTACATTAGTTAATCATATAAAAAAAGTGATAAAATGATATCATGCTTTAAAATATAAATCAATCAAACTTGAAAACATTTATATATAAAACAAATAAATAAAAGAAGTAATTTTTTAACCAAAAAAATAATTGGAAAATAAATAAATAAATAAAAATAATATAAAATAAATTGAAAACAAAACAAAAATATCAGTAAGTAATCGGAGAAAAAAGAAGCATGGGTTTTGGAGGTGCAAGATCATTTGGCTTATCAACCTATCCTTTCTAGTCACTTGCAGTAAGAGGGTCTGTAAGATTAGGTATTGTGTCACAATCATTAGCCTACATTGCATTACCATTATCCTATAAAATATCATTCATATTGTGTGAAATTCAAATAGCCCAACAAAGGATCATCATCCATCCATTAAGTCCACCACCAACATTGTCACTAGATTGAGAGCTATGATCTAGGGATAGAAAATATCAGCATGGGGGGAAATTGTGATGCCTACTACGAGATCAAGTCCTCTCACCTTGTCCAAACCCATGGTCCTAGGGGAGACCAATGGAAAGGTGAGTATATAGTGACTTTGCTAACTACATACGAGGCACTAATCTAATGATCCAATAAATTAGAGTTGAGTCACCTCCATATGAACATTTTTCTAATTGAACTTGAATCAAAAGCATGACATTATAAATGAAATTAAAATTGATATTTAAAAAAAAGAATTCATATAAAGTAACATGATTAAATGTTACATCATTTTTGTTCCTTGATAGTTGAAAGATAATCTCAGATTAAAAAAATATCTTAGTATTATGTGTATGTTATATCATGTTCGATTACCCTAAAAAACCCATCTTCCAAGTAAATATTTATGGACAAAATGATTGGAATAGGGTTTAAATTCACTACCAATCTAATTGGGCATGTTCTTTAATGATATCGAGTGATGGCAAATAGAATAAATAGAATGTGCCAAACCTAAGTACAACATATAGGGTGAAAATTGGTATCCTATGGTGGAAAATAATCCATATGAAGTGTGTGTATTTTTAATCTATGATAACATCCCACACCATTTCAAACATTTTATTCCCAAACATGTTTAGTTGAATTTCCATCTAGTGTTGATAACATTAATATTCAAATGTTACGTATCTAAAGGAGTTGATAACCTAGTTAGATTTTATACCAGTGAAAGGTCATCTCATCCACCAAATTATAGTTTTCCCACCATATAGATGGTGTCTAGCACCATTGTTTTTTAGATGCATATTGGGTATGACATTATGTATCTCTAAAATTGGTGCATGATCACTAGCCTATAACTAAATTTCATCCATTAGAATTGGACCAAGCACCCTCTCCCTATATTTATTATAAAATAGATTAGAGATTACCTTAATTTCATTTGAAAACAACCATATGATGTAATCCATAAGACTAGATTAAACGGAACCTCATAGAAAGTAAGTACATGATACCACCAAAGAGAATTATACTTAAGAGAAAGCCAAAATCTATGTCCATCTCCATCCCAAATTAAGTGTGTTTTCATTAATATCAAATTCTTCTAGATGATCTCTAAAAATATAATGCCACCAATGGTGACAGGGACATGTGTGAGAAATAAGGATTGGAAACTAAATAATTTCTACCCTACCTTGCCCATAGGAATGACTTATGTGATAAAATCCTATGTAAAAATTTCTAGGATTTTTCACCTTCTAATGGACATATGATCCATTTGAAACAAAAATCATAACCTTGGATTTTTATGTCTAGAAGACCGATTTTTCCTATTGATTTTGGTTCACATAAGATATCCTTGTAAACTCTTTGGAATAGTCTACTACCTTTAGAATTGGCCCTCATAATTTTATTATGAAATCTTAGAAGGTGTCCAATTAGATGAACAATAAAAATGAGTAGCATCAAACAACTTGGAATAAAATTGATTTTTTTTTCTAAATAGATTGTTTTATAAATATAATAAACAAACTATTACTCAACCTTTTTAACTACATAGTTCAAAAAATTAATGGGATTGACTTGTATGCTAAAATGGATACAAAGGAACTTGAATTGCTCACTAGGCTAAATCCAATGCCATTTTTGCTTATGGAGCCAAGTGGGCAAGAGGGAGAAATATTTTTTATAACACTAAGTTTAATTCCATTGAATAGAAGATACAAAGGTAAAACAAAAAAATCAAGACATTCCAAGGAATTGGATATTTAAAAATCCTCTTAAGCCAATGTGAGAAAGGTATCAGCAGAAAAAATCCCATTAACCATCTTATTCTATGCGTGCACGAGTGAGATACATTTAATAAACCCTTTATAAGTATTGTATACTAACATATTGTTGAACCCCTTAGAAAAAAATGCTTACAAATAAGGAGAAAGTGAACACCATTAGAGAATAAATTTAAAAAACACAAACTTCTCATATTGGACACTATTGATAGTGATATTTAAAAAAAACATCCTAAAAAGATTAAATAGTTTATAAAACTAGATCCAAATCATATAGCCTAAATCATTGTCAAGATAAAATTTATCTCAATCATATCATATGTGTAGACCCTCAAATGCTACTTCCAAAATAATGACCACAATTTTATTATTTTAATTCACTTAATCACTTTTGAACAAAGTGAATGAACCCATTTATTAACAACACATTCAGCAAAAGCTAAAATCTACTTGCAATAACCAATATTGAGACTTCATTCAAAATTAATCCTTTTAAATTAATATGGATGGTCTTCAAAATGTGTCTCATTTTTTCAAACACAATATTATAGCCCTATACATATGGGTTACGGGTCCACATGAGATGTTATCCTCAAGGTGGGGTCATGATTATCTCTTCATATTTAACGTTGTTATATATTCACCCTCAATGATTTGAGATTGATAGTACAAAAAATATGTTTTGGTTGTACCATGATCACTATAGTGCATCAAGGTCTCATACCACCTTGTTGGATATTCACAAGTGGTTTTAGTCTCATTATAGAATTATATGAGCTACATATCATATAATTTTTCATGGCTTAAGTATCACCCAATACAATCTTGGTGACTAATAAAGGATGACATTAATAAAATATTACTAAATGATGACATTAAGAAAGATCTTTATGAATGATTTTTTAAGATACAT
The DNA here is from genome assembly GCA_037957365.1 of Torreya grandis. Classification (NCBI taxonomy): domain Eukaryota; kingdom Viridiplantae; phylum Streptophyta; class Pinopsida; order Cupressales; family Taxaceae; genus Torreya; species Torreya grandis. The sequence continues at coordinate 726,750 of JARHVA010006310.1, forward strand.
TAAGAAGTGTAATAGGTTTCCAACTTGTATTAAGCTCCAAGTTCCCAATTTTTATAATGTAATCAATATTATATTGTTTAATAATTATTTCAAGGGTATTGTTTTCGACGTACACTCTATGTAAATCTATGCCCATAGTATCACATAAATATAAGATAAATTTACATGCAAACCCATCAATACCATGAGATTTATCAATAGCCATTTACATAACGACCTTCTAGATATCCTTGATTAATAGTAGGAAATCACAAGCTAGCCATTACCTTTCAGTGAATTTAGAAAGAAGAACTTGAAGACATTAGGACAAAGCATTATATCTCTTAGGTATGGAAGGTTGATAAAAAAACATGCCATAGTAAAGGGAGACAAAATATTTTATAATATTTGAAAGAAGTACAAGATGAGTATCAACATCTTTTATACCTTTATGAGTGAGCTTACCAAAACCCTAAGTGATACCTAGTGGAAAATAGTAGGGTGGTAGTGGTGACTACACTTACAGAGTTGAGGTGTCTTTGACAATGGATACAAGAGGAATATGGGCAAAGGTAACTGCCTTCGTGGAGAATAAGAATACGAAAAATGAAAATGTAGGGGTAAATTAGCGATAGTAAGGTATTTTTTTTATATTTATATTTAGGAGAGAATATATAGAACAATGATATGCATGTAGGATTCCATAAAAGGGATTTGAACACATGTATGGTCCATAAGAGTGAACATGTAACAAAGGCACTAGTATCAAGAGAGACACTTTATGGAAAAGGATGGAAAGATCTTGAACCGATGAATATGACCCTTAGATTGTAAATCTGAAAATGGTATAGAAGGGTCTTAGTTATGTTTTACCGTCTCATCATTTTGAGACTATTTCTGCTCTTTTGATGTTGTTGTTGTTGTTGTTGTTGTTGTTGTTGTTGTTGTTGTTGTTGTGTTGTGTTGTGTTGCATTTTGGTCTTTTTATAGGTAATATTTTATTTTTTATTTTTTAATCACCATGCATGTTTCATGTATGCTTAGTTTCATGCAATGGGTAGAATCCCTCTTTAAAACCCCTTTTTACCAATAATAAAAACACATTCTGTCAATTTCTTGGAATGGAACAAGATGAAAAGCTCCTTGGAAGCCCCGATCTTTTATTTTCAGTTAATACATATACACTTGATTTTGAGATCCTCGAGCTTTAAAGTGGTCCACTACATTAAGCTTATGTATTCATAAGGAAGCATGTTTTTTTCAAATCACTTATAAAAAGAGATTACTTTAATTAATGTGAAACTAGAATAAATTAATGGTATGAAGCATCTTGAGCATCACAACTTAAGATAGTTGTTTGCATCTCAAAGATGCATAAAAACAATGTATGACTAATGCTATTATCCCACCATTATATCCATCCAAAAGATTCACAAAGCCTACATGTAAGGTTCAATTTTTTAGTGATATATTTTTTAGTCCAACAGTGATGCAGATAAACAATTTTAAGATAAAATTATCGCTTAAATTTTTTTACTTGGGGGTAATCTATTAAACTTCAAATCCAATAAAACTTTTGGTAAGTTTCATTCACATATTTTATTATATTTATAAGGTTTTTTAAACAAACATTACAAAATTATTAACGAAAAGAGAAAAAATATAATTATCAAATTATTATATTTTATCATCTTTAAATTACACCTTGTTTGATTTATTTAATCCATGCATATTCTTATTTTTCAAAACTTATCTATTTATTTTTAAAATAATACAAATTATTTATATTTAATAATAATTTTACAATGAATTACATTCTTTATTAATTTCAAATTATGACAATTGATCATTTATATTTCTTGCAGAGCACTATTCTAAAATTATTGGAAATTTGCATTTTATGCGACATGTAGAAAGAATACTCCCCTACGCAATGTTAAATGTTTAACTCAATCTAAATGTGCAAATAAACAATAAAATATTTAACAATAATATGTAGTGTCATAATATATTATGAAATGGAGAATGCTGGCTTCTAATCCAACTTGACATTTTGCTCTTATTGTATTCTCATTTAACTATTGAATGATTTTCTGTTCGGGAACATGTGAAAAGAAAGATAGAAATAGATATATATAATATTATGGGATACATTTAATCTTAAAATTTTAATTAAACCTTGATAATTTTATTTTATTTTTATTTCTATTAAAATTTATATAATTATTTGTTATATTATAAAAATAATTTAATATAAAATAATTATTTAATAGATTAACATATTTAATTAAATTTTATAGTGAAAAAAAACTTAACTTACATTAACAAATATATTTATATAAATATTAATTATATAATTATATATTTATAGTTTTTTTATAAGTTTAGTAAAAATATTTTTATGTCTAAATAATTTTTTATTTTAATAATATCTATTGAATATATATTAGGTATCATTTTTTATAGATTGTCTTAATCTTAATTTTTTAGAAGTTAATAAATATTCTTAAAATTAATTGCTTATTAAAAAACTTTGATTATTTTTATGATAATCTCTTTATTTTGAGATGGGATCTTCAAGAATCAATTCAAAACTTAAAAATTAAATATCTGATGTTTTAGGTTGTAGTATTATTAAAATATTTCTTAGAAAATGATATAGAGAACTTAATTTAATTTATTAAATTTTTTGATTTTTTTTTTTTTTTAGAAAATAATTTTTTTTTAAATTTAAATCTAATATTTTTATGCATATCAAAATAAATAAGTAAATTTTTAAGCTTATTATTAATTATATAATATATTTTTTTAATTTTTTAAATAATATTTATTTTTTTGTATTATTAATTTTTATTTAATCAATTTTATATAAAAACTTTCTCGACTTATTGTAATATAATTTTATATTTTATAATTTAAAATATTTGATAATAAATAATATCTTATTTAATTTAATTGCCATACATTAATGTGTGGTAGAATTAATTTAGAAATTATTTTGGTGCAAAGCTCTTGATCTTATTTTATATATAAGTAATATTTGATTTATTTATTATAAATTACTTAATTTTAAATAAATTTTATAAATTAATTTCTTTTCACAAATGTAAAAGATTAGTTTATATAAATTTTACAAATCAATTTAAATATTAAAAAGATTGTTGGTTTTAATTTTATAAATTTGAATTATTATTTGTTTTATTTGAAATAATAATTTTTTAATTGTAATCAAAAAAATTTTAATTGAAAAGTGTTTATATTAAACCATTAAAAAGTACAGAGATGGAAGTGGGTACTAGATTTTAGAAGGTATTCTTTCTTACCAGAGACCAACACAATGGATGGGACGCTTCGCTTCCTCCGCCAAACAAGTTATAATCAATTTGAGTTCACTTTTATGTTACTTTTAAGTCGGATCAATTTCCGTTCACAATGTGTGTTTTGATGCAGCTGCTGCCCTGCCGGTCATTAAACCAAGAGCAGTGGCAATGCAAGGGGAAGGACGGTGGATAAGTTTAGACCATTAAATATTAGATTGTGACTAGATAATATCCTATTAGACCACGTGTACTGTTTTTTTACATCCACCAGAAAAAACACTGTTAAGACTGCATGTACAGTAAACAGTGGACACGTTCAACGAAGTATATAAATTACCTCAGTTTGATTAATTTATAGTTCCCATAGCCGCTGTAAAGAAGGAATGGATCCACTTCATCGTACATGATATCTTCAATTGGTTGTAATGTGCTATCAGCGGGGTAAAGAACTTGTTGAGAATCGAGATATCCTTTTCTCAGGAGGAATACAAGCTTATCATACTGCAAGCACATATTCCTGAACTTTGTCTGCGTGACTGTTAACCGGGATTCCATCTCAGCGTTTTGCTTCCTCATTTGCTGGATTGCACATGCACATCCATGGATGGGATCCTTCAGAGTTGCAGTTGATTCATATAACTTAAAATAATAAGATAACAATAAAATGAAAGTTTATAGAATTCATCATAATCTCAGAATAGGGGCGAAGGGCGAGGACGAGGATGAGGACTGCGATAAAGATAAATATATAAATATATTGGAAACATTTTATTATTTTAATATAATTTTATTATATAAAATATTAAAAATACATAAATTTACATAGTTAGTATTCACAGTTAAAACTGTGAATATCAGAAGACAAAACACTGACTCAAAACATAACATTGAAAACTAGAAAACAAACTGAACCAAACATTATGATAATATGTCTAATTTGAAACTCTCTCTACACCGTTGCAATCTTGTCTGGATCCTCTGAGCCAACACACATTTTTCGAAACATTTCTTGCATTGCAATCTATAAGTCCAAATTATAAGCAATTCCTTTTTCCATGGCGAGATGACGTGATTCTTTTTTCCATGGCGAGATGGAATGGTTTGCATAGGTGGTAAGGAGTCCAAATTATAAAAAATTCCTTTGAGCACATGGGAAATTTCAACCTTTGTCCGCATAAGCAGCAGAAATCGGTGTGATAGATGATGTGGCTAAAATAAAAAAAAATTATTCATTTACAAGCCATCACGTTGTTGTTGTTGTTGTTGTTGTGATAATAAAGTTAAATATTGGATTTGTTTGTGACATGGTTTACACCCCATTTTTTGGTAGAGGGATATTAGAGGGCAATGCCACCCATTAAGGGGGTCCATTGAATTCTATTATTAGGAAGGAAAGTCTTAATGTCATCTTTCACTCTATTTTTAAGAGGAAGAATCTAAATGATACTTTGTCAATTAAAAATATTTATCTTTATGAAGTTTGCATGTAATTTATAACAAATTCGCATTTAATTTGTTCATCTTGAGTTAACAAATCATGATATCCTATATCGTGGATGTTTCTTTAGTTTTTGCTAATGTTTTACCACACAATTCTAGTGTTTTGTCTCTTGCCTATTTAATTGAATTATTTCGATTATTACAAATTTTTATTTTGTTTACTGGTTACTTGTTGGTAAGTGTCTAGTTTCCTAATATTTGGGTGGGTACTGGGGACATAGGAAGAGGTGTTAATTTCAATCATTTCAGCTATACTATAAGTCTTTAGAGCCTCATACTTCAATATTATAGTTCATTAAAAATAAATAACTTTTTGATGTAGCCAATTAAAATATTTGAATTAACATATTATTATAATAACTATAAAATTTTGCTTTTAAAACTGTTGGAATATTCTTTACAGTGTTATTGTAGAATATTCTATTTTTTATTAGATAGGGTAAAAAACACATGTTTTAGGAGGACCTAAAACCGTGAAAATAAAAGAAATAGCAATACAGCTCGAAAGAGATGCTACAACAAATGGTTCATGAAATACTAAACAACCAATAAACCACTAAACCATACCTCACCAAAAATACAAAACTACCTACAAAAAGAGACTAACCAGAAACATAGTCTTTAATAAAAATTCTCTCCACGAAACCACAACAATATCATAACAAAGTAGAGACCTATCAAAAGGCCCAAACAAAACAAACAAAAAATACGCATCCAATAGCCCACTACCAACTGAAATTAGACCAAAAACCACAAGATGCAGACCAACCAACAAAAATTGTCCTGCATCAAAACAAGGGTCATCTACCAATCTTCCACATTTACTGACCTTTTCAATCTTCAACTAAAGCACAAGAACCCACATGGATTGAAGGTCAAGCTAGATCATTTTTCCTAACTTTCATAAGCCCCCTAGGACGAAGAGTCATGCTGAAGGACTAAACCTTCAATCTTTTGCCTTTTTTTCTTTCTTTGCACCTTAATCCACCCATCCTTATTCTCTACAATTTCTAAATCGACAAGTAAATAAATTTCAATTAATTTTAAGAACTAAGATTTATCTTCTACTACAACCTCTACTATTATTTCTGCCCTAAATATTCTTATTTATTGAATGCCTTCCACTTAGTAATGATTTAATAAAAAAATTTAAACAATTAAAAAAAAAAGTGTTTCCTAAATTAAAATGAGAGCTTATAACTAAGACTAGTGGCAACAAAACTGTCTATTCCAAAATGGAATTGTACTTCATTCATGTCATCTTAAAAATTAATCATTAATTAATTTATATAAAATTTAATTATTAAAAATTCAAATTTAGATCAATCACGTCAACATGGTTAACAAAAATAGTTTTATAACCTCCAAATATTATAACACCGAGTTCATAAATAAGTGCCTGCTGCTCTGACATTCCACCAGTTACTTAAACGAGATCAATCTTGGATTCACTCCCATGTTCAGACAATATGTTCAACAATTTATTTATTACAGAAATCAGTGATTACCCTAAACCGTGATTCTAGGTTTTATTATCTCCCCTGGCCATTAATTTGTCGTAGGTTCGAATGTAGCCGTGATGATTTTAAGGAAATAGTTGAGTAAATTGGTAAAAGCAAGGTCTGCTTCGATTGATTCCCTGAGGCCAAGATTTCCCTGTCTTTGTGTGAAGGATTTTCAACATGGCATTCCATACCATACATTGACATAAAATAGATTCTTATCAATGATGTTTTGGTGTGGGGTTGATGGAGATATCTCAAAAACATAAAAAGGGAAAGACTCAAAATTTATTTATATTCATGTTGAATTAGACAAGTCAAATGGATTTGAATTTGGATGGGACTTGAATTTGGATTAGAATAAAATGTATGTGGGATTCAATTTATCCATATCTTTATTTATTAAATATGTTCTCGTGTGCAATTGTCAATTGGGATGAATAATATTGCAAAATTAGGCTCTGTACGTGTTAGCTGAGCGCCAAATTTTAAATGTGACAAGACAGCATTGTTGTCGTCTTCAATTTTCGTCATTGATGAGCCATGTAACTTTTTAAAATGCACATTATGATCATCCATTTAAAATTGTCGTCGTCTTTTTTTATACTGATTTAGAGTTTTGGATACGCTTTTATCTTTTAGTTTCAGTGTTTTTCTTGATTCAAACCTCCATCATTAGTTTAATAAAAATATATTTTTTATTTAATTTTAAGGTAAATTTTATTTAATTCTAATTTATATTAATAAATCTGAAAACTTACAAGTCGAACCAATAAATACCTCTAGATATCAAACATAATGAACATAATTATAATTACAACAAGCAGAGTCTTCCAAACACAGGTATTCCCAATTCTTATTAGAATCATAATATATAATCTGGGCATGGTTATAGCGAGACTCATAGACAAACATTATGGATTAACAAAATGTTATGATTAAATAAATTATCAAAAAAAAAAATTCCCTCATAATCACTTAAATTTCAAGTATGCAAAGTGAAGACTAGTTTTGAATCATTTAAACTGTCCTGAAGACTTTCAGGCAAGAATATTTAACTTTGGCTGCCCAGATGAACTCTGTTTAGTATGGGATATAACCTTTGCTCTTCCAAAAAATAAATTCAAATAGGCAATAAGAAAAACTGACACCATTTATCTTAAGCCAAGACATAAATAAAGAAATTAGATTTCACGTCATTCCATAAGGTACACAATTATAAGTTGTTTGTTTATGAATGCTGCTACTTGCATATATATTTTAAGTTTAGTATATTAGTCCTTAGTAAGATAGGTATTATAACTTTCAATTGAATTTTTTAAAATATATATATTTTTTAAAATAATTTATATTGATAATAAATATGATGCTAATTAACAAGATGAACAATTTTTTTTGACATTGGGATTACATATATATTGACCATTATTCATATTGCATAGATTATGAAAACACTATATTTATAAATCTTATTATTAATATATATATTTTTTACTGTTTTTACTGCAGTTATCATTTATTATTATATTAGTTATATATTGCAAAATTATATATAATTTTTAAAAATAAAATAAAAACTAATTGTTATACATTTTTTATTATTTTTTATTTTTTATTTTAAAATAAGTTATTTTATTTGAATTTGAATTTAAACTTTATATTTTATTTTATGGACAATTTATTCTAACTTGAATGCAGATGGAGAGAAAAGTTTGCAAGATGCCTATGACAACAGAAACACAACAAATGATACCAATATTACAAAAATGAAGAATTTAAAAGTCACAACACTTACTATGATGAATATGAGAATATTATCTGGTCTAGAGGTTTCATATGCTATACTTCAACTCAATTTTATTACCATATGGAGGGATGTCTTTAATCTATTTATTCCTGTATTCCGGGTCACATTTTTCTAGGTTTATAAAAGATCTATTTTTATTTTTTATGTTTCTTGTTGCAGAATCTAGAGGAGATGATGAATAAAAATACTCAAGTTCCATGGGGAAATCGCTTTGGATTTTTGCATGTACCAATTCCTCTAAAACGCGTGGAGAACCCTTTAGACTTTGTTAAAAGAGCAAAACATATAATAGATAGATGTAAAATGTCATTAGGTATATTTTCTATCGCCAAAATTTTGGGTTCTCTGGGGACATTGAAAGGAGCAAAGGTAAGCATAAAATTTAATTAGATGTAAACATACAAGCACATTTGCCATACATAAATCTTGATAAGTAAACTTATTGTTTCGATGCTCTACTTGTAGGCACTTGCAAAATGTGCATACAATACTATTGCAAGCACAACATTGGCAATATCAAATATGGTTGGCCCCATAGAAAAGATAGCAATAGATGGAAATATAGTAAACAGATTTTCTTTCTTTGTTTCGGGAGCCCCACAAGTGAGTATATAAATTTATGATTTCCTTTTATCATGTCCTAATAATTGAAATATTTACATTTTAGTTTATAGGTTATATATTGATTTCAGTCATAAGGTACTTAATTATTGAAAATGTGTGAATGCAGACACTTTCTGTGCATATTCTAAGCTATATGGACGCTATTACCATGCAAGTGATAGCACAGAAAGATTATGTCAATGCAGATATGCTATCAAATCTTTTCAGAGAAGCTTTCGAGGAAATCAAGGAGGCTTCTACTCACCCATAATGTGTGACATCATAATATAAAAATTTCTATATAGGCATAACAATTTATAATAACAAATCTTGATATTATGTTTCTTCAATCAAGATGTGAATGTTGATGGGATATTCAGCTAACCTTAGAATAATCTCCTCGGCATTCGCATGTTTCCCTAACATCAAAATGGTGAAGTGGAGAGCAACATTATGTATGAAGTTATGTCACTATGAAGTATTCATGGTAAAAGACGGAATCTAGTTATGTAGTGTAACTATAAGTCTTTTAATGAGTATATATATAGTCGTATTAATAAATATTTTCTCCATAAACACTGGTATATTGATCTTATAATTATATTTACTCTCTCTCTTTTTTCTTTTTCTTTTTTTTTTTTAAAAAAAAAAACTATTATATTTATTCCTTTTTTAATATTTCTTTTTTCATAATAAATTATAGTAATATTTAAAATAAAAATGTTTACGATAAACAAGATCAATCATCAACTTTAATTTTGGACATTTTATCGCCTATCAATATGATTAAAATAACTTTATTACAATCACATGTTTTGAAATAGATCGTAATTAAATAAAATATTTTCTATTATCTTTATTTACTATAGTTACAAACTATTACATTATTTTATTGTTTCATCTTATAATTTACTAAAACTAAATGTTACATTAAATAGTTATATTTTTTTATTGGATAGGGTAAAACACTTTTGACTCGAGCTATGAATCAAGGTGAGTCACAACCGATGGCTCATTCCCCATAGAAAATAGAGGAAGAAGAAATACAGAGTGCAAAAAGGGTGTCACCTCCCACAAGAGAAATATATGTGGGAAACAAAACCCGTAGAGAATATAAAGAAAAGGAGAGCAAAAATAGAGTAAATGGATAACCAATAGAGAGAAACCAAAACACCTAAATATGGGAGTAGAATAATACAACATTCAAGACCAAACCCCACTAGCTGCCCAGCAGAGGGGCTTATTCACAAGTCAATAATTCCTTATGCCCTCGTTTATAAAGGGGATCTTCCATGGTCCATTGAGATCCATTGGAGATGAGAGAGTGTGCTTAAGCCCTCAGTAATTCTGCATCCATTCTATGTCCTTTCTTCTTTGAAGAGACTCCAACATCCACGTCTCAGTTAAAAGGCCTAGAAGGAGGAGTCCAAGGAGGGATTGCTTGAGGAGGGATTGATCAAGGGGTCAAATTCTCCTATAAGGGGACTTCCATTTAGGGGAAGGTCTGGGGTGGGGAACGAGGGAATAGTCAAAGGACATCCCACGACAATGTCCATTATCATCACTAAGTGGAAGAAAGGGGTAATTAAAACTTTTCATGATTGTGTCACTTGAAAAATGGGTCAAGTTCATCTTCTTTCCTCTTCCAGACTTGCTAAAGATGCCAATGTGTCTTGGAGGGACATCTAACGATGCGATGACTAGGGAGGTGGCAATGGAAGGAGCAAAAGGGAAGGCCTTCATAATTGAGATGTTGAGTCCACGAGCCCCATAAGGAGAGTAGATTAACTGAAAAGGGGAGTGGTTTGGAAATGTCAATGAAAACCAAATGTGGACCGAGTTGAGACTCCAAGAGGTAGCATGAATCTTTATGAAATTTCTGACTTTGTCCACCAAGAGCTCGATGAAACACTCATTCCTCATCACCAGAGGGAGATGATGAAGCCGAAGCCACATCAAGACATCCTTGAGTTGAAATAAATCCAACGAGAAGAAAGGGATCCAAGCGCAGATGAAAATGCCATAATAGTTGAAAAACCACAGACCGAAGTTCCACACAAAATAGCTATTAGTTAAGCTCTAAAATTCTACCAGGAAGAACCCAACGCACAACAAGTAGAAGGAAGGAGGACCAATGAAACAAAATCAAACTTTCAAGGCCCAAGTTGCAAGAGTTGAAAGAGAGGTAAACAATCCCGTGCATTTTTTGATCAGAGATATGCTACTTATATCTACTTCCATCTCTAACAAAAGAAAGTCTAAAATAACCAACTCAAAGATTAATAAAATAACCTAAATTCGAAATAGTAAATAAAATCTAAAATAAAAAATTATTACATTAATTATAAATAATTGATAATATTTTATTATAAATTTAATTGTAATGAATGTTATTTTAGACTTGCATCACCCACAATATTAAAAATGAAATATATATTATCAAATTATAATTTAATGTTTTATGTATATATGTGTTTAACCTTCCAAAAAAAATTCTAAACAATATAGAGCACATTTTCAATCGTTTTCTATTTACATATTTCCAAATACATTGCATACATATGTCAGTGTTCATTTATGTTAGTGATATAGAACCCAAAATAGAGATTAATATAATGTATTGTCTCGTTTGATTCATCGTAATCATTTTGGTATTTTTTTTTTTTTTTTTAACTTTTTGGTTGAGTGCTAGGATTACGATTTACTTTTTAACATTTGGTGTACCTAACGTGGATAATTGGGTTGCGTTTGTGCTATTATTATTATTATTATTATTATTATTATTATTATTATTATTATTATTATTATTATTATTATTACTACTACAACAGGGCATACATATGCGGTACAAGCTTACTATAAGTTGCGTAAGGGCTGTGTAATAAAAAAATATTGAAATTTAAAAAACTAATGTCGGATGTTATATGAGTTATCCCATTTAATTTTATTTTCTACATTAACAAAGATACTAATAATAAGGAAGAAGGAGATGATAATATAATTGATTTAGTGTTTTGGGTTTATTTCATATAAATGTCAAAGTTAATTTTTGTTATTTGTATTATTTAAGAATGTTAGTTTGTGTAGGCTCAATTGTCTCCCCATAGAATTAGTGATGGCTCTCCCAACTGATTACAAGGTTCATTACATGTGGGGCAGTCACTACCGAAACACTAAAACATCAGAAAAAAGAGGAATAAAGAAATGATAACAAATTTAAAGGGATAACTACTTTGAGAGAGAAGTGGTGGGGGGAGGGTCAAGCGGGCAGGGGACGGTGAGGGGGCGCAAGGGAGCGGGAAGGGGAGGCAAGGTGGGGTGTCATCAAGCAGGGACAAGGAATAAAATGAGGAACAAAGATTGAAAGAGACAACAATGTCATCCTACTAACAAATATTTGGGGACAATGTAAAGGCAAGGGGAAAGAGTAGAGGGAAAAGAAAAAGAGATTCTTTTATAGATAAATAATATGTGTTATCCCTACAAAATAAAAGATTAGAGGTATGTATTAATTTAATTTTATAGGAGAATTTAATTTATATTTATATAAATCTTAAAAATAACATGAGAAAAAATCCTAGATGAAGCATGCTAAAAAAACCTTATGAAAAATCTTAAATAAACCAATAGAAACATAATAATAAAACTCCAAAATAAAATCCTTAAAAACATAGAATATTCTATAGAATCCTTTGATAGTCACCTCATTCTCTTTTACATCCTTACATTTTACTAAATTCATAGTAAAATATCCAATATCTCTTATACACAACTCGAGGTTGCATCTAAATTTTTTTACAAAACTCACAATTTAGTTTCCTCTCTTTCCTTTTCTATATTACAAGAAAATTATTCGAGAAAATTCTCAATTGCATTTTATTTTTATATTCAACATTTTTCATTGACTCTATTCATTATTCAACACTTCCCATCATTCACATTGCATTCCAAGAAAAGAAAAAAATATATTTCTAACTATTTTTGCATGCCTCAAATATTTGTACTTGTAGATTATAAATAATTGTGGTATGATTTATGCATTCATTATAAATATAGTATTTTCATAGTCCATAATATATGTATTTTGACATATATATCAATTCTCATATTTACGTTTTACTATTGAGTTATCAATCAAATAAAGAAAATATTTTAAAAATAATAAAATGGAAGTTTAAGTTAAAACACATGATGAATTAAAATTAACAAATAAGATTAATGCTTTTAGTTTTACAAGATGAATGAATGTTTTTGTAACTCCTAGGCCAACTAGGAGGGTGTTGCATATTGGGGCTTGTCATATGTCTACTTTCATTTTTCCACACAATGTGATATTGAAGAGTATTATCGAACCCATTAGGGACGTTAATGATCTTCCTTAAAATAGTACAATAATATTAAAATTTTCATATGTATTTATTAAATTTTATATCATTTTTAATCCAATTTTTAATTAGTGATTAGTCATTGATACAATTATTCAGTATTGAGGATAACAAGAAGGAAAATGAGAAAGAAGTATGGACGAGTCAATGTCCTTTATCTATTACTAGGAACCCTACATGAAGGTATAATTTTGAGTTTTATTTTTTAAATTGACTTATTTCTATTAATTATAAATTATTTTCTTTTTGGGGTTTTGATAATAAGCTCAGTAGTTATTTAGACTAGTTTGAGGATGACACTAAGTTGAGTCATCATCCTTCTATTAGAGGTATAATCACTAAGGGAGGGGGTTGGGGGGAAAGGGCGGGCGCGGGCCAGGGCGGTGGCGGGGGAAGGTTGAAATAGTGAGCCTATATATTTTAATTTCAATTATAATTCTTTCAAACTATTAAATAATCAACATATATCAACTTGATCAAACCATATTAACAAGAGAGCTCATTCATTCAATGCATACACAAGATCAAACACATAACGCATAATTCATGTGGGAAACCCTCATGGGGAATAAAACCCACTCTCAATCCTGCAACACATGGACTACTTTCCTATAATAAATACAAAAAAGAGATTGGTAAACTCTTTTAGACCAAAAAACCTCGATCATGTCCTCCTGACCAAAGGTCTTTAGTGAAACACCTATTTCACAAGGAATAATTGTCCCTAAGAAAGACCAAGTCCTTTAGTCACTCCTTTGATCACCTCCACCTTAGAACTAAATTCTTCAACCCCTGATGATGGATCTCTATTTTTATAACACCTACACAAACTCCTTATCTATGTCATATAGGTATCTAACATAGGCATGCCATAATCTCTCTCTTTCACTCAAACTGTCCTCATACACACACTCAGACCTCTTCGCATATCTTCAAACTATAGGAGCACTTTTCTGACATCAAAAATATGACTAATAGGTCATATTCACACTCATCAATATGCTTATCAAATCATCAACTAGGCACTCTACCTCTCCTTCACTCCACAACTCTCACATGCACCTTGCACTAGTCTCACTCACAACTCTAAAAACCAACACATTTGGTTTCACTATATATAGAACATTAATGAATTATCAAGATCACAATATTTATTATCAACCACAACATATTACTTCATCCTTAAGGCATATCATATGGGTCACACTTAAGCATAATCCACTTTCAAATAGACTTGAATCACTTTTAGGTCCTATGGAGACCCATTCAACTCTTTGACACTTTTTTGGGAAAATTAAGAACATAGGAACAATTTCCAAAATCATGGACCCATTCCACATGATCTATAGGTCCTCCTTAAGTTCCAATAACCATCACAGTACTTTTTTGCTTGAGCATAATTCACTCAAACAACAATCTGTAAACATAGTCACCATGAACAAATACACAATCAACTTATAAACCTTTGTTGATATTGCATCTGTAAACATAGTCACCATGAACAAATACACAATCAACTTATAAACCTTTGTTGATATTGCATATAATTTCTTAAACATTCATAATGTATATAGAGAATATTTATAGAGTTTAAAACATTCTTCAATATATAATCCATCATTAAACATTGAAATAACATCAGAAAAAGCTCAATCACCCTTATCGGGTTACTTGTAGAACATGCATTTGTTGTAACCTCAATATATTTGACTGAACACACTTTTAGATCTTCAAATTAGGTTCATTATATGCACCATATATTCATCTTAAACTTTTATTTTTATAGCACCTTCAAATTTTTCGTATATCAGAAGTTATGGATAAAATATGGAGCACTAGTTTTCCCTTTACAAAAATTCAAATATTCAAATGCAAATGGTCAAAATTAAACCCCAGACACATTACTTGCATCTCATGTCCTCACATATATATATTAAATGTGCACCATTGATATTATTCAAACTTTAATGCATAGTGCATCAATGTCTAAATGTTAAAATTTGACCAATTGACCTCATCTCATGTAATATAACAACTTTGACCTCATGCACTCTATAAATCTCTTCAACATTGTCCTAGCTTTAATAATACTAGATAAATACCACTTTGACCATTTTATTTTAATGCATTCCATTGATCTCTATCTATACAATCACCCACTCACTGTTGATCCTTAGAAGAAGCTCGATCTTTATCTCTGCACAACATTAAACATTGAACACTTGGCACAATCTCGCCGCTTCTTGACATCTTGGAGTAACATGCTCCATAGATGATGTTCAAACTTTACCTTGTGAAAAATATACTAAGTATTGGATCCATTACAATCTATCTAAGAAGCCAACTTTGAACTTTAATAACATTTACCTCGCTCACTTGCATGTTCTCAAATTTGGATCATATAATCTCCTCACATAGGAGAATCTAACCATGTGTCACACTATTCCTGAAGCCTTCACATGTGAAAGATAAAATTCCATTAATATACTAACTTAGATTTTTCTACCATAGAGCCAACAATGTCAAGAATTACTTGGAATGACAACTTTACACCTGCATATCTTTTGAAATGCTTTAGTGCAAGATCTAAAATTTAACATAAATCATCTAGGCTCAAAACTTAACAAACCCATCTGATCATATTATTTTGAAATAACTACAGGTGTGAGATATTCCATCACCAAACTACTTATTTGACTCTTTCTTGACTCATGCAAATTTGGCTAAGTATGGGAAAATATTGTCAAACTTCCTGGGATCCCAACTTTGCACTTGCATATCTTTTGTCACACTTAGGTGCATAACCTAAGATTTAGTGCATAATAACTAGGAAAGATAATGAACAAATCCATGTGAAAATTTCCTCCTAAAACCTCCATGCATGTGAATGTTAACATCATCAACATGCTTACTTCGTTCTATTTGAGCATAGAAAACACTGTCAAAATGCTTGAAAGCCCAACTTTGTACCCACACACATGTGTGTGTGTGTGTGTGTGTGTGTGTGTGTGTGTGTGTGTGTGTGTGTGTGTGTGTGTGTGTGAATGCATTCAGGTGCATGACCTAAGATTTAGTGAATAGTAAATAGGGACTAATATTATCACAACCATATGACCAAATCTCCCTGACTCATAATCATGTATAAATGGTGACATCAGTAAACTACCTACTCATATTTTCTGCCACTAGAACCAAAATGTCTAGATGAAAAAAATGATCAACCAAATGAAATTCACTTATGCACACAAGCACTCAAAGCATATAGAACATATTATAGAACCCCTTTCACATTCTCAATACTCCATACTCATCCCTAAACATCCCTAACCATGCAAAAACTAAAGATCAACCAAGCCTCCTTAAATCACACTAGGACATACACATTGCACACTTTGTCATTGTCACTTAGGCTATCAAATCAATTCATCCACTCACTAGGATGCCTTCACGACATCACCATGACATCATTGACAACTCTCTAACAATATTCCCCTTTTTCATTAATGTCAACACACATCATATAGCAATATACATCTTACCTTCCTTTAACTTGAGATAACACTCCCACAATAAGAAATTTCTCTCCCTTTGACACAATGATAAAGTGGACACCAAATGATCCTGAGGACCTAAAAGGAATATCAATATAAAAGGACCATCTTATAAATATGATACAAATTCCCCTTTGCCTTGAGCCTACTTCTTCTTGCTCCATGCCGACACTCTCTTCAATCAGACACTGCAACCAATGAAGATAGAAAACACAAAACACTAGCATCTGATGGAACTCACCAAGAAACATATGATATTTAATCCCCCTCAGATATCTTAACCACTACACCTTTTGAGCATCTTCAAATCTCCATACATCACGAGGAACCACCATACAAGCTTATTATCCTTTTCTCTCAATCTACCTTAAGGACCACCAAAAGAAATTCATGCCACACACCAAACTAGAAAGATGATCTCTAAAACAACCTAAGAACTCACCTTCAAATACTCATGCCTTGTTCTTTTGGAGAAACGAAAGGAAAATCACTCTTCTTCTCACTAGGCCCGACTAGTCTCCTTGTAGCCCTACCTAGAACATGTAGAGCCAAAAACTTTCAAAAGACACACATTCAAGACCTAAAATTCATATCTAGATTAATATCATATGTCCCCTCAATCAAATAAACTTAAAAAATCTAGCTCAACCTCTTCAATATACTTTATTCACAAACCATCTACTGAATTAGGCCTCCAACTTGACAAAAACTTGAGTAACTTGACAAAAAAAAACCTTCAAATCCATGTGAAGGTTGATTTGGAAACCCATTTAGCCCATTAAAATTATTAATAATCCTCAGATCTCAACTCATAATCCAAACCATTTTTCTAGTAGATCCTAAAACCCTAGAATCTCAAAACAAACAAGGTCAACAAAACACCTTCCAATCAACGTCTACCTCTGAAACTTTTGTAAACTTAGAGACAACCATTACACACTTCTAGAACAAGATTTTCACTTATACATTTTTGGGAACCCATACATATTATAATGCATTTTATGACATTCATTCTCTTAGGCATAAACTAGAAAACCCGAGAGCAAAAAAAATAAATAACCAATTTGACTTCAACATACCTTCAGACCACAAAACCACTTGGAACATGCTAGAATAAGGTCAATAAACCTTTCTAAAAAAAATATAATCTTAACAAATCACAAATACTCTTATGCCACATGAAATTTTTCAATTTGATAATATAAATTGACCATATATAGCTATGACATCACTCTGACATCACCACAACTTCTCTTCCACTTGAACATACATGTTCCAATTGAAAATACCCATCTCTAGCCATCTAAGAACATTTGAAGAACACCAAAGCAACACTCACTTCTCCACTATAAGGAGTCTCTTAAAAATCATAGATAGAGACATTCTTTGCACTGCAATTCTCTAAAACAAATTAAATCTGGGAGTGGCCCACATCTCCTTAGTAACTACTGGAATCCTTTTATAGCTATAAGACTTCTTGCTCTTGTTCTCCTTCTCTTTATTTTGAACTATGACAACTGGTTCTTTTTATATATCACTCTCCTTTTCTTTTAGAATAGAATGGACAACACATAGAGAAACTATGGAATCTTTACATATCTTTTCATTTAAATCATCAACCTTGCAACTTGAAACCTCATCACTAGGCATAGATAATTTATGTACTTTGAATAATACTTGCTCAACAATAGCAGTATGTTCACTTGGATTCATACTCATCTCAGAACTTGCCTCAACTATCACATTGGTGTTCTCCTTGAGCTTGGTCTATTCATTATCAACATGAGTAGACAATGAGAGCCCTTGTAACTTTTCAACATCTGTAGCATTCAATATTTCTTGAAGGAATATCAAATTGCCTTACCTTAAATGGATAATGTTTTTCAAAGTGTCCCACATCATGGTAGTTGAAGCACTCAACCTTTTTCACTCTTTTTGACTAATGACCCCCATCATAGTTCCATGCAAATTCATTTTTAATAGGTCTCATGCATTCTCTAGCTCTATGTCAAAATTGATTATAAGTATAACAGTAACATTTGAGATTCACACACCTCATGGCATTTGGTTGTTTTATCTAATTTGTGTTCATTCTGCTAGCACTTTCAGTCTTTGTTTGGTGATGTGTCTTCAAAGGTTTTTCCACCTTTATCTTATTGACATTCATGTTAACTTGAGAATCAACTTTGGGTTCTTCATTTAAACCCAATTTAGATATGTCACTAGCTAAAGTTTGACTCTCTAGGAGATCATCAAGATCATTAGAAATTTTATCAAACTTGATAAATGATTTCAACTTACTTGCAGACTTCTCTAAATCATATTTCAAAGATATAATCTTAGAATCATACCTTGAACATTCATCTTCTTTATATTTCTATCTTGTAGATAGGATTTCTAATAGACAACTTCAATGAATGACCATATATTTATTCTCCTTGATGTCTTCATTTATTCTTGCCTCAAATACACTGAATTGCTCCTCATAGTCTTTGAGTTGAGACTTCATCTTCTTGTTAATAGTATTCTCAATCTTCAGTTCTTTAAGAGCATTTATCAATGTAGTCTCATAGTCCACCTCATATTCATCATCATCTAAATCACTTAAACTAGACTCTTTTTGATGTGAGTAACTATCTTTCTCAGCCATAAACATGGCTTCATCTTTAGCAGGACCATCATGTTCATGATCATACTTTGAGTCACTAACTTCACTATCATCTAATGAGCTGCTATCTTCCTAGCTGTAGAGACTTTTCTTGTCCTTGAAGTACTTCTTCTTGTTGTCAAACCTTCTAAATCCCTTTTTTTAATTTTATTAGGCCTAAATGACCTCTTGCCATCATCATGACCTTTATCATGCTCTTCATCATCATCCTATTTATAATTATGAGTGAAACTCTTAGTAAAATGGCCTACCTCTCCATAATTGAATCATTTGAGGGGTAGTTTACCCTTATACTTGCCTGAACTAATTTTCAAATTTATTGAAATCAAAGCAATTAGTTCATCCTTATCTATATAAGAAATTTCATCCTCCTTGGGTTTATATAATAAATGTCAATTGTATATGATTTGTTAAACCTTTATAATGCACACAAATCATCCTTATGGAGTCTAAAACATGATCTAATATCTAATTCATCATTAAGCATCAAAACAACATCAAAATGAGCTCAATTACCCTTCTCGGGTTACTTGCAGAACATGCACAAATACAAACTCAAATTTGAACCTCAATATCTTTGACTTTAAACACTTTCAAACATTCAAATTAGGTTTATTAAATGCACCATGGATTCCTATTAAACTTTTCCTTTTATAACACCTTTAAATTCAACCTAGATCAAAATTTATGGGCAAAATACATAGCGCTAGATTCTCCCTTTGCAAAATTCAAATATTCAAATACAAACAGTCACAGTTAAACCTTGGATACATTACTTGAATTTCATGTCCTCACATATTCATATTAAATTTTCACCATCGATCTTTTTCAAACTTTAATTCATAGTGTGTCAATGCCTAAATGTTAAACTTTGACTAGTTGAGCTCACCTCATGCACTCCATCGATCACTTCGATATTGTCCTAGCTTTAACAATACTAGACAACTATCACTTTGACCTCTTGACTTTAATTCACTTCACTGAATTCTATTTGTATAATCATCTACTCACCATTGATCCTTGGAAGAAGCTTGATCTTTATCTTTGCATAGTGTTAAACATTGAACACTTAGCACCATCTCGTTGCTTCATGACATCTTGGAGCAACGCACTCCATTGATGATATTCAAAATTTGCCTTGTACAAAATTGACTATGGGAGACATTAAAATCTATCTAAAAATCAAACTTTGAACCAAAATAAATTTTATATCGCTCACTTGCATGTTGTCAAATTTGGACCATCTGATCTCCTCACATAGGAGAATCCAATCACGTGTCACAATGTTCCTTAATATTTTGCATGTGTGAGATAAAATACCAATAATATGCTCACTCATATTTTTCTATCATAAAGCCGACAATGTCAAGAATTATAGGGAAGGCCAACTTTACACATGCATATGTTTTGAAGTGCTTCAGCACATGATCTAAAATTTAGCACAAATTAGTTAGGCTCAAAACTTAACAAACCCATATGATCATCTTGTTCTGAAACACCTACATGTGTGAGATATGCCATCACCAAAATACTTAGCTCTTTCTTGCCTCATTCAAATTTGTCTAAGTATGGGAAAACAATGTCAAACTTCTTGGGATCCCAACTTTGCACTTGCATATATTTTATTGTGCTTAGGCGTATGACCTAAGATTTAGCAAATAAGAACTAGAAAAAATACTGAACAAATCTATGTGACCATTTCCTCCTGAATCTCCATGCATGTGAATGTTGATATCATCAACATGCTTACTCAGCTCTAATTGAACATAGAAAAAAATGTCAAAATGCTTGAGATCCCAACTTTTCACCCACATATCTTTGACTAAGCTTAGGTACATGACCTCAAATTTAGTGCATAGAAACTAGGGACTAATGTGATCACAACCAAATAACCAACTCTTTCTGACTCATCTAAATACGGCAATGGTGACATTAGTAAACTACCTTCTAATATTTTCTACCACTACACCCAAAATATATATATGAAAATAATGATCAACTAGATGAAATCGACTTATGCACATAAGCACTCAAATCATAAAAAACCTCTTATATGACCCCTTGCACATGCTCAATACTCTATACTCATCCCTGAACGTCCCTATCCATGCCAAAACTGAAGATCAACAAAGTCTCCTTAAAGTACACTAGGACAAGCACATTGCATACTTTGTCATTATCACTTAGGCTATCATTAACACTTCATACACTCACCAGGACACCTCCATGACATCACCATGACATCATTGACAACTCTCCAACACCTTCCTCTATTACTTGGGATCTAATGTGGAGATATATTTTTTAACTTTATTTTTTAAATTCAAATATTAAAATTAATAGTAATATAAGTTTAATTTTTTATGTTTTGATAACAGGCCCATTTTTTATATGGACCCATAGAAGGATGCCATTGAAACTATTTGTTATGCTTCCTCTACTTCTATTGTCCTAAAGAGGAGGTATACTTTTAGTTTCATTTTTTAAATTGAAGTATTTAAATTAATTATAATAGTATTTTATTTCTAGGGTTTTAATAGTGGATTCATTATTTATATGGACCTACATGAGGATGAGGTTGAACATAGTGGACATCCTTCCTCTACTAATAGGGACTTGATGCCAAGGAATAATTTGTAGTAATTTTAAAATTGAATTATTTCAGTTACATATTTATCTAATATTTATTTTTGTTTTATGTCTACATCAAATGTGCTTCGTGGTTGTCCTATATCAAGTAGGGACACTTGTGTAGGACCTTCTGTCTTCATCATGCTTTGCCGCATACTCATGTGTTACTCTAAAACCAACTATAAAATTCTCCTCTGATCCATTTCTTTGTGCTTTTGGAAAGCTAACATGCCCATTACTTAATAAAAGAATCACCAAAAACTCACACCTGCTTGAAATAATGAATATTACATTTACATCCGTAATTAATCCTTTATGATTAAAAAGGAAGGCCTCCTAGATTAACCTTGGTTTGCCAAATGTCAATGTAAGGTTATGATCTTGAAACCTATGGGTTATGGGCCCATTGAGAACTACTCCTCCAAGATTTGAGCCATGGTTCTATTTTAAATATTCATCATCTATGCTTAAGCTAATGATTTCAATATTTGTTCATATAATTTAAATATCCATGCAACCTCAAAGTGATCATTACCATGCATCATTGTATCATACTATACAATCAAATGATCAAAATCTTATTGTAGGCTTATGGCCATAATCCCATAATTATCCAATGATGATGATTATGAAAAGACATATTCCCCAAAGTCACCCTTCGGGTTGTGTTTGCATAGTGGCATAGTCATTTAGGAGCTGCATCCAAGCTTAAAAGCATGGATGAATCAATCATTTAAGCACTATTCCATGTATAGAACTGTCAACTTAAAGCCAATATTTATTCTCGAAGCTTACAATAACCTATCGATGTAATAAAAATAAAGACAAAGAAAGTGTACTAATTATTTTATAACTTCTTCAAACTTAATTGTTTGATGAACAAGACAACTGTTAACTTAAACTTGATGCACACATGCGAATGTGGCTAACTTACTCATCAAACTTGCTCGTTGGGTGTTGCCATGTCCCCTCTTAGTATATATAATGATATGTGCCATCATTTTGCATATTCGATACTTTTTCCAAGACCTAAAACATAATTCCTGCCCTTGCGATGCAAATAAGCATCATGATGACAATTGGCAACTCTTAAGTTAGTGACAAGGTCATGGGGGATAACACATATTGCTCCTTCCAAAAGATACAACACTATGACAAGGCGAGATGTGGTTCTAGGCGGGAGTCTACATCCATTTCGACTGAGCAAGAATTCAGAGTCAATCCACATGGAAACGAGCTACATGTTAAAAAGCCTTTAGCTAAATGTTGCGAGGTTACGGCATTCTGATGCATGGCATTGAGCGATCAGGTCGCACCCCTCAGAATATATAACGATGTGAGGTCAATCCATGTGGCAGTTCGTCATCCCTCAAACTAATCCATTTAAATTCCTTTGTCAAAACTTGCGAAGCTACAACTAAATGTGTGTTTGACAAGGTCTACATAAAATTTCCTTGTAAATTGTGGATATACGACTGCATATAATCGTGACATATGGCATGAAAAGCAAAGAAACCTCATGCCATTGTCAAACTACGAGCGTATGCGCCATATGTGATGACAATGCTCAGCTAACTGCACACAATATGTAACTTAGCATAAAGCGATGGAAAATCGCCAAGTGCTAATGTAACTTTATACCTTAGATAAATTTGTGAAATATTGAAAAGATGCACTATAATGCGACAATACAGGTGGCGGGACTGCTTGGCAAGCTAAAAATTGTGACAAGTCAGTGATCAATCATATTCGAGATTGGCTAAGGAAGTGGCCAGAAGAAGACATGGCCAATTTAGAACCGCACGACTAGAAAATACACATGGGAACAAGCATAGATAATCGGAAGGATAATGACAAATAAAACTCTCATGTGTCCAAGTGTGAAAGAGCACGAAGGTGCCAACTAAGACAAAGCTCAGACACTTCGTAAATTGGCTAAATTAGAAAGCGACTGAGCCTGCAACTACGGCCAATTTTGATGCCAATTGGCTGAGGAAATAAATAATTTCAAGATTAAGCCATGCAACTAAGCCAAAAATGCATGGGACTAGGTGCGAGTAGGCGCGAATACAAAAATACTGTGTTTTTTTGGCCTGCATAACAAAAGGATGACCTAAGATCGAGATAATAAGGGTCATTTAACAAATGAAAGAGATAGGATCATTTACCCAGGAGGTTACCTTCCTTTAATTACAAAGAATGGAATGAATTAATGAACAAGGGCTAGGTGCCTCAATCCATAGTGGATCCACACTGATATATACTTGGCTAAAGCTAAGACACCAATAACTACACCTTCCATGCATTCTCGTAATGACGAGCAGTAATGATATCTCCTTTGGATCTATAGAACATTAAACCATTATAAATCTCAATCTCATTGTTCAAGGGAATGTCAAAACTTGATTTAAATTCCCTTTTAGATTTCCAATATATGAATATAAATTATGTGCAAGACTTTAGTGAAATCACTGCAAAAATATGTATTTTACTAGTCGTTGGGATATTCACATCATTATAGGAATAAAAATAATTTCTTCTTAATGAAAATTATATGGCTATTAGTTTCCTCAACATAATTTTGACCATTTCTCTTATCTATAAAGAGACCCCCAAGAAAAAACCAAGACAACAAAAACCAACAAATATTCCTTGTCCTATAAACTTCTAATTATAAGAAGCTTAATTGGTTTATTCACCAATAATTCTCGATTTCATAGGCATCTTAGATTAGTAAAACAAAACAATCTAAACAAGGGTGTAAATCACCAAGTCCCTACGAAAAACAGAGGCTAAGTCTGAAAACCAATTTATAGCTTTAAATTCAAAATAAAATGTTAATTGTATAAATAAATTGAAATTACATAGTTCTGACCATAACGATCCCCGCAATCAAATTTTCAATCATGACACCATAAGCATAATACCAAATCCTAAATCTGTTGCCACTAAAACCCACATTTTGTTTGCAGAAACCTAATCATACCCACCTCTTTTCTTAGCAATATTTGAAAGCTCATAAAGACCAATTGTCTTTCCATCTAAGATAATGGGTAGCACAAGCTTGCATTGTACCTGTGGATATTCAATCCTATAGGTAGTTAAGGTTTGATCAAACAACTCTCTTTGCTTAGCCCTAGGAGGTAGATTCCCACATGAGTTTGACTGAGGAGTAGAGTATCACGAAAATTGACCCTCAAGCCCTCATTTTTAGATGATTTTCATTCAACCATTGAAAGAGGATCAGATGCTACCATTTGAATATTAGACACGTACTCCAAGCTTAGGCAAAAACAAGGTGCCATGCCTTTAACACCCAGTGCACAACCAGTAAATATCTTTCAAAACTGAAGCATTTCAAGAATAACTCCTATAAATCCCTGCAACATTTAGGTGTGAGTCATCAAAGGCTATATGCGTTCTTAAATAAAGCCCTAAATATTAATGCCTTTAGGGGCATATACTTACTCCATGAACCTAAAAAAGCTACTAAGCCAAAAGATTAAATTTTTTTGGTTGTTATAGTAAACTTTCTCAATATCTTACGGCATTGACCATATCATTCAAAAATAGCAAATAAATTCAAAGGAAAAAACCCAAATGCCAAAAACCGCTATTACCTGATTTCTACATAGGAAAATTGATTTTCTAGCAGGATTCTGAATAAAACCTTTGATTA
This sequence comes from Torreya grandis, assembly GCA_037957365.1. Taxonomy (NCBI): domain Eukaryota; kingdom Viridiplantae; phylum Streptophyta; class Pinopsida; order Cupressales; family Taxaceae; genus Torreya; species Torreya grandis. The sequence goes on from JARHVA010006310.1 coordinate 752,375, forward strand.
AATTTAAGCACTATCTTCATGCAACCAGCAGTTGAATAAAAGACATTCAAAATATGGAGCATTTTATTTCTTTTTATAGAAGAAATGAAATAGTGAATTAGTTATACCAATCATCCACTTAAAGAAAATTGAGAGAATTCTCTCCTCCAAATATTGGAATCCTTTGTAGAAAGGTAATTTGTAAATACAAACATTGTTTAGAATGACTCATAACCCTAAAGTTTCTTATAAATAATATCCTTTAATACTTGCAGATAATAGCCTTCATCTGGTTGACGGATGATTTCAAAGTTCATAAGGTCATCTTTACCATTTGGATATTTTATGCTCATAATCTTTGACATGTTTAACTCACTAATATCTATAAATTTGAATAATAATAGTCAATTTAATTTATATTTTCATAAACAATAGAATTTATAAGACAAAAAAAAACATACAGTGTAAATCATTCATAGCAAGAATTGATCTCTATCCATCAAGCATGCACACTCAAATCATTGTTGGCATTAAAGCACAATCTTTGAAGATTTCAGTAGTGAAAAAAATATATTTGCTATTGAAATGTTTGGACAATATTGAGATGACTTAAATAGACACCAGTAAAATCCCCAGTCAAAAGAGTGAAAGGTTACCGTCAATACACTAATGTATGTAATATGATAGCTCCCAAGAAAATTGAACTTTTAAAGAGGTAACCAAACTTAGCAATACAAAAGGGCATTCCTTACAGATGGATAAAAAATCCAATATCTAATCAAGTTCCAAATGACTAGGGTACTTCAAGACAACTATTACTCCGTAAATATGACTACTAAGGTAATAGGAGAACAAGAAGGAGCTTTTTGTTCAAATCAGATGGTGTAGATCAAGATACATAAAGGTAATCTTATATTGTGATTACAAAACCAATTATAAAAAATAAGGCCTAAATATGGCTATCGATTCAATAATGGTGAAATGCCAAATGGGGAAAAACATAGCATTCACTGGATAATGTTAATATAAGAAAAGTATGACAAAGATGCGAGATTGACTTAGATATGAAAGTACCAACTAAAGGAAATGCAAGATAGAGGATAGCATAGGTTTCATGATCAGTATGCTACTATGCACCTTTATGCAATCACAATTCACCAGAACTTTACTTCTTCAAAGGTGATCCTCTACTGCCACTTTCAGTAGCCTCTCTCTGCTTCTTTTTGTCTTTAAATATATTAATCATGGTATCTACAATAATTGTTCAACCAAATATGAATTTGTTAGGTTTCCACCATAGTAATGTTACACAAGATAATTTTGCTTGTAAACACATCATTACGATGAAGAAAAATTCAGAGTGACATGACGCCCTAGATTAGTATTTTGATGAGATCTTGGAGTGATTCTTAGTACTTGCAAATATAATATCAGTACAATGTCATCAGACAGATATTTCATATAAGAGTGTAAGATAAATGATAATAAAAAAAATAGTTCAACATGAAAATCCATGACTGGAATTTGCTAATTTAAGCCTCTTTCCAAGCCTCTTTTTTCTCTTTACAGGCCTCAAAAACATCAAAAATCCCATACTTTTCTTTTGGAATTCTGTCAAGGTCAAAAGGCTACAAAACATAACAATGGTGGCACCTTTTCAGTAGGATAAAACCCATAATAAATGATTTCCCATGTTGAGAAAACATATTAATCCCCCTTTACAAACATAATATAAGCTTTCTGGGTGATTTTTCTCTAATTAGTTTTTTAAAGCCATCTCAAAATAAGCAGTTGTTCAAAGTACTGGCACTATTTGAATGAAGGATCAACTCCCTCAATCCACTCCTTCAACCAAGTCTTCTTCTTGATAATTATGATGTATCATGAAGGTTCCCTTGTAGCCAAAGGACAAGTTTGCTAAGCTACAATGTATTGGAGTAAGAAAATCCAACCCCAATAGGTGATTCTAAAAACAAGGTGTTTACCACTGTAAAAAAAAGACAAATGATTTTTGACGTAGAGAAACATTAAGGTATGTTATAGTAATAAGTATAGGCAATTAAGAAGAGAAATATTTGATAGACCTTGATTCTAGGTATAGGGATTATTATACAGTGTTTTTCCATCTAGTTGTACATGGAACAGTCTTAGTTTAGTCATTGCTCCAACCCCAAATGATGAACATCCCGGCCCTCAAATGTAAAAGTGAGTAATGCATTATTTCCATGGTATTAAATTTTAAGAGTGAGATAACAACATACCTCCATTAAGCCATAGAAGAAGAGGCTTGTTGGCCAAGTTGAAAATCATCCTCTTTTGTAGATGGGTATTTGTATACACTAAATTGATGCCCAACTCCACTCCCACAAATGTTAAATTTTTCTAGCAAACTATTTGCCATCCATGTGGGATGTCAAGGGGAAACTATCCATGTCCCACCATAGAGAAACCTTTTCCATCTTCCTATGCAATATATAGTAAACCCTTTTTTTGCAATCTATTCTAAGCCTTCTAAAGGAAAATTGGGCTTCAAAATTGAGATGGAGAACTGGGTTTTACCCTCAATTTTTTCTAGACTAATTAATACATTTCTGAAATGATTTGGCCCAGAGAATGTCATAAATTATTCATACCAAGGAAATGAGTTCTTATACAATCCTATGTAGGGGAATCAAAAAGTACCTATGGATTCATTCTAGCATGGATCAAAACACAAAAACATGCTCCCAATTAGAATTCCATGTAAATGTAATTAATCCCTAAATAATAATAATAATAATAATAATAATAATAATAATAATAATAATAATAATAATAATAATAATAATAATAATAATAATAATAATAAAAGGTCTCAAACCTAAACTATGCCAGGGAAGAGCAAATCACAGAGGGAGAGAGATGTACCTATACCCATACTAGGGACTTATCAGTGCCCTAATTTAGAGAAACTATCTTTGCTTTCATGATATAATTGTTAAATGTAGGAAATAGATATGAGGTAGCTCGCACTCCCATAAATAAAAATGCCCACAATACATATACATTATATATATGCCATGTTTAGACATGGAGATAAATGCATATTTGTAGTTTGTTGAAAGCATAGAGGGCCTTTCTGAGTCCATTAAAATCCTTGACTAAAATGGAATGTGTTTCTTCTTCATTTGAAACAACTGAGAAAAAAATAATGGCATCCATTTTTCTCTTGGGTTGAGTTAAAAGAAAAGAAAATAATAGAACTTGATATGGCAACCATGTTAATGTTGTTGGATGAGAAGGCTGCTTTGGAGGTTCAAACCACTAAACTTCAAACCCTAACCAACTATAGCCCATGCACATTACTGCTAGCATGTTGTAATAAAATGAGTTGTGAATTAATTATAGTGATAGACATAGATAAACATAGATAGAAGGCCAACTCATTAACTACATACCAATTGTAAATAACATTAATGCACTTTGACCAATTTTGATAGACTGGAACTGTGCCATAACATCTAAGTTTTTGAGCCATTAAAACATAGGTAATATTGTTTGTTATTTATAAAATTAAAAAATATTTCTATTATTTTTTCTAAAACTATAGACATTTCTTCAACACACAAATCAACATTCTATTATTGATGAAGGGCAGGAAGAATAATACCAGGTTAAACAAAAATGAATGCTACAGTCCCTCCGTTTGGGACTAATAAGATGAATAGTCACCTTATCATTGACATTATCATGAGACACTATGCTTGGAAATAAAAACAAACAATGTTCATTATCATTTTGATTTATGCAAGTTGTTTCACCCAATGATTTAAAAAACATAATTATTCTCAGATAATTTGCCTATAATATAATGGAGAATAATGTATATATTCATTTCTAGAAAAACAAACCATAGATATCTAATTATGATCCATCCCTATATTTTGAAGAGCATATAACATTTATGCCTTTGATTAGATAATGAGGTACAACTATTTGATTATTTTTGAACCAATCCAGATCTCACATGTGATTATGAGTAACATGAAAATATTCAATATTACTATCATTATATTTTCTCTTAAATAAATTAAGTATGGATTATCCCAAATATGCATATCATGAAATTTATTCCATAATGTATAGTTATATCAATATAGAATCATTTATTTAACATAGAGAGATGGTCTTGTTACGAAGCATTTAAAATAGATGAACATATTTGCCTCCAAGCTAGTTTTCATCCATTCTAACAACAAAGATTAATACTATTTATTGAAAAATCTGCAAGATCATTGCAATCCAATTTAACTTGTTATTAATTATTATTTTTCCCTTGAAACAAGTATGTAAAAAAAAGGGAAAGTTAGAACATAGTCACCTTTGTCTCATAGTTTTTATGTTTGATCATAAAACTTCATCATGCTCATCCTTCAATACAAATTAGGAGACTATTTAGTGTCATGTTCCATTAACCACCTACACAATGTTTTCACATAGTCCATAGGGTAAGACCGATAAGTCCATATCATAGCTATATCCTTTTTAGTTGTGACATTCTCCAATTAATTATCTTAGCTTGGTTGAGCAGCAAAGTGTTTGACAATGCTATAAAGATTTCCATCAACTAAACAGTATACATGGATAACTATTTTAAGATCTAATGCTTTAAAAAATGTTGCTAATACTTTCCTTCAGGTGAACATTTATCTTTCTACTCTTTCATTGGCCATAAAACTATGAAGGCATTGCAATAATGTGGCTCAACCTAGATGAGAATCTATACAATGTGATACCTACAGCTAATGTGAAGTTTTCACAATGGATACTTTTTCCTCCGTTTACTAAATTTCTCCAAATAAATCTCTCCTTCAATACTAATTGTCCCTCTCTATAATTATGTGTTTCTTCATATGTAACTCCCTCCGTGTCAAAAAATCTACTTCCTTGGAAGGGATGCCTTTTATATATCATCTTATTCTCCTTTGTCAAAGAGTCATTGTGATCATTTATTACATAGTTTACCTTGAGCTAGTCTCATAAATTATGATATTGTGTTCCATGTTATTCTCTTACTTATAGATTGCTAGTAGCTTAATTTTCCTCTATTCGCATTCAATTCTTGTATGATTTAAGATAAAATGCTATTTCTTATAGTCATTCTTCATCTTGTATGCATTTTATTTTGTTGTTGAGAAGCTAAAACCTTCCTTAGGCTACTCATATCCCAATTTTTTATCAATCATTTCCAACCACCATGGCTTTGATTTTGGCCTACATTTATTTTATTTATTTATTATTGTAGTATTACTATTCATTGGTTTGTCTTATTGGTAATTTAAATATGATTATAATTGATAATTAAAATTTTTTTATGGTTAATACACAAATATTGTGGCTTATCTTCTTATTATATTTATTATCCATATGAAATGTTCCTCATGTGTTTATGCCACAACGGAAAAAGTGATAAGAACTCAAGCACCCAATATGCCATATATTCAAATGTACATAAAGTGAGCCTTATTGTAAATCTACTTATTATATATATGATTACTTTAGTTATCCTTTTTATTTTTCTTTCTTGTCCCACATCAACTCAGAGAATACTTTGATGGATTAAATTCAATTCCAGCTAACTCTTTAATGATTTTGAGTGATGGAAAATAGAATAAATAGAATGTGCCAAACCTGAGTACAACATATAGGGTGAAAATTTGTATCCTATGGTGGAAAATAATCCATATGAAGTGTGTGTATTTTGAATCTATGATAACATCCCACACTCTTTGAAACATTTTATTCCCAAACATGTTTAGTTGAATTTCCATCTGGTGTTGATAACATTAATATTCAAATGTTATGAATCTAAAGGAGTTGATAACCTAGTTAGGTTTTATACCAGTGGATGGTCATCTCATCCACCAAATTATAGTTTTCCCACCATATAGATGGTGTCTAGCACCATTGTTTTCTAGATGCACATTAGGTATGACATTATGTATCTCTAAAATTGGTTCATGATCACGAGCCTATAACTAAAATTCATCCATTATAATGGGCCCAACCATCCTCTCCTTATATTTATTATAAAATAGATTAGAGATTACCTTAATTTCATTTGAAAACAACCATATGATTTAATCCATAAGGCTAGAGTAAAGGGAACTCATAGAAAGTAAGTACATGATACCACCAAAGAGAATTATACTTAAGAGAAAGCCAAAATCTATGTCCATCTCCATTCCAAATTAAGTGTATTTTCATCAATTTAAAATCCTTCTAGATGATCTCTAAACATATAATGCCACCAATGGTGATAGGGATATGTGTGAGAAATAAGGATTGGAAACTAAATAATTTCTACCCTACCTTGCCCATAGGAATGACTTATGTGATAAAATCCTATGTGAAAATTTATAGGATTTTTCACCTTCTAATGGACATAAGATCCATTTGAAACAAAAATCATAACCTTGGATTTTTATGTCTAGAAGATTGATTTTTCCTATTGCTTTTGGTTCACAGAAGATATCCTTGGAAACTCTTTGGAATAGTCTACTACCTTTAGAATTGGCCCTCATAATTTTATTAGGAAATCTTAGAAGGTGTCCAATAAGATGAAAAATAAAAATGAGTAGCATCAAACAGCTTGGAATAAAATTGATTTTTTTTTCTAAATAGAGTGTTTTATAAATATAATAAACAAACTATTACTCAACCTTTTTAACTACACAGTTCAAAAAATTAATGGGATTGACTTGAATGTTAAAATGGATACAAAGGAACTTGAATTGCTCACTAGGCTAAATCCAATGCCATTTTTACTTATGGAGCCAAGTGGGCAAGAGGGAGAAATATTTTTTATATCACTATGTTTAATTCCATTGAATGGAAGATACAAAGGCAAAACAAAAAAATCAAGACATTCCAAGGAATTGGATATTTAAAAATCCTCTTAAGCCAATGTGAGAAAGGTATTAGTAGAAAAAATCCCATTAACCATCTTATTCTATGAGTGTGCGAGTGAGATACATTTAATAAAGCCTTTATAATTATTGTATACTAACATATTGTTGAACCCCTTAGAAAAAAATGCTTAAAAATAAGGAGAAAGTGAACACCCTTGGAGAATAAATTAAAAAAACACAAACTTCTCATATTGGACACTATTGATAGTGATATAATAGAAACCATCCTAAAAAAAATTAATAGTATACAAACCTAGATCTAAATCATATGGCCTAAATCATTGTCAAGATAAAATTTATCTCAATCATATCATATGTGTAGACCCTCAAATGCTACTTCCAAAAAAATGACCACAATTTTATTCTTTTAATTCGCTTAATCATCTTTGAACAAAGTGAATGAACCCATTTATTAACAACACATTCACCAAAATCTCAAATCTACTTGCAATAAGCAACATTGAGACTTCATTCAAAATTAATCCTTTTAAATTAATATGGATGGTCTTCGAAATGTGTCTCATTTTTTCAAACACAATATTACAACCCTATACATATGGGTTATGGGTCCACATGAGATGTTATCCTCAAGGTGGGGTCATGATTATCTCACCATATTTAACCTTGTTATATATTCACCCTTAATGATTTGAGATTGATCGTACAAAAAATATGTTTTGGTTGTACCATGATCACTATAGTGCATCAAGGTCTCATACCACCTTCTTGGATATTCACAAGTGGTTTTAGTCTCATTATATAATTATATGACCTACATATCATATAATTTTTCATGGCTTAAGTATCACCCAATACAATCTTGGTGACTAATAAAGGATGACATTAAGAAAATATTACTGAATGATGACATTAAGAAATATCTTTACGAATGATTTTATAAGATACATTAAGAAGGGTAATAGGTTTCCAACCTGTAATAAGCTCCATGTTCCCAATTTTTATAATGTAATCAATATTATATTGTTTAATAATTATTTCAAGGGTGTTGGTTTCTACATTTTCGACCTACACTCTATGTAAATCTACGCCCATAGTATCACATAAATATAAGATAAATTTACATGGAAACCCATCAATACCATGAGATTTATCAACAGCCATTTACATAACAACCTTCTAGATATCCTTGATTAATAGTAGGAAATCACAAGCTAGCCATTATCTTTCAGTGAGTTTAGAAAGAAGAACTTGAAGACATTATGACAAAGCATTATATCTCTTAGGTATGGAAGGTTGATAAAAAAACATGCCATAGTAAAGGGAGACAAAATATTATATAATATTTGAAATAAGTACAAGATGAGTATCAACATCTTTTATACCTTTATGAGTGAGCTTACCAAAACCCTAAGTGATACCAAGTGGAAAATAGTAGGGTGGTAGTGGTGACTACACTTACAGAGTTGAGGTGTCTTTGACAATGGATACAAGAGGAATATGGGCAAAGGTAACTGCCTTCATGGAGAATAAGAATACAAAAAAGGAAAATGTATTGCATAAATTAGCGATAGTAAGGGATTTTTTTTATATTTATATTTAGGAGAGCACATATAGAACAATGATATGCATGTAGGATTCCATTTAAGGGATTTGAACACATGTATGGTCCATAAGAGTGAACATGTAACAAAGGTACTAGTATCAAGAGAGACATTTTATGGAAAAGGATGGAAAGATGTTGAACCACTGCATATGACCCTTAGATTGCAAATCTGAAAATGGTATAGAAGGGTCTTCATTATGTTTTACCATTTCATCATTTTGAGACTATTTCTGCTCTTTTGATGTTGTTGTTATGTTGTGTTGTGTTGCATTTTGGTCTTTTTATAGGTAATATTTTATTTTTTATTTTTTAATAACCATTCATGTTTCATGTATGTTTAGTTTCATGCAATGGGTAGAATCCCTCTTTAAAACCCCTTTTTACCAATAATAAAAACACATTTTGTCAATTTCTTGGAATGGAACAACATGAAGAACTCCTTGGAAGCCCAATCTTTTATTTTCAATTAATACATATGCACTTGAGTTTGAGATCCTCGAGCTTTAATGTGGTCCACCACATTAAGCTTATGTATTCATAAAGAAGCATGTTTTTTTTTTAAATCACTTCTAAAAATAGATTACTTTAATTAATGTGAAACTAGAATAAATTAATGGTGTGAAGCATCTTGAGCATCACAACTTAAGATAGTTGTTTGCATCTCTAAGATCCATAAAAACAATGTATGACTAATGCTATTATCCCACCATTATATCCATCCAAAAGCTTCACAAAGCCTACATGTAAAGTTCAATTTTTTAGTGATATATTTTTTAGTCCAACACTAATGCAGATGAACAATTTAAAGATAAAATTATCACTTGAAATTTTTTACTTGGGAGTAATCCATTAAAATTCAAACCCAATAAAACTTTTGGTAAGTTTCATTCTCATATTTTATTATATTTATAAGGTTTTTTAAACAAGTATTAAAAAATGATTAATGAAAAGAGAAAAAATATAATTATCAAATTATTATATTTTATCCTCTTTCAATTACCCCTTGTTTGTTTTATTTAATTTATGCATATTCTTATTTTTTAAACATTATCTATTTATTTTTAAAATAATACAAATTATTTATATTTAATAATAATTTTTCAATGAATTACATTCTTTATTAACTTCAAATTATGACAACTAATCATTTATATTTCTTGCATAGCACTATACTAAAATTATTGGAAATTTGCATTCTATGCGACATGTAGAAAGAATACTCCCCTACACAATGTTAAATGTTTAACTCAATCCAAATGTGCAAATAAACAATAAAATATTTAACAATAATATGTAGTGTCATAATATATTATGAAATCGAGAATGCTGGCTTCTAAATCCAACTTGACATTTTGTTCTTATTGTATTCTCATTTAACTATTGAATGATTTTCTGTTCGGGAACATGTGAAAAAAAAGATAGATATAGATATATATAATATTATGGGATACATTTAATCTTATAATTTTAATTAAACTTTGATAAAAAAAATTAAAAAATTTAAATTTCTATTAAAATTTATATAATTATTTTTTATACTATAAAAATAATTTAATATAAAATAATTATTTAATAGATTAAAATATTTAATTAAATTTTATATTGAGAAAAAACTTAACTTACATTAACAAATATATTTATATAAATATTAATTATATAATTATATATTTATTGTTTTTTTAGAAGTTTAGTTAAACTATTTTTCTGTCTAAATAATTTTTTTTATTTTTATAATATCTATTGAATATATATTAGATATCATTTTTAATAGATTGTCTAAATCTTAATTTTTTAGAAGTTAATAAATATTCTTAAAATTAATTGCTTATTTAAAAAACTCTTATTATTTTTATGATAATCTCTTTATTTTGAGATGGGATCTTCAAGAATCAATTCAGAATCTAAAAATTAAATATCTGATGTTTTAGGTTGCAGTATTATTAAAATATTTCTTAGGAAATGATATAGAGAACTTAATTTAATTTATTAAATTTTTTGATTTTTTTTTTTTTTTTTTTTCAAATTTTTTTTTTTTTTTTTAAATTTAAATTTAATATTTTTATGTATATCAAAATAAATAAATAAATTTTTAAGCTTATTATTAATTATATAATATGTTTTTTATTTTTTAAATAATATTTAATTTTTTCTATTATTAATTTTTATTTAATCATTTTTATATAAAAACTTTCTCGACTTATTATAATATAATTTTATATTTTATAATCTAAAATATTTGATAATAAATAATATCTTATTTAATTTAATTGCCATACATTAATGTGTGGGAAAATTAATTTAGAAATTATTTTGGTGCAAAGCTCTTAATCTTATTTTATCTATAAGTAATATTTGATTTATTTATTATAAATTATTTAATTTTAAATAAATTTTATAAATTAATTTCTTTTCAGGGATGTAAAAGATTGTTTTATATAAATTTTACAAATTAATTTAAATATTAAAAATATTGCTGGTTTTAATTTTATAAATTTGAATTATTATTTGTTTTATTTGAAATAATAATTTTTTAATTGTAATTAATTTTTTTTTAATTGAAAAGTGTTTATATTAAACCATTAAAAATTACAGAGATGGAGGTGGGGTACTAGGCTTTAGAAGGTCTTCTCTCTTACCAGAGACCAACACAATAGATGGGACGCTTCGCTTCCTCCGCCAGAGAAGTTATAATCAATTTGAGTTCACTTTTATGTAACTTTTAAGTCGGATCAATTTCCGTTCACGATGTGTGTTTTGATGCAGCTGCTGTCCTGCCGGTCATTTAACCAAGAGCAATGGCAATGCAAGGGGAAGGACGGTGGATAAGTTTAGACCATTAAATATTAGATTGTGACTAGATAATATCCTATTTGACTACCTGTACCTTTTTTTTACATCCACCAGAAAAAACATTGTTAGACTGCATGTACTGTAAACAGTGGACACGTTCAACGAAGTATATAAATTACCTCAGTTTGATTAATTTATAGTTCCCATAGCGGCTGTAAAGAAGGAATGGATCCACTTCATCGTACATGATATCTTCAATTGGTTGTAATGTGCTATCAGGGGGATAAAGAACTCTGTCTGCGTGACTGTCAACTGGGATTCCATCTCAGCGTTTTGCTTCCTCATTTACTGGATTGCACATGCACATCAATGGATGGGATCCTTCAGAGTTGCAGTTGCTTCATATAACTTAAAATAATAAGATAATGAAAGTTTATAGAATTCATCATAATCTCAGAATAGGGCGAGGGCGAGGGCGAGGGCGAGGGCGAGGACGAGGGATAAAAATATATATATAAATATATTTGAAACATTTTATTATTTTATTATTTTAATATAATTTTATTATATAAAATATTAAAAATACATAAATTTACATAATTAGTAGTCACAGTTTTAACTGTGAATATCAGAAGACAAAACACTGACTCAAAACATAACATTGAAAACTAGAAAACAAACTGAACCAAACATTATGATAATATGTCTAATTTGAAACTCTCTCTACACCGTTGCAATCTTGTCTGGATCCTCTGATGGTAAATGAATAGCCAACACACATTTTTCGAAACATTTCTTGCATTGCAATCTATAAGTCCAAATTATAAACAATTCCTTTTTCCATGGCGAGATGACGTGATTCTTTTTTCCATGGCGAGATGGAATGGTTTGCATAGGTGGTAAGGAGTCCAAATTATAAAAAATTCCTTTCAGCACATGGGAAATTTCAACCTTTGTCCGCATAAGCAGCATAAATCGGTGTGATAGATGATGTGGCTAAAATCAAAATTTCTTATTAGTTTACAAGCCATCACATTTCATCTGCTGTTGTTGTTGTTGTTGTTGTTGTTGTTGTTGTTGTTGTTGTTGTTGTTGTTGTTGTTAACAAAGTTAAATATTGGATTTGTTTGTGACATAGTTTACACCCGATTTTTTGGTAGAGGGATATTGGAGGGCAATGCCATCCATTAAGGGTGTCCATTGAATTCTATTCTTAGGAAGGAAAGTCTTAATGTCATCTTTCACTCTATTTTTAAGAGGAAGAATCTGAACGATACTTTGTCAATTAAATGTATTTATCTTTATGAAGTTTGTATGTAATTTATAACAAATTCGCATTTAATTTGTTCATCTTGAGTTAACAAATCATGATATCTTATATCATGGATGTTTCTTTAGTTTTTGCTAAGGTTTTACCACGTAATTCTATTGTTTTGTCTATTGCTTATTTAGTTGATTTATTTCTATTATTACAAATTTATATTTTGTTTACTAGTTACTTGTTGGTAAGTGTCTAGTTTCCTAATAGTTGGGTGGGTACCGGGGACATCGGAAGAGGTGTTATTTTCAATCATTTCAGCTATACTATAAGTTTTTAGAGCCTCATACTTCAATATTATAGAGTTCATTCAAAATAAATAACTTTTTCAATGTAGCCAATTAAAATATTTGAATTAACATATTATTATAATAATTATAAAATTTTGCTTTTAAAACTGTTGGAATATTCTTTAGGGTTTTATTGTAGAATATTCTATTTTTAATTAGATAGGGTAAAAAACACATGTTTTAGGAGGACCTAAAACCATGAAAATAAAAGATATAGCAATACAGCTCGAAGGAGACGCTACAACAAATGGTTCATGAGATACTAAACAACCACTAAACCATACCTCGCCAAAAAGAAAAAACTACCTACAACAAGAGACCAACCAGAAACATAGAGTTTTTAATAAAAATTCTCTCCACAAAACCACAACAATACCATAGCAAAGCAAAGACCTGTCAAAAGGCCCAAACAAAACAAACAACAAATAGGCATCCAATAGCTCACTACCAACTGAAATTAGACCAACAACCACAAGATGCAGACCAACCAACACAAACTGTCCTGCATCAAAACAGGGGTCATCTACCAATCTTCCACATTTAGTGACCTTTTCAATCTTCAACTAAAGTACAAGACCCCACATGGATTGAAGGTCAAGCTAGATCATTTTTCCTAACTTTCATAAGCCCCCTAGGACGAAGTCATGTTGAAGGACTAAACCTCCAATATTTTGCCTTTTTTTTTTCCTTTGCACTTTAATCCACCCATCCTTATTCTCTACAATTTCTAAATCGACTAATAAATAAATTTCAATTAATTTTAAGGACTAATATTTCTCTTCTACTACAACCTCTACTATTATTTCTGCCCTAAATATTCTTATTTATTGAATGGCTTCCACTTATTAATGATTAACAAGAAAAAGTTAAACAACTTAAAAAAAAAGTGTTTCTTAAATTAAAATGAGAGCTTATAACTAAGACTAGTGGCAACACAACTGTCTATTCCAAAATGGAATTGTACTTCATTCATGTCATCTTAAAAATTAATCATTAATTAATTTATATAATAATTTAATTATTAAAAATTCAAGTTTAGATCAATCACGTCAACATGGTTAACAATTATATGGATGCCTATGGATTCTTGTTGAGTTGTCTAAAATAGTTTTATAACCTCCAAATATTATAACACCGAGTTCAAAAATAAGTGCCTGCTGCTCTGACATTCCACCAGTCACTTAAACGAGATCAATCTTGGATTCACTCCCATGTTCAGACAATATGTTCAGCAATTTATTTATTACAGAAATCAGTGATTACCCTAAACCGTGATTCTAGGTTTTATTATCTCCCCTGGCCATTAATTTGTCGTAGTTTCGAATCTAACCGTGATTATTTTAAGGAAATAGTTGAGTAAATTGTTAAAAGCAAGGTCTGCTTCGATTGATTCCCTGAGGCCACGATTTCCCTGTCTTTGTGTGAAGTATTTTCAACATGGCATTCCATACCATACATTGACATAAAATAGATTCTTATCAATGATGTTTTGATGTGGGGTTGATGGAGATATCTCAAAAACATAAAAAGGGAAAGACTCAATAATTTATTTATATTCATATTGAATTAGACAAGTCCCATGGATTTGAATTTGGATGGGACTTGAATTTGGATTAGAATAAAATGCATGAGGGATTTGATTTATCCATATCTTTGTCTATTAAATATGTTTTTGTGTGTAATTGTCAATTAGGATGAATAATATTGCAAAAGTAGGCTCTGTACGTGTTAGCTGAGCCCAACTTTTAAATGTGACAAGACAGCATTGTTGTCATCTTCAATTTTCATCATTGATGAGCCATGCAACTTTTTAAAATGCACATTATGATCATCCATTTAAAATTGTCGTCGTCTTTTTTAATACTGATTTAGAGTTTTGGATACGCTTTTATCTTTTAGATTTAGTGTTTTTCTTGATTCAAACCTCCATCATTAGTTTAATAAAAATTTAAAAATTATTTTATTTTGAGATAAATTTTCTTTAATTCTAATTTATATTAATAAATCTGAAAACTTACCAATCGAACCAATAAATGCCTCTAAATATTAAACATAATGAACATAATTATAATTACAACAAGCAGAGTCTTCCAAACACAAGTATTCCCAATTCTTATTAGAATCATACAATATAATCTGGGCATGGTTATAGTGAGACTTAGACAATTATTATGGATTAACAAAATGTTATGATAAGTAAAATATCAAACAAAAAAAATTCCCTCATAATCACCTAAATTTCAAGTATGCAAAGTGAAAACTAGTTTTGAATCGTTTAAACTGTCATGATGACTTTCAGGCAAGAATATTTAACTTTGGCTGCCCAGATGAACTCTTTTTAGTATGGGATATAACCTTTGCCCTTCCAAAAAAATAAATTCAAATAGGCAATAAGAAAAACTGATACCATTTATCTTACTGGTTTCCCAAGCCAAGACATAAATAAAGAAATTAGATTTCACCTCATTCCATAAGGTACACAATTATAAGTTGTTTGTTTATGAAGAGAACATGCTGCTGCTTTCATATATATTTTAAGTTTAGTATATTAGTCCTTAGCAAGATAGGTATTATAGCTTTCAATTGAATTTTTTAAAATATATATATTTTTTAAAATATATATATTTTTGAAAATAAATTATATTGATAATAAATATTATGCTAATTAACAAGATGAACAGTTTTCTTAATATTGGAATTACATATATATATTGATCATTACTCATATTGCATAGATTATGAAAACACTATATTTCTAAATCTTATTATTAATAATCTTTTTATTTACTGTTATTACTGCAGTTATCATTCATTATTATGTTAGTTTTATATTGTAAAATTATATATAATTTTTTAAAATAAAATAAAAACTAACTGTTATACCTTTTTTTTTTTTTTTTTTTTTTAAATTTTAAAATAAATTATTTTATTTGAATTTGAATTTGAATTTTATCTTTTAATTTATGGACAATTTATTCTAACTTGAATGCAGATGGAGAGAAAAGTTTACAAGATGCCTATAACAACAGAAACACAACAAATGATACCAATATTACAAAAATTAAGAATTTAAAAGTCACAACACTTACTATGATGAATATGAGGATATTATCTGGTTTAGAGGTTCCATATGCTATACTTCAACTCAATTTTATTACCATATGGAGGGATGAATTTAATCTATTTATTCCTGTATTCCGGGTCACATTTTTCTAGGTTTATAAAAGATCTATTTTTATTTTTTATGTTTCTTGTTGCAGAATCTAGAGGAGATGATGAATAAAAATACTCAAGTTCCATGGGGAAATCGCTTTGGATTTTTGCATGTACCAATTCCTCTAAAACGCGTGGAGAACCCTTTAGACTTTGTTAAAAGAGCAAAACATATAATAGATAGATGTAAAATGTCATTAGGTATATTTTCTATCGCCAAAATTTTGGGTTCTCTGGGGACATTGAAAGGAGCAAAGGTAAGCATAAAATTTAATTAAATGTAAACATACAAGCACATTTGCCATACATAAATCTTGATAAGTAAACTTATTGTTTCGATGCTCTACTTGTAGGCACTTGCAAAATGTGCATACAATACTATTGCAAGCACAACATTGGCAATATCAAATATGGTTGGCCCCATAGAAAAGATAGCAATTGATGGAAATATAGTAAACAGATTTTCTTTCTTTGTCTCGGGAGCACCACAAGTGAGTATATTCTAAGCTATATGGACGCTATTACCATGCAAGTGATAGCACAGAAAGATTATGTCAATGCAGATATGCTATCAAATCTTTTCAGAGAAGCTTTCGAGGAAATCAAGGAGGTTTCTACTCACCCATAATGTGTGACATAATAATATAAAAATTTCTATATAGGCATAACAATTTATAATAACAAATCTTGATATTATGTTTCTTCAATCAAGATGTGAATGTTGATGGGATATTCAGCTAACCTTAGAATAATCTCCTCGGCATTCGCATGTTTCCCTAACATCAAAATGGTGAAGTGGAGAGCAACATTATGTATGAAGTTATGTCACTATGAAGTATTCATGGTAAAAGACGGAATCTAGTTATGTAGTGTAACTATAAGTCTTTTAATGAGTATATATATAGTCGTATTAATAAATATTTTCTCCATAAACACTGGTATATTGATCTTATAATTATATTTACTCTCTCTCTTTTTTCTTTTTATTTTTTTTTTAAAAAAAATTTATTATATTTATTCCTTTTTTAATATTTCTTTTTTCATAATAAATTATAGTAATATTTAAAATAAAAATGTTTATGATAAACAAGATCAATCATCAACTTTAATCTCGGACATTTTATCGCCTATCAATATGATTAAAATAACTGTATTACAATCACATGTTTTGAAATAGATCGTAATTAAATAAAATATTTTCTATTATCTTTATTTACTATAGTTACAAACTATTAAAATATTTTATTGTTTCATCTTATAATTTACTAAAACTAAATGTTACATTAAATAGTTATATTTTTTTATTGGATAGGTAAAACACTTTTGACTCGAGCTATGAATCAAGGTGGGTCACAAACGATGGCTCATTCCCCATAGAAAATAGAGGAAGAAGAAATACAAAGTGCAAAAAGGGTGTCACCTCCCACAAGAGCAATATATGTGGGAAACAAAACCCGTAGAGAATATAAAGAAAAGGAGAGCAAAAATAGAGTAAATGGATAACCAATAGAGAGAAACCAAAACACCTAAAAATGGGAGTAGAATAATACAACATTCAAGACCAAACCCCACTAGCTGCCCAACAGAGAGGCTTATTCACAAGTCAATACTTCCTTATGCCCTCGTTTAGAAAGGGTATCTTCTATGGTCCATTGAGATCCATTTGAGATGAGAGAGTGTGCTTAAGCCCTGAGTAATTCTACATCCATTCTATGTCCTTTCTTCTTTGAAGAAACTCCAACATCCACATTTTAGTTAGAAGGCCTAGAAGGAGGAGTCCAAGGAGGGATCACTTGAGGAGGGATTGATCAAGGGGTCAAATTCTCCTATAAGGGGACTTCCATTTAGGGAAAGGTCTGGGGTGGGGAATGGGGGAAGAGTCCAAGGACATCCCACGACAATGTCCATTATCATCACTAAGTGGAAGAAAGGGGGAAGTGAAACTTTTTGTGATTGTGCCACTTGAAAAATGGGTCAAGTTCATATTCTTTCCTCTTCCAGACTTGCTAAGGATGCCAATGTGTCTTGGAAGGACATCTAATGATACGATGACTAGGGAGGTGGCAATGGAAAGAGCAAAAGGGAAGGCCTTCATAATTGAGATGTTGAGTCCACGAGCCCCACGAGGAGAGTAGACTAACCGAAAAGGAGAGTGATTTGAAAATGTCAATGAAAGCCAAATGTGGACTCAGCTGAGACTCCAAGAGGTAGCATCAATCTTTATGAAATTTATGACTTTGTCCACCAAGAGATCGATGAAACACTCATTCCTCATCACCAGAGGGAGAAGATGAAGCCGAAGCCACATCAAGACATCCTTGAGTTGAAATAAATCCTACAAGAAGAAAGGGATCCGAGCGTAGAAGAAAATGCCATAACAGTTGAAAAACCACATACCGAAGTTCCACACAAAATAGCTATTAGTTGAGCTCTAAAATTCTACCAGGAAGAACCCAACACACAACAAGTAGAAGGAAGGAGGACCAATGGAACAAAATCAAACTTTCGAGGCCCAAGTTACAAGAGTTGAAAGAGAGGTAAACAATCCCATGCATTTTTCAATCAGAAATATGCTACTTATATATACTTCCATCTCCAACAAAAGAAAGTCTAAAATAACCAACTCAAAGATTGATAAAATAACCTAAATTCGAAATAGTAAAAAAAATCTAAAATAAATAATTATTACATTAATTATGAATAATTAATAACATTTTATTATAAATTTGATTGTAAATGAATGTTATTTTAGACTTGCATGACCCACAATATTAAAAATGAAATATATATTATCAAATTATAATTTAATGTTTTATGTATATATGTGTTTAACCTTCCAAAAAAAATTCTAAACAATATAGAGCACATATACAATCGTTTTCTATTTACATATTTCCAAATACATTGCATACATATGTTAGTGTTCATATATGTTAGTGATATAGAACCCAAAATAGAGATTAATATAATGTTTTTGTCTCGTTTGATTCATCGTAATCATTTTGGTACTTTTTTTTTTCCCCCTTTTTGGTTGATTACTATTTACTTTTTAACATTTGGTGTACCTAACGTGGATAATTGGGTTGCGTTTGTGCGACTATTATTATTATGATTATTATTTACATGGCATACATATGCGGTACAAGCTTACTATAAGTTGCGTAAGGGCTGTGTAATAAAAAAATATTGAAATTAAAAAAAATAAAGTCGGATGTTATATGAGTTATCCCATTTAATTTTATTTTTTACATTAACAAAGATACCAATAATAGGGAAGAAGGAGATGATAATATAATTGATTAAGAGTTTTGGGTTCTTTCCATATAGATGTTAAAGTTAGTTCTTGTTATTTGTATTATTTAAGAATGTTAGTTTGTGTAGGCTCAATCGCCTCCCTTGAGAATTAATGATGGCTCCCTTAACTGATTACAAGGTTTATTAGTTGTGGGGCAGTGACTACCGAAACACTAAAACACCCAAAAAAAAAAAGAGGAATAAAGAAATGATAACGAATTTAAAGGGATAACTACTTTGAGAGAGAGGTGGGGGCGGGGCGGTTGGGGGGTGCAGGGCAAGGGAGTGGGAAGGGGAGACAAGGTGGGGTGTCATCAAGCAAGGAGAAGGAAAAAAATGAGGAACAAAGATTGAAAGAGACAACAATGTCATCTTACTAACAAATATTTGGGGGCAATGTAAAGGCAAGGGGAAAGAGTGGAGGGAAAAAAAAAAAGAGATTCATTTATAGACAAATAATATGTGTTATCCCTACAAAATATAAGATTAGAGGTATGTATTAATTTAATTTTATAGGCAAATTTAATTTATATTTATATAATTCTTAAAAATAACATGAGAAAAAATCCTAGGTCAAGCATGCTAAAAAAAACGTTATGAAAAATCTTGAATAAACCAACAAAAACATAATAATAAAACTCCAAAATAAAATCCTTAAAAACTTAGAATATTCTCTTCTACATCCTTATAGTTTACTAAATTCATTGTAAAATATCCAATATCTATTATACACAACTCTAGGTTGCATCTAAAAAATTTGACAAAATTCACAATTTAGTTTCCTCTTTTTCCTTTTCTATATTACAAGAAAATTATTTGAGAAAATTCTCAATTGCGTTTTATTTTTATTTTCAATGTTTTTCATTGACTCTATTCATTAATCAACACTTCTCATCATTCACATTGCATTTCAAGGAAAAAAAATATATATATTTCTAATTATATTTGCATACCTCAAATATTTGTACTTGTAGATTATAAATAATTATGGTATGATTTATGCATTCATTAGAAATATAGTATTTTCATAGTCCATAATATATGTATTTTGACATATATATCAATTCTCATATTTATGTTTTACTATTGAGTTATCAATCGAATTAAAAAAAAAATTAAAAATAATAAAATGGAAGTTTAAGTTAAAACACATGACAAATTAAACTTAAAAAATAAGATTAATGCTTTTAATTTACAAGATGAATGAATGTTTCTGTAACTCCTAGGCCAACGAGGAGGGTGTTGCATATTGGGGCTTGTCATATGTCTACTTTCAGTTTTCCACACAATGTGATATTGAGGAGTATTATCGAAACCATTAGGGACATCAATGATCTTCCTTAAAATAGTAAAATAATATTAAAATTTTCATATGTATTTATAAAATTATATATCATTTTTAATCCATTTTTAATTATTGATTATTCATTAATACACTTATTCAGTATTGAGGATAACAAGAAGAAGGAAAATGAGGAAGGAGTATGGACAAGTCAATGTCCTTTATCTATTGTTAGGAACCCAACATGAAGGTGTGATTTTATTTTATTTTATTTTTTATTTTTTATTTTTTTTTAAATTTAATTATTTCTATTAATTATAAATTATTTTCTTTTTGGGGTTTTGATAATAAGCTCAGTAGTTATATAGACTAGTTTGAGGATGACACTAAGTTGAGTCATCATCCTTTTGTTAGAGGTATAATCACTAAGGGGGGTGAATTAGTGAGCCCAGATATTTTAATGTCAATTATATTTCTTTGAAATTATTAAACAATCAACATATATCAACTTGATCAAACCATCTTAACAAGAGAGCTCATTCATTCAATGCATACACACGATCAAACACATAACACATAGTTCTTATGGAAAACCCTCATGGGGAATAAAACCCACTCTCAATCCCTCAACACATGGACTAATATCCTATAATAAATACAAATAAGATATTGGTCAACTCTTTTAAACCAAAAAACATTGATCATGTCCTCCTATCCAAAAGCCTTTAGTGAAACACCTATTTCACAGGGAGTAATTGTCCCTAAGAAAGATCAAGTACTTTAGACACTCCTTTGATCACCTCCACCTTAGAACTAAAGTATTTAACCCCTGATGATGGATCTCTATTTTTCTAACACCTACACAAACTCCCTCTCTATCTCATATAGGCCTCTAACATAGGCATGCCATAATCTCTCTCATTCACTCAAAGTGTCCTCATATACACACTCAGACATCTTCGTATATCTTCAAACTATAGGAGCACTTTTATAACATAAAAAATATGACCAATAGGTCATATTCACACTCATCAATCTACTCATCAAATCATCAACTAGGCACTCTACCTCTCCTTCACTCCATAACTCTCACATGCACCTTGCACTAATCTCACTCACAAGTCTAAAAACCAAGACATTTGGTTTCACTATATATAGATAATTCATTAATTATCAAGATCACAATATTTTTTATCGACCATGATACATGCCTTCATCCTTAAGGCATATCACATGGGTCACACTTAAGCATAATCCACTTTCAAATGGCCTAAGTCACTTTTAGGTCCTCTGGAGACCCATTCAACTGTTTGACACTTTTTTTTATCAAATTAAGAACATATGAACACTTTCCAAAATCATGGACCCATTCCTCATGATCTATATGTCCTCCTTAAGTTCCAATAACCATCACATTACTTTTTTGCTTGAGCATAATTCACTCAAACAATAATTTGTGAACACGGTCACCATGAACAAATACACAATCAAATTATAAAACTTTGTTGATATTTCATACAATTTTTTTAACCTTCATAATGTACATGGAATATCCTTATAGATTTTAAAACATGCTTCAATATTTAATTCATCATTAAACATCGAAACAACATCAGAACAAGCTCAATCACCCTTATCGGGTTACTTGCAGAACATGCATTTTTTGGAACCTTAATATATTTGACTATACACACTTTTATATATTAAAATTAGGTTCATTATATTCATCATATATTCCTCTTCAACTTTTACTTTTATAGCACCTTCGAATTTGTCCTATATCAAAATTTATGGACAAAATGCAAAGTACTAGTTTTTCACTTTACAAAAATTCAAATATTCAAATGAAAATGGTCAAAATTAAACCACAAACACATTAATTTCATCTCATGTCCTCACATATTTAGATTAAATTTGCACCATCGATCTTCTTCAAACTTTAATGCATAGTGCATCAATGTCTAAATGTTAAACTTTAACTAGTTGACCTCATCTCATGCAATCTAACAACTTTGACCTCATGCACTTTGTAAATCTCTTCAGGATTGTCCTAGATTTAATAATACTAGACAAATATCACTTTTACCATTTGATTTTAATTCACTCCATTGATCTCTATCTATATGATCACCTGATCACTGTTGATCCTTGGAAGAAGCTCGATCTTTATCTCTACACAACATTAAACATTGAACACTTGGCACAATCTCACTGCTTCTTGACATCTTGGAGTAACACACTCCATCAATGATGTTCAAACTTTACCTGTACAAAATTGACTAAGTATTGGATCCATTACATTCTATCTAAGAAGCCAACTTTGAAATTTAATAACATTTACCTCGCTCACTTTCATGTTCTCAAATTTGGACCATATGATCTCCTCACATAGGAGAATCCAACCATGTGTCAAAATTTTCTTGAAGCCTTCACATGTGAAAGATAAAATTCCATTAATCTACTCACTTATATTTTTCTACCATAGAGCCAACAATGTCAAGAATTGCTTGGAAGGCCAACTTTGCACATGCATATCTTTTGACATGCTTCAGTGCATGATCTAAAATTTAGCATAAATTAGCTAGGCTCAAAACTTAAAAAACCCATATGATCATCTTATTTTGAAACAAATATAGGTGTGAGATATTCCATCAGCAAAGTACTTACTTGAATCTTTCTTGCCTCATGCAATTTTGGCTAAGTATGGGAAAACATTGCCAAACTTCCTGGGATCCCAACTTTGCACTTGCATATCTTTTGTCACATTTAGGTGCATGACATAAGATTTACTTCATAATAACTAGGCAAAATAATTAACAAATCCATGTGACCATTTCCTCTTGAAACCTCCATGTATGTGAATTTTAACATCATCAACATGCTTACTTGGATTTATTTGAGCATAGAAAACACTGTCAAAATGCTTGAAAGCCCAACTTTATACCCACATATATTTTAATTCATTTAGGTGAATGACCTAAGATTTAGTGAATAGTAAATAGGGACTAATATTATAACAACCATATTACTGAATCTGCCTAACTCATAATCACATAGAATGGTGACATCAACAAACTACCTACTCATATTTTCTGCCACTAGACAAAAAATGTTTAGATGAAAACAATGATCAACCAGATGAAATCCACTTATGCACACTAGCACTCAAAGCATAGATAACCTATTATACAACCCATTTCATATTCTCAATACCCCATACTCATCCCTAAACATCCCTAACCATGCCAAAACTAAAGATCAGCTAGTCCTCCTTAAATCACACTAGGACAAACACATTACACACTTTGTCATTGTCACTTAGGCTATTAAATCACTTCATCCACTCACCAGGATGCCTTCATGACATCATCATGACATCATTGACAACTCTCTAGCAATATTCCCTTTTGTCATTATTGTCAACACACATCATATAGCAATATACATCTTACCTTCCTTCTACTTGAGATAACACTCCCATAATGATAAAGTGGACACCAAATGATCCTGAGGACCTAAAATTAATATCAATAGAAAATTAATATCTTATAAATATGATATAAATCCCCCTTACCTTGAACCTACTTCTTCTTGCTCCATGCCAACACTCTCTTCAATCAAACACTACAACCAATGAAGATAGAACACACAAAACACTAGCATCTGATGGAAATCACCAAGAAACATATGGTATGGACTCCCCCTTAGATATCTTAGCCATTACACCTTTTGAGCATCTTCAAATCTCCATACATCATGAGGAACCACCGTACAAGTTTATTATCCTTTTCTCTCAAACTACCTTAAGGACCACCAAAAGAACTTAATGCCACACACAAAACTAGAAACATCCTCTCTAAAAAAACCTAATAACTCACCTTGAAATACTCATGCCTTGTTCTTTTGGATAAACTAAACAAAAATCTTTCTTCTTCTCACTAGGCTCGACCGGTCTCCTTGTAGCCCTACCTAGAACTTGTAGAGCCAAAAAAATTTAGAAGACACACATTAAAGACCTAAAACATCATATCTAGATCAATCTCATATGTCCCCTCAGTCACACCAATTTAAAACAACTAGCTCAAAATCTGCAACATACTTTCTTCACAAACCAACTACCGAATTAGGGCTCCAACTTGACAAAAACTTGAGTAAATTGAGAACCAAAAACCTTCAAATCTCTATGAAGATTGATTTGGAAACCAATTTATCCCCTTAAAATTATTAAGAAGCCTCAGATGTCAACTCCTAAGCCAAACCATTTTTCTAGTAGATCCTAAAACCCTAGAATCTTAAAACAAACAAAGTCAACACAAAACCTTCCAATCAACGTCTACCTCTGAAACTTATTTTACACTTGGAGAAAACCATTACACACTTCTAAAACAATATTTTCACTTCTACATCTTTGGGAACCCATACATATTATAATGCATTTTATGACCTGCATACTCTTAGGCATAAACTAGAAAACCTGAGAGCAAACAAAAATAACTAATTTGACTTCAACATACCTTCAGACCACAAAACCACTTGGAACATGCTAGAATAAGGTCAACAAACCTTTCTAAACAAAAATATCATCTTAACGAATCACAAATCCTCTTTTGCCACATGAAATCCTTCAATTTGACAATACAAACTGACCATATATAGCTATGACATCACTCTGACATCACCACAACTTCTCTTCCACTTCAACATACATGTTCCAATTGAAAACACACATCTCTATCCATCTAAGAACATTTGAAGAACACCAAAGCAACACTTATCCACTATAAGGAGTCTCTTAAAAAGCATAGATAGAGACATCCTTTGTACCGCAATGCTCTAAAACAAATTAAATCTAGGAGTGGCCCACATCTCCTTAGTAACTACTGGAATCCTTTTATAGCTATAAGACTTATTTCTCTTGTTCTTCTTCTCTTTATTTTTAACTATGACAACTGGTTCTTTTTCTATATCACTCTCCTTTTCTTTTAGGATAGAATTGAAAACACATAGAGAAACTATAGAAACTTGACATATCTTTTCATTTGAATCATCAACCTTGCAGCTTGAAACCTCATCACCAGGCATAGATAATTGATGTACTTTGAATAATACTTGCTCAGCAATAGCAGGATGTTCACTTGGATTCATAATCATCTCAAAACTTGCCTCAACCATCACATTGGTCTTCTCCTTGAGGTTTTTCTCTTCATTATCAACATGAGTAGACAATGAGAGTCCTTGGAACTTTTCAACATCTGTAGCATTTAATATTTCTTGAAGGAATCTCAAATTACCTTACCTTAAATGGACAATGTTTTTCAAAGTGTCCCACATCATGATAGTTGAAGCACTCAACCTTTTTCACTCCTTTTGACTAATGACCCCCATTATAATTCCATGCAAATTCATTTTTAATAGGTCTCATGCATTCTCTATCTCTATGCACAAATTGATTATAAGTATAAAAATAACTATTTAAATTCACACACCTCATGGCATTTGGTTGTCTTATCCAATTTTTCTTCATTCTACCAACACTTTCATTCTTTGTTTAATGATTTGCCTTCAAAGGTTGATCCACCTTTCTCCTATTGATATTCATGTCAACTTGAGAATCAACATTAGGTTCTTCATTAAACCCCAATCTAGATATGTCACTAGCTGAATTATGACTCTCTAGGAGATCATCAAGATCATTGGAAATTTTATCAAACTTGACAAATGATTTCAACTTACTTACAGACTTCTCTAACTCATATTTCTAAAATATAATCTCAGAATCATACCTTGAACATTCATCTTCTTTATATTTCAGTCTTGTAGATAGGATTTCTAATTGACAACTTAGACTCTTGACCATATATTCATGCTCCTTGGTGTCTTCATTTATTCTTGCCTCAAATACATTGAATTGCTCCTCATAGTCTTTGAGTTGAGACTTCATCTTCTTGTTAATATTATTCTCAATCTTCATTTCTTTAAGAGCATTTATCAATGTAGTCTCATAGTCCACCTCATCTTCATCATCATCTAAATCACTAAAAATAGACTCCTTTTGACATGAGTAACTACCTTTCCTCAGCCATAAACAGGGCTTCATCTTTAACAGGATCATCATGTTCATTATCATACTTTGAGTCACTAACTTCACTCTCATCTAATGAGCTGATATCTTCTTGGGTCTAGAGACTTTTCTTGTCCTTGAAGTACTTCTTCTTGTTGTCAAACCTTCTAAATCCCTTTTTTATTTTAATAGGCCTAAATGATCTCTTCCCATCATCATGACCTTGGTCATGCTCTTCATCACCATCCTTTTTATAATTATGAGGGAAATTATTAGTAAAATGGCCTACCTCTCTATAATTGAATCATTTGAGGGGTAGTTTACCCTTATACTTGCCTGAACTTATTTTCAAATTTATTGAAATCAAAGAAACTAGTTCATCCTTATCTATATAAGAAATTTCATCCTCCTTGGGTTTATATAAGAAATTTCAACTACATATGATTGGTCAAACCTTTATAATGCACAAAATCATCCTTATGGAGTCTAAAACATGCTCTAATAGCTAATTCATCATTAAGCATTGAAACGACATCAAAATGAGCTCAATTACCTTTCTCGGTTTACTTGCAAAACATGCACAAACACAAACTCAAATTTGAACATCAATATCTTTTACTTTTTACACTTTAATATATTCAAATTAGGTTTATTAAATGCACCATGGATTCCTATTAAACTTTTCTTTTTATAGCAACTTTAAATTCAACCTAGATCAAAAGTTATGGACAAAATACATAGCACTAGATTTTCCCTTTGCAAAATTCAAATATTCAAATACAAATGATCATAGTTAAACCTTGGACACATTGCTTGAATTTAATTTCCTTGCATATTTAGATTAAATGTGCACCATCGATCTTCTTCAAAATTTAATGCATAGTGTGTCAATGCTTAAATGTTAAACTTTGACTAGTTGACCTCACCTCATGCACTCCGTTGATCACTTAGCTTTAAAAATACTAGAAAACTATCACTTTGACCTTTTGAATTTAATTCACTCCATTGAATTATATCTATATGATCACCTGCTCACCATTGATCTTTGGAAGAAGCTCGATCTTTATCTCTGCACAGCGTTAAACATTGAACACTTGGCACCATCTTGTTGCTTCCTGACATCTTGGAGAAATGCACTCCATCAATGATATTTGAACTTTACGTTGTACAAAATTGACTATGGTAACCATTAAAATCTATCTAAAAAGGA
The DNA here is from genome assembly GCA_037957365.1 of Torreya grandis. Taxonomy (NCBI): domain Eukaryota; kingdom Viridiplantae; phylum Streptophyta; class Pinopsida; order Cupressales; family Taxaceae; genus Torreya; species Torreya grandis. The sequence goes on from JARHVA010006310.1 coordinate 780,326, forward strand.
AACTTTGAACCAAAATAAATTTTCTGTCTCTCACTCACATGTTCTCAAATTTGGACCATCTGATCTCCTCACATAGGAGAATCCAATTGTGTGTCAAAATGTTCCTTAATCCTTTGCATGTGTGAGATAAAATACCATTAATATTCTCACTCATATTATTCTATCATAAAGTCGATAATGTCAATAATTACTTGGAAGGCCAACTTTGCACATGCATATGTTTTGAAGTGCTTCAGCACATGATCTAATATTTAGCACAAATCAACTAGGCTCAAAACTTAACAAACCCATATGACCATCTTGTTCTGAAATGCCTACATGTGCAAGATATGCCATCACCAAACTACTTACTTGGCTCTTTCATGCCTCATGAAAATTTGGCTAAGTATGAGGAAACAATGTCAAACTTCTTGGGATCCCGACTTTGTAGTTGCATATATTTTATTGTGCTTAGGCGTATGACCCAAGATTTAGTACGTAAGAATTAGGAAAAATACTGAACAAATCTATATGACCATTTCCTCCTGAACGTCCATGCATGAATGTTGATATCATCAACATGCTTACTCAGCTCTATTTGAACATAGAAAAAACTATCAAAATGCCTGAGAGCCCAACTTTGTACCCACATATCTTTGACTGAGCTTAGGTACATGACCTCAGATTTAGTGCATAGAAACTAGGGACTAATGTGATCATAACCATATAACCAACTCTTTATGACTCATCCACATATGGCAATGGTGACATCAGTAAACTACCTACTCATATTTTCTACCACTAGACCCAAAATGTCTATATGAAAATAATGATCAACAAGATGAAATCCACTTATGCACACAAGCACTCAAAGCATAGAAAACCTCTTATATGACCCCTTTCACATGCTCAATACTCCATACTCATCCCTAAACATCCCTATCCATGCCAAAACTGAAGATCAACCAAGTCTCCTTAAAGTACATTAGGAAAAGCACATTGCATACTTTGTCATTATCACTTAGGCTATCGAAGCACTTCATACACTCACTAGGATACCTCCATGACATACCATGACATCATTGACAACTCTCTAGCACCTTCCTCTACTACTAGGAATCTAATGTGGAGATATAGTATTTAATTTTATTTTTTAAATTTAAATATTTAAATTAATAGTAATATAATTTTAATTTTCTATGTTTTGATAACAGGGCCATTTTTTATATGGACCCATAGGAGGATGCCATTAGAATGATTTTTTATGCTTCCTCTACTTCTATGGTCCTAAGGAGGAGGTATACTTTTAGTTTCATTTTTTAAATTGAAGTATTTAAATTAATTATAATAGTATTTTATTTATAGGGTTTTAATAATGGATTCACTATTTATATGGACCTGCATGAGGATGAGGTTGAACATAGTGGACATTCTTCCTCTACTAATAGGGACTCGATACAAAGGAATAATTTGTAGTAATTTTAAAATTGAAGTATTTTAGTTACATATTTATCTAATATTTATTTTTCTTCGTGATTGTCCTATATCAAGTAGGGACACTTGTGTAGGACCTTCTATCTTCATCATGCTTTGCAACATACTCGTGTGTTACTCTAAAACCATCTATAAAATTTTCCTCTGGTCCATTTATTTGTGCTTTTGAGAAGCTAACATGCCCATTACTTAACAAAGCAATCACCAAAAACTCACACCCGCTTGAAATAATGAATATTACATTTACATCCATAATTAATCATTTCTAATTGAAAAGGAAGGCCTCCTAGATTAACCTTGGTTTGCCAAATGTCAATGTTAGGTTATGATCTTAAAACCTATGGGTTATGGGCCCATTGAGAACTACTCCTCCAAGATTTGAGCCATGGTTGTATTTTAAATATTCATCATCTATGCTTGAGCTAATAATTTCTAGATTTGTTCATATAATTTAAATACCCATACAACCTCAAAGTGATCATTACCATGCATCATTGTGTCATACTATACAATCAAGTGATCAAAATCTTATTGTAGGTTTATGGCCATAATCCCATAATTATCCAATGATGATAATTATGAAAAGACATATTCCCCAAAGTCACCCTTTGGGTTTTGTTTGCATAGTGGAATAGTCATTTAGGAGCTTCATCCAAGCTTAAAAGCATGGATGAATCAATCATTTAAGCACTATTCCATGCATAGAACCGTCAACTTAAAGCCAATATTTATTCTCGAGACTTACAATAACCTATTAATGTAATAAAATTGAAGACAAAAGAAGTGTACTAATTACTTTATAACATCTTCAAACTTAATTGTTTGATTAACAGGATGACTGTTAACTTAAACTTGATGCGGACATGCGAATGTGGCTAACTTACTCATCAAACTTGCTCGCTGGGTGATGCCGTGTCCCCTCTTAGTATATATAATGATATGTGCCATCATTTTGCATATTCGATACATTTTTCAAGATCTAAAACATAATTCAGGCCCTTGCGATGCAAATAAGCATCATGATGACACTTGGCAACTCTTGAGCTAGTGAAAAGGTCATGGGGGAGAACACATATTGCTCCTTCCAAAAGATACAACACTATGACAAGGCGTGATGTGGTTCTGGGCCGGGGTCTACATCCATTTCAACTGAACAAGTATTCAGAGTCAATCCACATGGAAACGAGCTACATGTTAAAAAGCCTTTGGCTAAATGTTGCGAGGTTACGGCATTCTGATGCATGGCATTGAGCGATCAGGGCGCACCCCTCAGAATAAATGACGATGTGAGGTCAATCCGTGTGGCAGTTCGTCATCCCACAAAATAATCCATTTAAATTCCTTAGTCAAAACATGCGAAGCTACAACTAAATGTGTGTTTGACAAGTGGCAAGTTTTAATTACGTCGCAATCCCACAGGCCTTGAGGTCTACATAAAATTTCCTTGTAAATTGTGGATATACGACTGCATATAATCATGACATATGGCATGAGGAGCAAAGAAAACTCATGCCATTGTCAAACTACGAGCGTATGCGCCATATGTGATGACAATGCATGGCAAGCTCAGCTAACTGCACACAATATGTAACTTAGCATAAAGCTATGGAAAATCGCCAAGTTCTAATGTAACTTTATACCTTAGATAAATTTGTGAAATATTGAAAAGATGCACTATGATACACGTGGGCGGGACTGCTTGGCAAGCTAAAAATTGTGGCAAGTCAGTGATCAATCATATTCGAGATTGGCTAAGGAAGTGGCCAGAAGAAGACATGGCCAATTTAGAACCGCACGAGTAGAAAAAACACATGGGAACAAGCATAGATAATCAGAAGGATAATGACAAATAAAACTCTCATGTTTCCAAGTGTCAAAGAACACGAAGGTGCCAACTAAGACAAATCTCAGACACTTCGTAAATTGGCTAAATTAGAAAGCGACTGAGCCTGCAACTAAGGCCAACTTTGATGCCAATTGGCTGAGGAAATAAATAATTTCAAGATTAGGCCATGCAACTAAGCCAAAAATGCATGGGACTAGGTGCGAGTAGGCGCGAATACAAAAATACTGTGTTTTAGCCTGCATAACAAAAGGATGACTCTAAGATCGAGATAATAAGGGTCATTTAACAAATGAAAGAGATAGGATCATTTACCCAGGAGGTTATTTTCCTTTAATTACAAAGAATGGAATGAATTAATGAACAAGGGCTAGGTGCCTCAATCCATAGTGGATCCACACTGATATAAACTTGGCTAAAGCTAAAGACACCAATAACCACACCTTCCATGCATTATCGTAATGACGAGCAGTAATGATATCTCCTTTGGATCTATAGAACATTAAACCATTATAAATCTCATTCTCATTACTCAAGTGCATGTCAAAACTTGATTTAAATTCCCTTTTAGATTTCCAATATATGAATCTAAATTATGTGCAAGACTTTAGTGAAATCACTGCAACAATATGTATTTTACTAGTCGTTGGGCATTCACATCATTATAGGAATAAGAATAATTTCTTCTTAACGAAAATTATATGGCTATTAGTTTCCTCAACATAATTTTGACCATTTCTCTTATCTATAAGGAGAACCCCAAACAAAAACCAAAACAACAAAAATCAACAAATACTCCTTCTCCTATAAACTTCTAATTATAAGAAGCTTAATTGGTTTATTCACCAACCATTCTGGATTTCATAGGCATCCTAGATTAGTAAAACAAAACAATCTAAACAAGGGCACAAAGCACCAAGTCCCTATGGGAAGCAGAGGCTAAGTCTGAAAAGCAATTTATAGCTTCAAATTCAAAATAAAATGTTCAATTGTATAAATAAATTTAAAATACATAGTTTTGACCATAACGATCCCCACAATCAAATTTTCAATCATGACACCATAAGCATAATACCAAATCCTAAATTTGTTACCACTAAAACCCACATTTTATTTGTAGAAACCTAATCATACCCACCTCTATTCTTCGCATTATTTGAAAGCTTATAAAGATCAATTATCTTTCCATCTAAGATAATGGGTAGCACATGCTTGCATTGTACCTATGGATATTCAATCCTATAGGTAGTTAAGGTTTGATCAAACAACTCTCTTTGCTCATCCCTAAGAGGTAGATTCCCCCATGAGTCTGACTGAGGAGCAGAGTATCAACAAAACTGACCCTCAAGTCCTCATTTTTAGATGATTTCCATTCAAGCATTGAAAGAGGAGCAGATGCTACCATTTGAATATTAGACACTTGCTCTAAGCTTGGGCAAAAACAAGGTGCCATGCCTTTAACACCCAGTGCACAACCAATAAATAGCTTTCAAAACTAAAGCATTTCAGGAATAACTCTTATATATCCCTGCAACATTTCGGTGTGAGTCATCAAAGGCCGTATGCATTTTTAAATAAAGCCCTAAATATTAATGCTTTTAGGGGCATATACTTACTCCATGAACCTGAAAAAGCTAATGAGCCAAAAGCTTAAATTTTTTTTGGTTGTGATACTAAAATTTCTCAAAATCCTATGGCATTGACCATATCATTAAAAAATAGCCAATAAATTCAAAGGCAAAAACCCAAATGCCAAAAACCGCCTTCCCTGATTTCTTCATAGGAAAATTGATTTTCTAACAAGATTCTGAATAAAACCTTTGATTAAATTTAAGCACTATCTTCAAGCAACCAACAGTTGAATAAAGGACATTCAAAACATGGAGCGTTTTATTTCTTTTGATAGAAGAAATGAAATAGTGAGTTAGTTATACCAATCATCCACCTAAAGAAAATTGAGAGAATTCTCTCCTCCAAATATTGAAATCCTTTGTAGAAAGGTAATTTGTAAATATAAACATTGTTTAGAATGACTCATAACCCTAAAGTTTCTTATAAATAATGTCCTTTAATACTTGTAGATAATAGGCTTCATCTGGTTGACGGATGATTTCAAAGTTCATAAGGCCATCTTTACCATTTGGAGATTTTATGCTCGTAGTCTTTGACATGTTTAACTCACTAATATCTATAAATTTGAATAATAATAGTCAATTTAATGTATATTTTCATAAACAATAGGCTTTATAAAACAAAACAAAAAACATGCAATGTAAATCATTCATAGCAAGAACTGATCTCTATGCATCAAGCATGCACACTCAAATCACTGTTGACATTAAAGCACAATCTTTGAAGATTGCAGTAGTGCAAAAAAGATACTTTCTATTGAAATTTTTAGACAATATTGAGATGACTTAAACAGACACCAGTAAAATCCCAAGTCAAAAGAGTGAAAGGTTACCGTCAATACACTACTATATGTAATATGATAGCTCCCAAGTAAAAAAACCAAGAAAAATGAACTTTTAAAGAGGTAACCAAGCTTAGCAATACAAAAGGGAATTCCTTATAGATGGATAAAAAATCCAATATCTAATCAAGTTCCAAATGACCAAGGTACTTCAAGAGCAACTATTACTCCGTAAATATGACTACTGAGGTAACAGGAGAACAATAAGGAGCCTTTTGTTCAAATCAGATGGTGTAGATCACGATACATAAAGGTAATCTTGTATTATGATTACAAAACCAATTAGAAAAAATAAGGCCTAAGTATGGCTATCTATTCAATAGTGATGAAATGCCAAATGGGGAAAAACATAGCATTCATTGGATAATGTTAATACAAGAAAAGTATGAGAAAGATGAGATTTTGACTTAGATATGAAAGTACCAACTAAAGGAAATGCAGGATAGAGGATAGCATAGGTTTCATGATCAGTATGCTACTATGCACCTTTATGCAATCATAATTCACCAAAACATTGCTTCTTCAAAGGTGATCCTCTACTGTAACTTTCAATAGCCTCTCTCTACTTTTATTTGTCTTTAAATATATTAATCATGGTATCTATAATAATTGTTCAACAAAATATGAAATTTTTAGGTATTCACCATAGTAACGTTACACAAGATAATTTTTCTTGTAAACACATCATTAGGATGAAGATAAATTCAGAGCGATATGAAGCCTTAGATTAATATTTTGATGAGGTCTTGGAGTGATTTTTAGTACTTGCCAATATAATATCAGTAGAATGTCATCAGATAGATATTCCTTACAAGAGTGTAATTTAAATGATAAGAAAAAACACTTCAACATGAAAATCCATGCTTGGAATTTGCTAATTTAAGCCTCTTTCCAATCCTCTTTTTGCTCTTTACAGGCCTTCAAAACTTCAAAAATCCCATACTTTTCTTTTGGAATTATGTCAAGGTCAAAAGGCTACAAATCATAACAATGGTGGCACCTTTTCAGTAGGATAAAACCCATAATAAATGATAGCCCATGTTTAGAAAACATATTAATCCCCCTTTGCAAACATAATATAAGGTTTTCGGGTGATTTTGCTCTAATCAATTTTTTGAAGCCATCTCAAAATAAGTAGTTGTTCAGAGTAATGGCACTATTTGCATGAAGGATCAACTCCCTTAGTCCACTCCTTCAACCAAGTCTTCTTCTTGCTAAGTCTGATGTATCATGAAGGTTCCCTTGTAGCTAAAGGACAAGTTTGCTAATCTACAATGTATTGGAGTAAGAAAATCCAACCTCAATAGGTGATTCCAAAAACAAGGTGTTTGCCACTATAAAAAAAAGACATAAATGATTGTTGATATAGAGAAACATTAGGGTATGTTATAGTAATAAGTGTAGGAAATTAAGAAGATAAATATTTGATAGACCTTGATTCCAGGCATAGGGATTATTATACAGTGTTTTTCCATCTAGTTGTATGTGGAACGGTCCTAATTCAGTCATTGCTCCAACCCCAAATGATGAACATCCTGGCCTTGAAATGTAAAAATGAGTAATGCATCATTTCTATGGTATTAAATTTAAAGAGTGAGAGAAAAACATACCTCCATTAAGCCACAGAAGTAGAGGCTTAGTGGCCAAGTTCAAAATCATCCTCTTTCGCAGATGGGTATTTATATGCATTAAATTGATGCGCAACTCCACTCCCATGAATGTTAAATTTTTCCAGAAAACTATTTGCCATCCATCTTATAACAAGTGAATGAATGTGGGATGGCAAGGGGAAACTATCCATGTCCCACCATAGAAAAACCTTTTCCATCTTCCTATGCAATATATAGTAAACCATGTTATTGCAATGTACTCTAACCCTTCTAAAGCAAAATTGGGCTTCAAAATTCAAATGGAGAACCAGGTTTTCCACTTAATTTTTTATAAACAAATAAATACATTTTTTCAATGATTTGGCCTAGAGAATGTCATAAATTATTCATACCAAGGAAATGAGTTTTTATACACTCTTGTGTAGGGGAATCAAAAAGTGCCTATGGATTCATTCTAGCATGGATCGAAATACAAAAGCATGCTCCCAATTAGAAGTCCATGTAAATGTAATTAATCCCTAAATTAAAATAATAATAACCACTTAAATAAAAAAGTCTCAAACTTAAACTATGCCAGCTAAGAGCAAATCCTAAAGGGAGAGAGTTGTACCTATACCCGTACTAAGGACTGATCGGTGCCCTAATTTAGAGAAACTATCTTTTCTTTCATGATATAATTGTTAAATGTAGGAAATAGATGTGAATCAAATCACACTCCCAAAAATAAAAATGCCCACAACACATATACATTATATATATGTCATGTTCAGACATGAAGATAAATGCATATTTGTAGTTTGTTGAAAGCATAGAGGGGCTTTTTGGGTCCATTAAAATCCTTGACTAAAATGGAATGTGTTTATTCTTGAGTTGAAAGAACTAATAAAAAAATAATGGCAGCCATTTTTCTCTTGGGTTGAGTTAAAAGAAAAGAATAGAATAGAAGTTGATATGGCAACCATGTTAATGTTGTTGGATGAGAAGGTTGCTTCGGAGGTTCAAACCACTAAACTTCAAACCCTAACCAGCTATAGCCCATGCACATTACTGCTAGCATGTTGTAATAGAATTAGTTATGAATTATTTATAGTGATATACATAGACAAATATAGATAGAAGGCCAGCTCATGAACTACATACCAACTATAAATAACATTAATGCACTCTAACTAGTTTTGATAGACTAGAACTGCACCATAACATCTAAGGTTTTGAGCCAATTAAAACATAAGTAATATTTTTTTTATTTATAAAATTAAAAATATTTCTATTATTTTTTCTAAAACTATAGACATTTCTTCAACACACAAATCAACATTATGTTATTGGTGAAGGGCAATAAGAATAATTCCAGGTTAAACAAAAATGAAAGCAACAATCCCTCCCTTCGGGACTAATAAGACGAATAGTCACCTTATCATTGAAATTATCATGATACACTATTCTTGGAAAGCAAAACAAACAATGTTCATTATCATTTTGATTTATGCAATTTGTTTCACCCAATACTTTAAAAAACATAATTATTCTAAGATAATTTGCGTATAATATAATGGAGAATATTGTGCATATTCATTTATAAAAAAACAAACCATAGATATCTAATTATGATCCATCCCTATATTTTGAAGAACATATAACATTTATTTATGCCTTGATTAGATAATGAGGTACAATTATTTGATTATTTTTAAACTAATCCAGATCTCACATGTGATTATGAGTAACATGAAAATATACAATATTAATATCATTATATTTTGTCTTAAATAAATTAAGTATGGATTATCCCAAATATGCATGTCATGAAATTTATTCCATAATCTATAGTTATGTCAATATAGAGGCATTTATTTAGCATAGACAGATGGTCTTGTTACCAAGCATTTAAAATAGATGAACATATTTTCCTCCAAGCTAGTTTTCATCCATCCTAACAACAAAGATTAATATTATTTATTGAAAACTCAGCAAGATCATTGCAATCCAATTTAACCTATTATTAATTATTAATTTTCCCTTCAGACAAGTACGTAAAAAAAAGGGAAAGTTAGAACATAGTCACCTGTGTCTCGTAATTTTTATGTTTGACCATAAAACTTCATCATGCTCATCCTTCAATACCAATTTGGAGATTATTTAGTGTCATGATTCATTAACCACCTACATAATGTTTGCACATAGTCCATAGGGTAAGACCGATGAGCCCATATCATAGCTATATCCTTTTCAGTTGTGACATTCTCCAATTAGCTATCTTAGTTTGGCTGAGCACCAAAGTGTTTGATAATGCTCTAAAGATTTCCATCAACTAAATAGTATACATGGATAACTATTTTAAGATCCAATGCTTTAAAAAATGTTGCTAATACTTTCCTTTAGGTGAACATTTATCTTTCTACTCTTTCATTGGCCATAGAACTATGAATGCATTACAATAATGTGGATCAACCTAGATGAGCATCTATACGATGTGATACCTACAACCAGTGTGAAGTTTTCACAATGGATACTTTTTCCTCCATTTACTAACTTTCTCCAGATAAATCTCTCTTCAATACTAATTGTCCCTCTCTATAATTATGTGTTTCTTCATATGTAACTCCCTCCATGTCAGAAACTCTACTTCTTTTGAAGTGATACCTTCTATATATCATCTTATTCTCCTTTGTCAAAGAGTCATTGTGATCATTTATTACACAGTTTACCTTGAGCTAGTCTCATAATTTATGATATTGTGTTCCATGTTATTCTCTTACTTCTAGATTGCTAGTAACTTAATTTTCCTCTATTCACATTCAATTCTTGTATGATTTAAGATAAATTGCTATTTATTATAGTCACTATTTATCTTGTGTGCATTGTAATTTGTTGTTGAGAAGCTACAACCTTCCTTAGGCTACTCATATCCCAATTTTTTATCAATCATTTCCAACCACCATGGCTTTGATTTCATCCTGCATTTATTTTATTTATTTTTTATTGTAGTATTATTATTCATTTGTTTGTCTTATTGGTAATTTAAATATGATTATAATTTATAATCAAAATTTTGTTATGGTTGAGACACAAATATTTTGGCTTATCTTCTTATTATATTTATTATCTATATGAAATGTTCCTCATGTGTTTATGCCACAAAGGCAAAAGTGATAAGAACTCAAGCATCCAACATGCCATATATTCAAATGTACATAAAGTGAACCTTATTGTCAATATATTTGTTATATATATGATTACTTTAGTTATCCTTTTTATTGCTCTTGCTTGTGCCACATCCACTCAGGGAATACTTTGATGGATTAAATTCAATCCTAGCTAACTCTTTTCATTGTCAATATATAAAATTTTGACCCATTCAAAAACACTTGTCTCATGTCCATGCACCATAATCATCACAATAATTTTTATGGTTGGAAGAGATATAAATAAATCACATTAATCAAATAAGTATTCATTATACTAATAATAATTATCTATTTCCCATGGTTAAATATAATATCACCAAAGGATATATATATATATATATATATATATATATATATATATATATATATATATATATATATATATATATATATATATATATATATATATATATACAGGTAATTCATGATAGTGTGTTGCCCTACACACACACACACACACACACACACACACACACACACACACACACACACACACACACACACACACACACACACACACACACACACACACACACACACACACACACACACACACACACACACACACACACACACCACTTTCGATAATTAAAATAGGGACCCATTGTTAATCAGATATTATTATTAGAGATCTTCTGAACAAAAAGTCTATGACATAGTGTTTGAAAGTGAAAACATAAGGACACTTAATATAACACTAAAATGAATTTATTTGCCTCTCTTAATACCCATTGTTTGCTTGATTTAATCAAATAGGATTTACTCCAGTATTTATAGAATGTTTCAAAGTTATAGCTAAATCAATGTTGTGTTTAAGCCATATTATGTGTTTTTACTTTTTTCCTCTAATTTCCTTTCACTCAATCCTGATATACACATTCAATTTTTGGCCTAACAGCTAACAAAGCTGATGTGTTTTGATTTTAGTTGGGTCTTTGTCATTATTATGTTTTAATCAGGTTATTTCATGTTTAGGTGTCTTCTAGGCCCTCCCAATGTTCATTTACTCTTGCCTCACAACATCAATGTGATAAATTAGATTAAGTAAGAAAAATTAAGGCACTCGATGGTGATGTCAATGTTGTCTTTTCTATGGATGATCCTAGGAAAGTAGAGAAGTGAGAGTCATACATGTGTCATCATCCTAATATCTTGGAGGTGATATCAGCATGGACCTTTGTATAGAAAATACCAAGAAAGTAGAGTCGTGGTATCCATCCATGTGTCATCATCCTAGTCACCTAGAAGTAACATTAGTATGTACCTTTGTATGAGTAATCTAGATAAGTAAAGCAATGAGATCCATCCACATCTCATCATTCCAATATCTTAGAGTTGACATCTACATAGACCTTTCTATGGAGATCTTGGGGAAATAGAGTAGTAAGATTTTTCCACATGCCATCATCTCGATAGCCCAAAGGTGATGTGAAAATATACTTTTATACAGATGATCATGGGCAAGAAAAGTAATGAGAGTGATCTAATAAAAATCATTATAGTATTTCAAATGTTATCTCATCATTAACCTTAATACTTATGATCTTGGGTAAGTGGAGTAGTTAGATCCATCAACATGTCATCATATTTCTAGCCTGTAGCTAAAGAGACAAAATAAAAAATTTACAACTCAGCTATGAGTGGAATAATGACACCCAAAATTTCTCATCTAGAACCATGTAAGTAAGCAAAAAGGACATTGAAAACAAGATAAAGAGAGAATAAAAGAGACATTTTTCATAATAAGATGACTAAGCATCCAAAAGAATACAGAAGAATCTACATGATAGTAAAAGTTGTGGAAGTTGATATTATGAAATTAAAATGCAATGATTAAATAGGTAAAAGAGTGAAGTCATTATTTCACTTAATTTTTCATGAACTAAATAATTAAAGCATTTAATTCTCACATTTAACACAACCAAGGTAATAAATTTTGAATTATCATTTTTCATCTAATTATATTGCCTCCAAGATATCGAGAGTATTGAGAATTTTGAGCTCAAAGTACAAACTACGAATCCAAAACTCCAATGCATCCAAGGATTTACAAGATTTCCTTAGAGAAAGGAATTTTCATACAACATAAATGGCTTTTTCATATCATATCTCAATCTCCTCTACATACACAATTATAGGGAAAGTTGAATACACATATATAATATTTAATTCGGTAGCATTGAACCATAAGTTCAACACTACACTTCCATTTGGTATATGATTGAAATAGTTGAAACATACAAATATGAGGACCAACTCTCTATTTTCATGCATAAAGACAAGGATGATCTCCTAGGAATCAAAGTAGTGAACCTTCATAGTGAAATAACTAACATAGAGATAATGCCCTTCATTAACCTACTATTTGATTTTATCATGAATGGAAAAGTTAGTAAAAAAATATTACACTTTAAGTTTATAAAGACACCAATTGTACACATCAATGGGAATTCTTTTGAGAGGTATTATAGAATTCCCTTCCAAAACATGTCATATAAGCAAGACATGGTGAATTCATGGCTTTAGAACAATAAGTCAGCATCAAGCTACAAGAGTGGCTCAGCAAACCATTCATCTTTATGGTTTAGTGCCCTACCTCGGCCATTCCCATTTCATTATTTAGGCTAAGGGTGAGAATCACCATGGATCTGATAAACAAGATATATGGGTTTTCAACCATCACTTATTTCAATGAGGTATGGGTCCTTTTGCTTGATATGATTTTGACTTCTAATAAAATCATTGATTTAGGGGAGATCACTAGCTCCAATTTGATTTCGAAACACATATATCCTAAAATTTCCCTAAATGGGAATTAATACATGATGTCTTACATTGTGGATGTGGTGACTATAACTATGCATTCATCTTATGGTCATCCCTAAAAACCATCTTTTATTACCCTAAAAATAGGATATGCGATGAGTTCAATGCTCTTCATGTACATATATTTAGGAGAACATTAAGAGGCTAATAGAGACTTTATATACCACGTATTATATCAGGAAATTTATGGGAAAAATATGCCCAAGCTCTCCAAACCTATGAATAAAACTATTTCAAGTATGGGAAATTATTGGTTGTACCCCAATTACATAATAATCAAAATTGAAGGCACATCCTTTATACTTACCACAGATTATGCTTAACAAAGAAGTTAAACAAGAGATTATTCCCAACTAGCTAATAATGTTGATGAGGACTTGAGTAAGGATATTAAAATATTCATCCATCTAACTCCACATAGTATCAACAAGATGCAATATATAAAGTGGTAACACCTTTAATTAGTTGGAAAGATAAGGGAACATTATGGGTGTAAATTGTCACCTTTCAAACACTAGGACCCTATAATTAATGTAAGAGGACACCTCAAAAAATATGAGATAAATGTAAGTATAAACTATGGGAACCAATATTTTGACCATGACAACATATTATCAATGCTAAAACTTATTCTAAAGTGGAAATAAGAATGTGTAGGGATAACATGTTTATGATTATGGTAAAAAGGATCCAATATGATCCTACCATCATCAAGGAAGATGCTAAGATGATTGAGAAATAGGAATTGATTTATAAACCTATCTATGGACCCCCTCCTCAGTTAGAAAAATAAATGCATCCATGGAAGCTTGTATTACAAAAGAATCTTCAACACTGCTAATATCCCCTACACATAGTTACTTCTACTTGTCCACAACACATCAAGGTGGAAATTTAATGCAAGAACTGAGGAGAAAATACCTAAAAAATCCTAACACATCAAATGTAATTTTCTCCATGCTTCCTTTCCCCCAACTAACCATTACAAAACATGTAATTCTTCCTTATTTTCTATCTCAAATACATGTTTCTTCTCTTATTTTGTTTCCACTAGCATTAATACCTTAGTTTTCTAGTTATCCACCTTCATCATCACCTAACATGACACTTTCACCACCATTAGTAATGCCCTTGTCCACTAGACTACCATCTTCACCACCTATCATTCCTTCAATGGTTACCACTTCTCCATCTCCCTCACCATCTACTACCAATACAGTCCTTCCAATTTCCATTCCACCATCAACTAAGCTAGAATCTATTGTTGAAAAACCAATTATTACATACACAAGGGATCCTAAGACTCTTCCCATTTCACCTCAAAAGCTGTAAGTAGAGGAGAAGTAGCCAATTTCTCTTAAGCAAATAAAAATGATAATAAAGGGTGATTTGGGGTCAAACCCTATGTATATTTACGAAATTGAAGAGGAATATAACAGATGGATTGATGAAGAAGAGTGGGTCTCAAAGAATGAAATATAAGAGAAACATGGTATGCCCTTAACCTATAGTGCTTCTAGGGATATGTGTCATTGTCTTCTGACTTACACATATTCATATTAGCATGTTGTATTTCTTGATGTTCTTAGTATGATCGGCCTATGGAATAACCATGGCTAATTAGAGTATATATAAGAGGTAGTGGTTATATTTTTATTATCATATTGTGAATTCTAATATTATTAAATTATTGTGGAGGTTACCCCCTCGAAGTGGATCAAATATAATATTCAAGTATTCTACTCTTTCACTAGTTGTTGGCGTGGATCTGCTCATTCTGCTCTTAATTCTTTCATTTATAATTCTACTAGTATGAAACATATAAGTAATTTCCTTACAAGTGGTATGAGAGCATCAATTTGGGCAAATTTTTGTGGTGCATTTTTTTTTTTTTGAATCTAGCATCCTAAGTAGTAGAAGAATGAAAAAACATAACTTGTGATCTGATAGGATTTGATTTTTTTGTCACCATAGTTTAACAGTCATAGAAAGTCTAGAAAAAAATTTATCTTGTGAAAATTAGAAGTCATTGGATTCATCTCTATGAGACAATCACAATGGTATATTCTAATGTTACACTTTTTTGGGTTGAAAATTTTCACCCCTATGCACAATAGTAGTCATTCGATTCATCTCAACGAGATGACCACAACAATGTATTCCACCATTAAATACTTTTGGGGCTGAAACCCTCCCAGCATTTTTTCATGGTTGGCCCAAACACTCAAAAACATGGGAAAGGGAAAGAAAATCCAAAAGCTCCTCACAAAGATGGCATGTAATCTAAAACTTTTGATCCATCTATTTTGGAGGTAGTTCCATAACTTAAATCTAAATTATGAGGCATGGTGAAAAAAGATTATTTTGATATAGTTTAAGGGGACATTACATTTTTAAGAGGGGAATTGTATAGTTTGAAGGATTAATTACATTAAATATTTGGGTAATTGGCTAACTTATTAGCTTAGCCACTATAAAATAATCCTCCACCACTTTAGTTTGATTCTCCTCCTCCAAACAATACCAATACCAATTTTGGCCTTAAGTTGATGTTGTCAAAAGTGGACCTGCATGAGTTTGATGGTAATGATGCACTCACTTGGCTCACTCAAATTGAAAATTTATTTGATCTACATTAGACTCCATTTTCACAATAAGGTGGTTATGGCCTCTCTATATCTTGAATATAAGCTATTCATTTGGTATCATTGGTTTTGTGCTCAAAAGAAAAAAAGGGTGTCCTAGTTTCATGGTCAATATTTTATGAGGAGTTACAGCTCCACTATCACAATAATGTCTCTAATAAATACTTTATTCAGCTAGCCACATTTCACCAAACTAGGGCTTTCAAGGATTGTATTCATCAATTTTAGAATCTCTCCTTACATGTGGTAGACATCACTGATGAAAATCTGACTAAAATATTTTTGGGTGACCTCAAATATAGCATCTAATTAGATGTTTACATGTTTCATCCTAGTAGTGTATCTAAGGCAATACCAAAGGCATGCATTTTTAACTAAAAATAGTTGATCAAACGAATAACTTTCACTAATGTTCATGAATGCACCTTTCTAGCACCATTATTTCATCAGCCTACCAGATTGACACCTCAACAAGTGGAAAAAAAATATGCAAAAGGTTTGTGTTTTGGCTATGATTGGAAATGGATTAAAGGGAATCAATGTGTTGAAAAGAATTTATTTTACATTAATGGTTCTAATGAGGAAGAAGAAGATTAGGAGGCTTCAAGGGAAGAGTTAGAATAACTTGAGGATGAATCTAAAGATTCTCAACCTACTATTTCCTATCATGCACTTTTAGGCATTACTATTCTTCAAACTCTTAATGCGGTATTCTTGAAGCAATAGAAGTTGATTATTTTAATTGACTATAGGAGTACACATAACTTCATCAATAGTAATTTAGATGCTCATTTTTAATTATTTCATTTATCCAGCTCTAGACTTTTATGTCATGATTATAGATGGTTGTACAATCAACTATTCTAGAAAATGTCATAGTATTAAGCTTGTTATGGGAGACTTTTTGTTAGATTCCCCTATGTTTGCTATTCTCATAAGAGGAATTGACATTATTTTTACATTGCAATGGCTCACCACTTTGGGCATTATTGAGTTGAATTTTCTAGAATTATTCACGAGGTTACATTCAAAAGGAAGGACTTTTGAACTACATTGATTATAGTCTAAATCTCCACAACTAGGTAGTTCTCACTAGATGATGAAGATTCTCATAAAATATATAGAAGGTTTTGTGGCATGCTTATTTTCCATGGAGGTTCAACCAACCATGGAGTATACACATCTTGATTTACAAAAGGTGTTGAATAACCATTTAGTTGTTTTTGGTGACATGCCAAAAGGACTTCCTCTAAGTCATGCACATGATCATGCCATCAGACTCATTATAGGATGTATACCACCCAATATCAGACCCTATAGGTATCCTTATGCCCAAAAGAGTGAAATTTAAAATATGGTCCAAGAGATGTTGGAGGTAGGAATCATCAAACATAGTCAAAGTGAATATTCCTCCCCAGTGGTCATGGTGTGGAAGAAGGATGATAATTAAAGGATGTGCTTAGAATATAGAGAATGCAATAAATACACCATCAAAGAATAGTTTCCTATTCCAATGATTGATAATTTTATAGATGAATTGCATGGTTTAATTTATTTTACCAAGTTATATCTTTTCTCTCGATATCATTAGATTCACATCTTCAATGAGGACATACCTAAAACATGTTTAGAACTCATGAATTCCATTATGAATTTATGGTCATGCCTTTTGGCCTCACAAATGTACCATCTACATTTTAGAGTTTGATAAATACTATTTTTAGGCCATTTTTTAGAAAGTTTGTATTAGTTTTTTTTTATGATATACTCATCTACAACAAAAATTAGGAAGACCATTCGAAGCATGTGAAACATGTGCTTTCAGCTCTAGAACAACATCAGTTTTATGCTAAACCTTATAAATGTGATTTTGGTGTCCAAGAGGTGGATTACTTGGGTCATATTATTTCACATGAAGGAGTGAAAGTTGATCCTAATAAAATATAATCAATGATGGAGTGGTAGGTTCCAAAGACCCTCAATAACCTCTACAAATTTTTGGGGATAATTGGATACTATCATAGATTTTTCAAAAATTATGGTAGAATTACATCCCTACTCACCTCTTTGCTAAATAAATATTCCTTCCAATGGACTTATTCAACTACCAAGAAATTTAAACAGTTGAAAATGGTTATGTGCACAACTCTAGTTTTAGTTACTCTTGATTTTCCAAAAACTTTTGTTGTGGAGTGTGATGCATCAGGATATGTCATGGGAGTTTTACTCATGCAAGAAGGTAGACCACTGGCATTTGAAAGTTTCCAACTTAAGGTAAAAAATAGACTCAAACTAATATATGAGAAATAGATGATGGTTATTCTACATGCAATGAAGCAATAGAGACCCTATCCGATGGGTCATCACTTTCAGGTAAATACTAATCATGATAGCCTCAAATATTTTTTAGAACAATGTTTGTCATCTGAAGAACATCAAAAATGGGTGACTAAAATGTTAGTCTATGATTTTGAAACAATGTATAAGAAAGGAAAAGAGAATGTGGTGAAAGATTCCCTCTCTCAGTGGGTTGAATTAGTTGAGGCATTGTTATGTGCCATGACCATGTGGTAGGTAGATTGGCTAGAGGAATCGAGATCAAAATGGGAGAATGATAGTGTTACTAAGGATTTTATTCCCAATATTTAGCATGGTTATAATGAATCTAAAAAAATTACATGGAAAGGGAACACGTTATGGTATAAAGATAGATTATACATTTGTAAGCATTATCTCCTTAAACATTAAATTCTCTAGAAACTTAATGCCTCACCACTTGGAGGACACTCAATATTTTTGAAGACATATCATAAAATCAAGAAATATTTATTTTAGGAAGGAATCAAAGGGTATGTTTATAAATATGTGTTTGAATGCATGGTATGCCAATAAAATAAAGGTAAAACCACTAAAACCTCAGGTATTTTGTAGTCTTTATCCATCCCTAGTTAGCATTAGGAATAGGTTTTCATGGATTTCATTATGATTTTACCAAGGTTTGAGGGTGAAAATGTTATCATGGTAGTTACGGATCACCTCACCAAGTATGCTCAATTTTTTCTCCTTATCACAACCATTTGTTACTAGTACAATAGCTTCATATTTTCTCAATACAATTCAAACATTGCATAGAACTCCAAAGATCATTGTAAGTGACCAAGATCCCATATTTACTAATAATTTTTAGACTAAATTGTTTGCCTTTTTGGGTACTCAGTTGGCTCAAAGCTCATCCTATCATCCTCAATCTAATGTAAAAATAGAGGTAGCCAAAAAATGTCTTAAAAGGTATCTTCATTTTCTATTTTTGACAAATAGGTAAAATGGGTTCATTGGCTACCATTTGTTGAATGGTTGTATAATGCTTATTTTCACACTTCTTTGTCTCCCTTTATGGAATTGTATGGGTATCACCCACCATCCATCACTTTAGATTTTGTAGGGTATCCTAAGGTGTGAATTATTGAGGAACACATTCACCATCAATATAAGGTTTTAGGTAGTTTACGAGAGAATTTAGCAATGGTACAAAATTGAATGAAGTAACAAATAGATCAACACCACAATGAGTGGCATTTTGACATAGGTGATTGGGATTTTTTAAGTTTTTAGCCATATATGTAGATGTCTCTAAAGTAACAGAAAAAGGATAAAAATCTATCACCTAAGCATTATGGCCCTTACTAGATCTTTCAAAAAAATGATAGTGTGGCTTACAAGTTAGAATTACCCCCAACCACTTGCATACATCTGGTATTCCATGTATGTTTCATAAAGAAAGCAATTGGATACAAAGTTTTTATTCAGACTAAGCTACCTAAATTAGATGAAGAAGGCAGAGTCATTCTAAAGCTTGAATAGATCCTTCACATGCACACTAAGTAACTATGAACCAAAGACATTAAGCAATATTTGATCAAATAGAATAACATGCATTCTGAAGCTGCAATGTGGGAGGATGAATCATTCCTATAAAAGCATCCTAGTTTTATTTAATATTTAATATAACATTGTTTTGAAGGGGAGGGGAATGCTATACACTTAACCTATTGTGAATTTAGGGATATGTGTGGCCAACTTATGGCTTACACATCTTCATATTTATTTATTGTATTTCTTGATGTTTTTAGTATGGTCAGCGTATGGAATAATCATGGCTAAGTAGAGTATATATAAGAGGTAGTGGTTAGTATTTTATCATCATATTTTGAATTCTATTTTTATTGCATTATTGTGGAGGTTTTCCTCTCAAAGTGGCTCGAATATAATTTTAAAGTATTATGCTCTTTCATAAATTGTTGGTGTGGATATTCTCATTCTACTCTTAATTATGCAATATATAATTCTACTATTGTGAATAATCTATGTAATTTTCTTAAAAAATACTTTCATGAGACCACTTAGATAGAAGAAGATGATGAAAATTTTATTGAAGGAAGCACCCAATCTAGAGGGACAAAATTATTGAAATCTAAGGAAGTCAACTAGGGAAGTGGTAACTCAAGGGCTATTGAATTATTATCTCTTGGTGGCTATTGAATTCATCATAAATTCCATCCCCAAATACACCACTATTCTCTCCATGTTAAATTATTACAATGGAAACTATAGAAACTAGTACCCTAATTATCTCCCCCTCGATGGTCAGTCCTCCTAATCCACATTTTTTAGTAGATTCCTCAATTATTGTAACTATTAGTGATGTTAGAGATTATTTTCATTCTTTTCAGTCTTTAAGCTATATAAACTAGCCACAAGTAGCTAAAATTCTAATTTTTCATACCATAACTTAGCCTTTGATTATGAGCCCTACAACAACTATTTTAACTAATGTGTATGCATGTACTTCTATTACTGAGTATTTGGAAAACCTATTGACCACCCTTTTAACCTACTCATTATTTAGTGGAACAAGTCCATAGTCCCCTACACCAAACCAAGGGGTACATTTTTAAAACGTAGTTTCCACATCAATATTTTCTAGCCTAGCTACCTCTTTAAGGCTAACTACCCAATCATAAATGCCCATTAGCTCATCACCACAAGTATATTGAACTACCATCTTAGTCTACAATGCATTAGGCAAGTCCAAGTATGTTATTAGATGGAGTAAGTTTATTCCTCATTTTACTACGACATAAGCATCCTGTCTAAATGCTATGCTACCTCTAAGACACTCTCCATCAACAAATCCTATAGCACAAAATGAATAAACTAAGCATAAGTTACATTAAACATTCCTTCATAGATCAAAAATTTGTAAAAAGAAGAAGCAGGGAGACAAGATTTAGTGATAACTTAGTATCCCATAGTAAAGTTCCATTTTGATAGACTAAAAAACACCTTGAGAAAGGTGAAGAGGAAAATTATGATTGTTAAAAGGTAGTAGGTTGAGTTAGAACAAAGAGAAGACATATTCTCCTTGAAAAAATGAAGGAAAGTAAATCCATCATAACTAGATAGATATAGGGAGGATCCCTATACTTTTTGTAGATGTTATATGGGGAGTCATGAAATATGTGTTTAAAATTTTGTTTTTAGCCTATATAGAGGAAACATGAGGTGAGTACTATCTATGCCCCCAAAGAGATAGTAGACAATTTGCAGGGGATAACTAGGAAATTGTTTGACAATATTAGTTCAATAAGGTCTGTAAAGAAAATCTCCCATCCTAAATGGTGATATAATCTTAAATTTTTAAAAAAAATTAATGATGTTGATGTTAAACTATGTTTTATAAGTCAGGAAATAATAAATAAGGCTCATGCCTACATATATTTAATAAGAACATGTGAATTTTCTTGGGTATAAAATTATATTTATATAAAAAGAGATGGTGAATTTGAATGGCATCAAGAGATGTAGACTCTCATCCAACAATTTTCATACCAAGATAGGGAAGCTATCTCTATCCTGGCTGACTTAAAGTCAACCAAGTAAGCACTCCACATGGGAAATTGGTACCTAGGCTCATTTTTGAGAATATTTTGTGAGTAGAACTAGATTGTTTTAAAGAAAAGATTGAAGGAAATATCTATATAACCAGTGATAAAATTATACAATTGGTCAATTTTTTGAGGAACAAAAATTATAAGTACTAAGGCATGGTATGTAGAGGTTAGAGTTGAATTGGGGATACATAATAAACTAATGGGTAAGCTTCCTCAGTTATTTAAAATGGCTCTTATTGATTTTGAGACTATATATGCTGACTTATAGGTAAGTCACACACTTTACCTACAAATGGAAGTAGCCAAGCAAGACACTTCAATAATAGGTGTTATGTTAATCCCAATTCACTTTGCTCAGCTTCTAAAGGATACACTTGTGCATACTCAAACTAGTCCTACCTATGTGACACTTCTAACAACCATATCCATAGCTACATTTACATATAATTCAAACTCACCTACAGTTTTAGTTTACTTGATTTTTAATTCCAATTTCAACTTAAATTCCACCAACTTCGGTGTCTACTTCATGTATATAATAGTTTTCTTCTTTTAGAAGTGTTACATAAACACTTTATATGTATTTAAATATATTTACATTAACTAATTTTAAAGTAACTATTATTTCCTAATTAATTTAGCTTGTATATATTATATTTTAGATGATGGATTCTATTTTTAGCAATCATTATTGTGCATACACACTTTGCATGAGATTAACATAGAGTGTTATTTTCATATATGTATTTTTAGACTTCACTTGAAATACGAGGCCATCCCTATCCCAAGCTTACTTACACTTGTGTCCTCCTATTCCAAATAGAGGAGAATTTTGTTTTTTGATATTAATAAGAAATTCTAAGAAGTTCTACAATTTTAGTCTTGATGTGCAAAATATGACTCTTCTCCAAAACTTGTGGATTATGTAAGAAGATATATCATTTTAGTTTCTTATTATTTTGGTTGTGTATGAGTTATATATTTTACATACATATATTCATATTATTTTGTTGTTGATTTGAATGCCTTTTGCATATAAATCATAATCCCCCTTGTAGATGTGTTATTGCAATCTTACAAACATGACAACCTTTAATTTTATGTATTTATGTATGTTATAGTTTGGTTCAATTTGAATCCTAGATATGTTTTATTATTGGTGTGTTATATTATTATAAATCAAATATTGATCTATGATTCCTTGTCTAATGCCTACTTCACGTGTTGGTCTTGAAAATTTTCATCTAGTGTGGTTCGTAAGCATCCTTTTTTGCCCTGCCTTTCCCTCTTTTTGAGTTTATTTTGAAGTCCCACCCACCTTAGGTTATAAAAATAATAATTCCACACTTATCAAGTATATTTATATTCATCTATAACTGGCCTATATGTGGTAAATAAATTTCCTCACTCTCAGCTATTTCACCAACATGTTGTTTATAAAACCCAATACCCAACAACTAATGCCTTAGAGTGAATAGTTTTTGTTGATCCTAAAACATTAGAGGATACCTTTTAAAAAAATTATTTGGTATGAATAAAACCCACATCAACAAATATAAATCATGATTAGATAGTATATTAATGATTATAACCCTAACTAATACTTAACCACGTGCCTAAACCATGGTGAGGTTAGATGAGGTGTTACATAGTTCTTCCCTTCAAGGATCATTGTTTAGAATTTTTTTTGTCATAATAATTATGCTCATATATTCATAAATTATAATTATTAATAACTAAATATGATAGAATCAACATAACATCTCATTTATAGACACTAAATCTGAGTTATATAGCAAATTGGTTTTGTGTACTTGAAAAGTACGTATCATGGTTGTACACTTTAGTTATAAGACCTTACCAGTGTCAAAAGGCTCACCTCTACTATCTAATTATGTCATATTACTTATCTCTTAGTCTAACCATATGTTATTATGATGACTAGGCCTTATATATTATGAAAATTGCTCTAAACTTGACCATTATCCTTCTCTGCCAAATTTAGACGTGCACCTAGTTTTTAGCTTCACAAAAACCTGTCACAATTATATGCCTATATTGACACAAATGTATCATTTAATACTATTTTTAATGTGACAAAATGTAATCCAATTTTTAAATGTAATGTATCTTTATGGTTAGTCTAAGTTCTTTAATGAAAAATATTTTCAAATAGGATTGGTATATATAAAATATCAACCCTCATTCATTCATCACCTATAAAATTCATACATCTCACATACATAGCAACAAAATCACTATCAATTAATTATTCAATAAATAAAATATAACTGATTGATTCCTATTTCTATATTAATTATATGAGTAATCTATTTAAAGGTCTAAAGTACTAAAGGAACAACTCATGCACCATATTTATCAAGTTATAAGATAGGTCATTATATGTACTTTATTATCACATTTTCACCCTTGTACACACAAAATCCAATATTCATGGGATAAATACATAAATTTGAGGCCTTATTTAGAGTATTTCCTAAGTATGTAGTGACCATTGATAGAGGGGTACTTGGGGTAGCTTGATAACATATGTCCACTAACCCATTTTTGTCATAGTCACCCAAAGGGTGAGGAAGCTAGGGTTTGATCATTTGATAAAGATAAATAGCATGTGTGCATCATATAAATACATGAGAGTAAATGAAATAAAAAAAACCTATAATGTTTCAATTAGCTACATCAAAATCTAGTAACTATTCCATATAGGACATCTGTATCCATTTTAAATACCAGTGTCAATATAATTATTTAGATTTAATGCAAGTATATGAGGCCACATAATGAGAAATTATAGAATCTTACAATTGTTCCAAGATGTCAATCACATCCAATTACAATTTATTTCATCCTATAACTACATGCACATAGTAATCCAACTAGGTAATGTTGTTTCTAATTTATTATAATGTTAGTCAATAGTTGTACTTTTTTTTTTTGGCATATCTTAGTACTTAAATTTATCACGATGTTTATCTGAGTTTAAAAATTAATTGGCCTACTATGGAACTATTTATCACTCTCTTACTTATTCATTTATATATTATTAACCCCTATAGTACCCTTATACACAATTTAAGTTAGGTTTAAACATTTGGTGAACTTGACCTCTGTGTCTTTGTATGTAAATCCCTAATTTGGCTCATGGTTTCCTATTTTTTTTATTACTATAATTTATTTCAAATTTTGATTTTTTCATTTATAAGAAATGTTAAATGTTAATAAATAAATAATTTTAAAATGGAAGATAAAAAAGTGATAGTTACTCATCTTAATAATAATGAGGTCCTAATGGATGCATTTCTTTATGTTACAAGAGATGAAATCATTATGTATGCTAAAACTAAGCTTTCCTCACCTAGTGATGGTTAATCCTTAGGTAATACTACAAGTGATTTCATACCAATAACTATACCCTTGAACACATCATTACTTCATAATTATAATGGGGGTATGGGATATTTTTTTACACCATTGTTCCATGAAATAAATCCTACCATTGATACATATTATATGGGAAACGTTGGAACATAATCTAATCATCAATTTCAATTCCTATATCAACTCTAACTATGGGTATGAATCCTTTGGTGACTTATCAAGCTTCAAACCTTAGTAACCAAAATATGTAATATCTTTTCCAAACTATATAACTTTTTAAAGATAATGTTACAAATATAGAACAAAATTCTATTAAGTCACCTTATTTTATTGATTCAGAATAGGTGTTGCATAATCCTCTTGCACCTCAAATATATTTACATCACTTGATAATTAATTTTGTTGTTCCTAAGTTCACATTCAATGATGGAAAGGTTTATCCTAAATAATATATTTGATCTTTCTCTATGGCATGCCTTGATTATGACTCTAATGATAATTTTTTTACTAAACTATTTCCAAGGAGCCTCATGGAATATGCTCCAAGGTGGTTCTATGATTACTAATCCAATTAATAAAAGAATTAAAACCTCTTATGGATCAGTTTTTTTCACACTTGTTTATCAACATTAATGAAAAGGTTTTCTATGCCCAAATTACAAAGATCAAACAAAGAACCAATGAGCCTATCAATGAATATTTCTTGAGATACAGTATAATGTTGGCCAAAATGACAAACTAAATGATATATAAATAGTTTCAAGACATATTAAAGTAAATTTTTATTTCCCCATTACGTGAATCTATTATGTTCAAAAATTTCAAATATTTTGATGACTTATGTCATATTCTTCACAATCATGAAATTAGAAAAATTTCATGGAACAAACATAAGTATGTAGAAAACACACTGACTACATATAATACCATGTTTATTATATGGAACCAAGTTACAAGGTAAAAATTACATAGCCTAAAAAAAGGAAACAACAACCTAATCATATTATCTTATCAAATGCACCAAGGATATAATTTTCATGCTTACTTGAGTCTCTAGATTTATTACTTTGAAAGCTTGTGGAGTGTCACCTCATATCTTTCCCTCCTCCAATGGAGGTTTATATGAGTCAACCTCTACCCAAAGGATATGATGTATATTATTATTGTGACTATCACCAAGGCCTTGGGCATTCTATGAATGCATGTTATACCTTGAATCATAATATCTAAGACCTCATCGATGACCAAAAAATACATTCAATGATCCTCCAAAGGAATCATATTCAAAACATGGTGATCTCTTTAATTAGAAGATATTTAAAAATCCTTTGTAAAACCATTCTAATAAGGATCAATAAGTGAAAATTCTATATAATGCACATCCTCCTCCATCACATTATGGGTACCCATTATATGGGATTATTGGTACTTATACATTACATATATTTCCTACGATTCAAATACCTTCTATTACTCTTAATGATAGTGAGATTGTGTATTATGATTCAAATATTAATTCATTATTTTTTAGAGAATGCCTTTATTAACATCCTATACACAATTTTATGATTGATAATGGTTACAGAGATAATGTTTTCACCATGACATTAATTTTACACTTCGGCTATACACATGATTATTTACACCCTTCAACAAAATCAGTTAGATCATTTGATGGCACATCCCATCATGTTCTTGGCAAGGTTGACTCACCTCTATAGGTTGGTCTGACACATGTCATTAATACATTTTCAATTATACCTTACACGAGAGTCTTTGATATGTTGGTGGGATGACATTGGATACATACACTCCACACAATACCTTATATAGTGCTTGGAAGTGTTCAATATTTTCATGCTAATATTGTAATTGTAGTTTATAGAATTCCCTATGAACATCCACTTGAACATGATAATTTTATACCTAGGTAGTTAATTATCAAACATATTGAGGTTAACAATTTGTGAAGGGGTAAACAATATGAAATCCCCTTTCCTAGGTGGCTAGTACATATGAGACCATTGCATCAAAGATATATAGTGGATTCCATGTAATATTCATCTATTGCTACACAACATATTTAGTTATCTAGATCAGCCAAACATGTTCCTATTTATTATATTCCAAAGAAACCATAGATCACTCAATGATGGGTTCTACAAATCCCCATTCCTCTTATTATTTCCTCATGACCACATAGTCCTATTATACATATACAGATTATCATAAATCCTATAGTGTCATATATTACACCTATACATGCTCCTTGGTAGTACCACCATTTTGTTGCACCATGTTTTGAGTGGAAAGATACCTATGAGAATCCATTGAATTAGATCGTAGGATATTTTTTCTATTTCAAATATTTCAAAAATATCAAAAGAATTAAAAAAATATATCCAAAAAAATCAACACTTCTATATCTTATTCTCTCTTTAGCATCTATGTTGCTAGTTTCATGTTGGAATATATCATATACTTTATTTATACATACACACATATGTTTCACATATCTTTTGAGTGTGATAAAGACATACCTAAGCACATGATATATTCACACATGAATGTTGGGCCTTTTTTTCTAATCACATCATCATTACATTACGAGCATAGGCTTCTTTGATCGTGATACACCTAGATTATGTTATTCTTTCATCACTATCCATTATCACATTGGAGCTTATGTACTTACACATGCCTTTATCCATGATTATATTTTTTATAATTTACTTGATATGTTGTGTACTTAATATTTTTTAACACATATATCTAAGGACTAGTATGATATAATTTATTGGTTGCTTATGATTCCATGCTATTTAATTTATGTACTTCCTTGAGTGTTTTACTATTTTTTACTATCTTTCATTTTATTATATGTTTGAGAATTTGAATATGCTCCATTGATTTTATCCCCCATAGCTTTATTTTCATATTTTGATATTTGAATATGTCATTATTTGTTGTGTGTGGACATTTGACTAAGTCATTTCTCTTAGATTGTGCAGAATTTGGGCATGGCCCTTGTATTAAATCTCCTTGGACCATTATTCTATTACTTTACTTTTGAGTGTAATTATGTGTGTTTGATCTTGTACTATTAGTATTTATATGTTTCCATGATCTATATCATTCTTCTTAGGACATTTTGTGATCATATTTTGCAAGCTTTAGTGATATTTATACCTAGACATGTTTATCCTATATGTTACAAGATCCATGCATAGATTATATAGTTATCTTATCCTATTGAGGTAAGGTAACTACCATATTATACTTCCCCTCACCTCAAGAAAGGGGGAATATTAGTTGGGGCATGTCATATAGGATTGGCTTCCATACATCCATAGTTTCATATTTAAATGGGGGCATGTCAAAATGGCATGACCTCTATAATTATTTAATAATCAACATTTTCAAATTACAGTGAGATATTTATGGAAACATGTTCTCCACACTTACCCTAGTTCTCATATTCTATAGATTCAATGTAGGAATGTCACGGAAGCATGTCTTCCACACCTATTTTTTAAAAATATTGGCCAAATTTCATAGGTAAATAATTCAAATTCATATTTGTGGCATCATTATATACATTAGTACCATTATTATACCCATGTTTGGACTTGAGACATACATGAGGTGCACATGTTATGTAAAGGGTGCATTAAATTTCAAAACCAAATAATTTTCTAGATTTCAAATACTAATATTAATTATTGTCATACCCAGGATGGACTTTTATGGACTGCTATTGAGTCAATAAATTATAGTATTTAGTTCACCCTTTAGGAAGGTTGAGGTGATTAAATCACTCAATCTTACCAAGTTTATAAGTTAGACTGGATTAAATAAACTAACTTCACCAGATTTATAGGTTGGAGTGATTAAATAATCCAACCTCAATAGATATATAATCTAATTTTATTGGATCACTCATACTCACCATGTTATAAGAATTATTATGTTTCATGATTTAGATAAGCTCAATGGTTGTGTGGAAACTCACATTTTTTCCAAGGTTGGGAGCATGTTGTCCTCTCTCTCTCTCTCTCTCTCTCTCTCTCTCTCTCTCTCTCTCTCTCTCTCTCTCTCTCTCTCTCTCTCTCACACACACACACACACACACACACACACTTTCAAGTTTTAAACTTTTCCTAATATAATATCTAATGCATAAGAATTATTATGTTGCATGATTTAGATAAGCTCAATGGTTGTGTGGAAAATCACATTTTTTCCAAGGTTAGGAGCATGTTCTCTCTCTCTCTCTCTCTCTCTCTCTCTCTCTCTCTCTCTCTCTCTCTCTCTCGTTTCAAACTTTTCCTAATATAATATCTAATGCTTCATAATCAATCATACCATCAAATCAAATTTCCAAAATGAAATATGGTTTGATTAACACATAGGGATAAAATTATAATACTATGTCCCACTAGACAACCATAAAAAGAATTTTAAAATAATTCTAAAAAATACTTAATTTTTTTTAATTAAAAATATATATGCATTAAATCTTTTTATATATAATCTAAAATGCTTTTTATATATAATCTAAAATACATTTGTTTAATTAATATCAATGACTCAAACTCATGATATTTTTAGGAGAGATTATACTGTTATGTGAACTATTTATGTCAAAAATTGACACACACTATTATGCTTTGACCCATAGGTGTACTCCTAACATTGATCTTTCTAATTTCAAGCATTTAAAATTCATTCAATATCAAATTTGATGCACTAATTATAAATTGTAACATGATCTTCTTTACAGATCATTCACTAGCAAAGAACTCATGTTGGACTCACTTAAAGGTAAGGTTTGTTATACACACTTAGATACACATTTATTTTCCTTTAAACTATTAATTTAATTACTATATTAAAATGGTAGTGTAGACACCTAAATCTAGCCACCAATGACCTCCAATCAGGCTTTTGACCAATTTCTACCAAAGTACACAATTTGGATTAAAAACTTTAAAACACATTAAAAGAATTACATCTAACATATTCAAGTGTTGATTTTGGCCTAGGTATCATTAAATGGGATAATGCAATTTATGGGCCAACTAGCTTTGATTAGATCATTTCAAGTCAAAATATCAATTTTACACCTAGGTGCTCTAGATTGCTCTTTTCTATCAAATATCTTACATAAGACATGTGCCTTTGGTATTTTGTGTCAGTGACATCCTAAATGGGATAACGTATCCAACACATCTGACATTGAATTCCAATTCCAATCCAGTCAAATTTTGGACCAATAACAAGGCATTCTGATCAATTTGAATAATTTGTGCTTAAAGTGCTTAACCATTCTTAATAGATAATTAAACCAAATTAGATCCTAATTAAGAATTCCATGGAAACTTGTTGAAAACTTGTTTTTAAAACTAAATATTTAATATATGTATTATTAGGTGATCTCATTTCTAGGAAAGATATCCCTAGGCCATAAATGCCACAAATATCAGGACTCATACCTCCCATGCCTCATCAATGCCCTCCATGCCTCTTAATTGTTCCTTTATCCTAAATATTGATGAGCCTATTTATCAATTTTAATTTCATAATTGGATTAATCTTTATCCACACATCTTAATCTTGAGATGGATGGTTCAAGTTGATTCTAGCCATTTTCCAAAATCTATAAATAAAAAGGCCATGAACATCATTTCTAAGCTATTTTGGTGCAAAGTTATAATGCAAAAATGATTTAAAGAAGCCATTGAAATTAATGTTACCATTATAAATTGATTCCAAGCCAAGCCAAAGCCACAAGATGCCAAGAAGAAGAGGAGATAACCAAACCTCCTTTGATGAAGACTTCATGAGCACAAGCTGAGCAAGTCACTACAATAATCATTTTGGAGCATCCAAGGAAGGTAAAATAAGGTTTCTTTTGCATTTTAGTTGTGTGTTTTATTCATGTTTGTTAACTAAGCTCTCCTTAGTGTCTAGGCCTAGAGATGTTATGCTAGTTAGTGTGTTTCTTTCATTTTGTTTTCATTTTAAAACTAACATGATACTAACCATCCTCTCTTGAGTCAAATTTCTAGCTCACATAATGGCATGCTCAGTGGGACCCAACACATCCCACACATGAAGAAGATCATTCTATAACTTTAAAATCTTCATATAGACCATTAAAAATTTTATAATTTGATATTCTAACTTTGTTTTGCCATTTTTCTTTGTCACAAGTTTACACAATAACTATCATCAATTGAGTAAACCATCATCTATTTGTATAAATGTCATTGGTTAAGTTATTGAAACTAATGTCAGTCTACATAACCATTGCCAATTAGTAAAACCATTATTGGTCTGCATAAAATTCACCATCGTTGGTTAGTTTAACTGACGACGGTCACTGTGTTTTTTTACACAAACTTGAGAGCTCATTTTTCTAAGTTGGTTGTTTAATCTTCACAAGTGCTTCTAAGCTAAACACCTTGCTAACACTTTTTTTGTAGGTTTTATGTGAAAAATCATCAAAGCATGCTTAAATAGATCCTTTTAAACTTCTTTTGGGGTATTTTAAAATGAATCAAACTTTTCATTTTGGTGCTTAAAAGAAAATCATTTAGGGTGATATTGGTTAAATATTGTAGTGGGTTTTTTAAGTTACAGATTAATACCAAGGGGTCAAATTAACACCACCAAATCTTTCATTTGGGCTTAAAATTGAACACACTTATCATTTCTATCTTCAATATTTGTTTGATCTAATTTTATTTAACAAAGAGAGGGGTGTTGCATGTATGATCTTCCATTTTTCCCCTTTAGAGAACCCATAGAATCAAAAGTGTCATTCCTATTGCAAAACGCCTAGTCCAAGGCTTAGAAAGAATGTCATCGAAAGCACTCCCAAAAAACTCATCAAATTCTGGGTGACCTTGAAAATGACCTTAAAGTATTTCTATTAGTCTTTTATTTCATGCAAACTTTGCTTACAAGGGGGACTTCATCACCCCCATTGAGTTTTTTAAGGAAGCTTTGACCTGGGGTTTCACTTCTTGATATTGACTTCACTTACTCCTTCTAAGTTGCACAAGGGACAGTTCTCCATTTGGACATCACACTACACTGAGAGAATAGCAAGATGTAATTTCTGTAAAAAGGACTATAACTTTTTACAACTATCTAATGCCACGGTCACCCAATTTCCATGATTTTCTTTTGCATTGTTTGACATGAAAGTCATTGTGCAATTGATTACCCTCGAAATGTTTGACAACTTGCTAGTTTAGTCAACCCCACATTTACATACCTTTGTTAGGATTTGGATGATTATACTTAGTGTATTTTGGTCATTTTTGCTTGGTATGTTTTGAGACTTAAACTTATTTGTTTGTTCATAATCCATGTCAAAACAATGTATTTGAGTTGAGGAGGATAGTGTTATGCTACCCAAAACATGTCAGAATGATTTTTCCTTTGAGTCTTTTAAAACATAACATAGATCACATCATTTGA
Organism: Torreya grandis; assembly: GCA_037957365.1. NCBI lineage: Eukaryota > Viridiplantae > Streptophyta > Pinopsida > Cupressales > Taxaceae > Torreya > Torreya grandis. The sequence goes on from JARHVA010006310.1 coordinate 813,225, forward strand.
GTATGCTTACGCCATTAGGTTGCTCAATTTATTTCAAGACTAGTTTACCTTTTATCAGAAACCATGTCATGTATACCATTTGGACCTTTGTCTTATGTCATCATGCTATCCAAGTCTAGCTTGTTTGGTCAAATCCTAGTTTTCACTATTGATTTTTAAATTAGCCTTGTCAAGTTTGGATTCAAACATTGATTGATTTCTATTTAGATATTAATTCATGGGTTTGATACATAGATCTTTCTCTTTTGGGTTGCATAGCTTTGATTAATCGATTACCCAAATTTGAAAACTATTGATGGTTTGTTTGTTTAAATCCTATCCTCACTATTGTTTGTGCCTTTATTTTGGAAAATATAGTATTTATTCAAAGAGTCTTTTTGTCTTATGCCTTATGCCAACTGATCATGTTTACGTTTGATTCTATGTGTGAGATTTATGTCAAAGTTGTTTCTAAACTTGTTAGATTAAATCAAATCACATCAGTATTTGTTTCAAGTCTAGATTTTGATGCCATTTAGCCCAAAGTCCTAGCATGCCTATTTATTTGATCCTAGATTTTGACTCCATGTTTGGACAAAAGACCTTGGTAACTCAACTTTTCCCTTTCCTAGTTTAGACCTTGTTTGGAACACTTTGACCTAGACCTTTGACATGCTAATTTTTATTCAGATGCTTGACCTTTTGTGTATATGACATTTGACATTAGATATTTAATGTTGGACTATTTTATGCCATGATTTAGCACCAACCATTTTTGGAGATACAGCTTCACTTTTAGACCATATTGGAGATATAGCTCCACCCCTTCGACCAACTTAGACCAAGTTTAAACCATTTGTCCTTTCGACACGGTTTTTTTTTAGAGTTTGTAGAACTCTAAGCCTTTTTTTTAAGGATTTCATAATTTATGTGGATATGTCTAGCTAAACCTATGGTGGAGTCACATATAATCTAACATATGATATAATATCCATAAAAAATGACTTTTATGGCTTTATTCAAGACCCTAACAATGATAATATGGTTTGTGAGATAGATTTCTATCCATCTCATACTAATCATTCATGGAAACAAAGTCATGAAGATACTTTTGAGGAGGAATTTGAAGACCCAACTATAGATAATATTGTTTGGGATATGGATCCATACTCTCTTTATGATAATATGTACATAGAACACAGTCAAGAACTAGGTTATGAGCCAACGCATGATTAAGATGATATGGTTTATGAGGAGGACTTGTATGCTTTAGCTTTGAGTAATTAGGTTCCACCACATCATACCATTTATATTCTAGAACCAAAATGTCACTCTATTCCCATACCAAGACCTCATCCTTGAGTTTGTGTGAGCAATCAAGCTCTACAATGCTCCTTCATCATTCTAGGACCTAGTCCTTTAGCTTATATGGGCAATCAAGCTCCATACCACCCTATCGTTACCATCTCAAAACTTTGTCCTTTGGCTCATGCAAGTAATAATGCTCCCCAATTCCCTGCCATTATCCAACCACAAGCCATTCCTCATCTAGAACTATTCCCATCCAAACCTCAACTGATCTAATCATTTGAAAACTATGCTATGTTCAAAACTAGTATTTTCTAACTCATTAAAAATCAAGGCCAAGAAAACCAACCAATCTAGGATGTTTTTGTTGAACTAACCATTTGTGATAAGTCAACCTATGATTAATCACCTATTGATCCTATACTAGTTATCGAAGAGTCTCACACTAAAGAGCCAATCTTTATCGAGTCACTTATTAATGATTATAACCATCTTTGGGAAAATCATTACCTCGACCATGTGCCTATTATTCAATAGCCTCCTATTGACAAGCTAGTCTCTAAGGAGTTATCTAATGACCTTTTTCCCATCTTAGAGGAGTCCCACTCTGACAAACCAACTTTTATGTAGTGCATTATGCCATCATAGGTTGTTACTTGTCCAAAACCAAATATTCAATAAGACATCACTGTAATAGAATACCCATCAGATGAAGAATCAGAGTTAGAGTTAGGTTTTATTCATGAACTAATATTATATTTACAATTAGAATCTAAATAAACATTATATTAAAAGTCCCTTGAGTTAGAATCATATTCAGAAGAAGAATATGTTTGTGGTTATTATAACATTGGTCATGCATACCTCACAGATCAATTGAATACATTTGTGATCCTTTTATATTTTTTGAGGATGATTACTTTAGCATTGACATAATTTCTCCTAGTATCTTCTATAAGGATTATGATGCCAACACTCATTCCATTACCATTCCACATGCCATTACTATTAACCAAGATAGCCATATTATTGACATTCTATCTCCCATAAGTGTCGATTGGGATCAACATAATCATACTTTATTAAACTGCATCTATGGCAACATAGATGTTGAAAAAGAGCAAGGAGGCCAAGACCACATTCATATATAAAAATAACACTCTCCTATTGAAACCTTTTCAGAGGCACTAGGATATAATCAAAGTTCCAACTCAACATCTTCTAGTGAAACATTTTCAAAATCACTAGAACAAAATCAAAGTCAAAAGCCAATGTTCATTAGTGAAACATTATCAACACTGATATGGGATAATCAAGACAACTTCAATGGTGAAAACCTCATTAAGGCACCAATATCTAAACACAAAACTTCTTCACTGCTTGATGAAGACAAAATCAAAGATCAACTCAAAATAGCTTCCTATTTACTGCCTAATCAGATGGTAGCTACTCTCAAACTCAAACAAAAAAAAAATCTAATATTCCTATTGAGAGAACAAGCCTTCAGCCCCAAGACAACCAAAATTATGTCAAATCTAGCATCAACAACATTATGTGTGACTGAAAGTCCTGATCTTCATTTGTTTCCCCACCATTATACATTTTATTATCATGTTCCATTCCATTTCACAATCAAATCTACCATATAATATTTGACCTTATTTACCATCCATGGCCATATTTTCCTTTGTAGAGGCTATAAATATACCTTGTCTTGGTGCTTGAAGGAATCAGAATCATTGACCAAGGAAGAACATAAAAACATTATTGGCATCTAAATCTACAAGTAGTTATTGACAAAGAAATTATTCAAACAAGGTGTGGGGTAACAATTAATGTTATTGATTATTCTATTTGTATCATTTGTTGATTAGGACATACATCTCCATTTCAATAGGAAAAATAAAATCACATGTCATTTACCACACCCAAGCCAAAAACATGTACCTTGCCATGTCACTGCCATTGTTACATATCCATTTGCCATTATTGCATATTCTTGTTATTCACCCTATCACTTGGGGGCAAACCATCTTACCATTTTATCCATCCTATCATTCCCTTTTTTATCTAGAACAAAGCCTATTTTTAGTCATCCTACCCAATCTTGTTTTGATCTTGGTTCATTTGGTTCTTCCCAAACCTCTTATGAGAGGATTCCAATGAAGTTTCAATAATCAATCCAATCCGTGTTTATAATGATAGTATATGAAAGTAGTGTGATAGTTGATCAAGAAATATATCTTTCATCCTATTAAGTTTTTTTATGTGAGCCTGATTATAACCATCTATGGGCAAATCAATGTTTCACTAGTCTTGCTTCTAATTATAACCACCTATAGGCAAATTAGTATCATTGACCTATGGCATTATATCTTATTTATAACTACCTATGGGTAAACTAGAGGCAACACTTGTTTACCATGCATTTTCACATCACCTTGCCATCATTATTTTCATTTGATTGGTCATTTGTTAGATTTGAGAACATATTAGGACCTAGTTGGTTTTTTCATGCCTTTTATATGGATGGAATTACTATAGCTTGAGGTAATTTTAGGACTATGTAGGTCATTCTCAATTCATGTTTAGGTCACCTCAGTCACCCTTTCCATACGCTCTCACCATTTTGTGAGTAACCTAAGAAAAATGCTCTCACCATTTTGTGAGTAGGTGTCTTGTCATTCTCTAACAATTTAAGATACCTCAAAATGCCAAAAACATTCATGATATTTCAAAATCCAAAAATATTTATCCTATTTAAGCCTAGTCAGTTATCCTCAATCTGCCTTACTAAGGCATTATCATTATTAGGATGCTTTCTTTTGATTTTATTTTTAGGCTTTCTATTTTTTTATTTATTTTAATTTGTTTGTTTGTTTGTTCACTTCCCTGTTTGTTTGATTTTAGCACTATTGCCTTGACTAGGTCTATATGCATTCATTAGGTGATTCCTTGAGCACATTATTTTTGAGTCTATCCATATTCATACGTCAATATTATCAACATGGTTTTTATCATTTGTGTATTATTCTTGAGTGTTTATTAGAGCAAGAGTCAGTCCTTATGCATATTTTGGCCAAATCTTCATGGTGTTCTATCATGAAGCCTACCATCACATGCTATAGCAAAAATTAGCTTCAAGAAGGTCTACAATCAATAGAGCCATAGAATTTTCTCCTTGGCACCTTGGCAAATCCTTCCATCCCACCCTTGATCAAATCAACCCACTGACCATTCTAATTATATCATTGCTAATCAGTATGAACATATCTTCATTAGCAGGTATAACTAAATCCTTCTAATAATCAATCTTATTCCTCTATCCATCTCTTTCATCACTTTGCACTTGTTCATCTTTAATTTGTATTCCAAGTTATATCCTTGTGTTATTCTTGCTAATCAGCCCTAACTGGGGCACCATTATCTTTAGCCAATCCAGGTCCTCTTAATGATTATAACTACCTATGGGCAAAACATTATTTTGACTTTTATTATTGATTATAACAACCTTTGGGCATATCATCCTCCTTTTTACATCAATTCATGCAAGCATTTTCTTATTTATATTAATCTCAACCATGAGTTAATTCCACCTTTCTTCTTATTTCTTTTTGGGAAGAACTATTTAGAGCTTTGTTCTTTAACCATCATCTTCTTTTTGGCATATAGGCCATCTCTCATTATTTGAGAAGACATTGCTTTGCCTATGATTTGAAACATCTTCCCAAACAAGGGCAAACTATAGACACATAAATATGGCCACCAATGACCTCTAATCAGGGTTTTGACCAATTTCCACCAAAGTGCACAATTTGGCTTAAAAACACTAAAGTGCATTAAAAGAATTGAATCTGACATATTTGAGTGCTGATTTTGGCTAGGGTATCATTAAATGGGGTAATTAAATTTATGGGCTAGCTAACTTTGATCAAATCATTTCCAGTCAAAATGTTAATTTTGCACCTAGTGCTCTGGATTTCTTTTTTCTATAAAAGCTCTTGTATGAGACACATGCCTTTGTTATTTTGTGTTGGTAACATCATAAATGGGATAACATATCCAATGCATCTAGCATTGACTTCCAATTCCAATCCAATCAAATTTTAGACCAATAACAAGGCATTTTGATCAATTTGAGTAATTTGTGCACAAAGTGCTTAATCATGTTTAAGATATAATTAAATAAAATTATATGCTAATTAATAATTCCATGTAAACTTGTTGAAAACTTGTTTTTACAAATAAATATTGAATATATGTATCATCAGGTAACCTCATTTGTTGGGAAGACATCCCTAGGCCATAAATGTGACAAATATTAGGATTCATGCCTCCCATGCCTCATCAATGCCCTCCATGCCTCTTAATTTCTCCTTTATACCAAATATTAATGATCTTATTTATCAATTTTAATTTCATACTTGGATTAATCCTTATCTAGACACCTCAATCTTGAGATGGATGGTTCAGGTTGATTCTAGCCATTTTCTAAAATCTATAAATATAGAGGCCATGAACATCATTTATAAGCTATTTTAGTGAAAATTTATAATGCAAAAATGATTTCAAGAATCCATTAAAATTAGTGTTACCATTCCAAATTGATTCCAAGCCAAGCCAAAGCCATATGATGTCAAAGATAAGAGGAGATAGCCAAGCCTCCTTTGATGAAGACTTCATGAGCACAAGCTAATCAAGCTACTATAACAAGAATTTTAGAGCATCTAAGGAAGGTAAAAGAAAGTTTATTTTGCATTTTAGTTGTGTTTTTTATTCATTTTTGTTAACTACTCTCTCTCTCTAGTGTTTAGGCCTATAGATGTTATGCTAGTTAGTGTGTTTCTTTCATTTTTTTTAATTTTGAAATTAACACGATACTAACCATCTTGTCTTGAGTCAAATTTCTAGCTCACATGTAGATTTAGAAACTAAATATTAATAACATATCACTTCAATATTATACACTTGGTAAATAAATACCATGTAGGTCTCCTTCAGTTCTAAGACTTTCTCAATGCCAAAAGGCTTGTGTGCGATATCTATTTGTGTTATATTACTTGTCTCTTAATCCAACAATATGTTATTCTAATGAATAGACTTTATATACTATAAAAAATGATATAAACCTTTTTTCTAGCTTTAAGTATACTAGCATCTAAGCCATATTCCTACATCAACCAAGTTCCTTTTATAATTAAGTATCTAATGCCTAAAGTCATCTGATTTGAAAATTTAACATATAATTATGGTCATCCTAAGAAATTTAGTAAGATATATATTGAAAAATTATTGGTATATACAAGATAAAACCTCATTCATTCCTCACCTAGAAAATTCCTACTTCTCACATACATAGCAAAAAGGAACTCTCATTTAAGCATTCAAGTGAGCAAATCTACCCTACTCATTCTTATTTCCATATCACCATAGGAAAAATGTATATACATGTTTAAAGTAATGAATGATTAAACCATGATCCACATTTTCAAAGTTATAAGATAGGTCACTATATGTACTCCATCATCATATATTTCACCCTTGTGCATTCACAAGCCAACATGTAGTTGAGAACTAAATAAGTCTAAGACCCTCTTCATTGTATGGGTTATGTAGGTAGGATTTATAGAGGGATCATTGGGCCAGTTATACATTATGTTCCCCTTAACTAATTTTTACCAAAACCAAGCCAAGGGTGAGGAAGCTAGGGTTCGATCATTTGATGAATAATGATTGCTTCTATGAATGATCTAAAGGCATCAGAGGAAAGATGATAAAAAAACTAGAAGGATCCAATTGATTGCATCTAGATATACCATTACTCCTTATAGGACAATTGTGTCATATTTAAACAGCAATGTCGATGCAACCATTCAGATCTAATGTGAGCATCTAAGGCCACATAATGCAAAATTACATAATTTGAGTCCACTTCTAGCCTTGTTGGTTGATTATTTTGTCAATCAGTGTACTGATAAACAAAATAGGTCTGATCAGCCAAATTAGGAAGATTGGTCGTCCAAATGTGTAGGTTTACCACATCAAAAGGGGACTAATCTCTCCTCTCATCAAGGGGAGGTTCCCTATATATATATATATAAACAAAAAATAATACTCAAGGGTAGGATAAACCATCCATCTCTCTTTCCTCATCTGAGTGAGCTGGGCTAGCAAAGTATGTGCATCTTCTATGGGCTTGAACCTTGCTTGAAACTTGGCTTTGAGTGTATCCCAATCAATCACTAATCGAGCTTGCAGATGGTAGAACAAGTCTGTAGTAGCACCTTGTAGTGTCTCCACAAAAATCTTGACTTCCACGTCTTCCAATTCCACCCTATAACACCACAGGCTATGTTGAAGGCCACAATGTGTTCATCAGGGTGAACTATTCCATCACCAAAAAATTTGGGGAAATTCTTTCTTGAACTACATGGGAGTTCATGCAGAGGTGGATTCAAGTTGAGTGGGCCAAAAGAGTTACCCCAGGGGCCTCGAACTGCCATGATTTAATTAATAAAAATAGAGATAACAAATTTGGACAGAGTGGCTAGATTATAGAACAAAAATGGAAAAGGACTGGGTCAGCTTCAGCTTAAGGCTTGAGGCTTCAAACTACACACTCTTTCCCAGTAGCTTTGGTTTTGCAGAACAGATAAAATAATGGAGGTGGAGGAAGATGGTAAGGCTATAAATGGATAATGGGTAAGACATGAAATGGAGTCGCCAGAGTCTATAATGGATAAGGGTTATAATGATAATGAGTTATATCCCTAGTGAAGTCACCAAAAACTATTATGCAAGGCTGGGAGGAAAATTTTAACAATGGGAAAGCACTAGAGCAGTTCATTCTTCCACAGTGGAGTATAATGGATAGGTTATAACAATAATGGGTTATGTCCCCAGTGGAGTCACCAAAAATTATTGGTTGATTATTTTGTCGATCAACATACTGATAAGCAAAATAGGTCTGATCAGCCAAAGTAGGAAGATTGGTCATGTGTAGGTTTTCCACATCAAAAGGGGAATAATCTCTCCTCTCATCAAGGGAACATTCCCTATATATATATATATATATATATATATATAAACAAAAAATAATACTCGAGGGTGGGATAAACCATCCATCTCTCTTTCTTCAGAGATGATGCATGTAAATCAAAGGAAAAATTTCAAGGGAAATAATAGAAAGCACTCCACTCCTTTTAGAAGTACTATTCAGTAAACCACAAGAATACTCCTGGTAGTAATTGCAAAATGTAACCAAGGACGTAATACCAAGCAAATTGAGATGTAACACAAAGTCTCCTCCTGAATTGCCCAAGAGTGAGATACGAAGGAAAATGAGGGCACAAAGTTGTCCGAAGCTCCTTTACATAGAAACAAAAATAAAACACACTAAAGGCAATTATGGGGGCACAAAGTCTCTCCATAGTTGACTTCAGGACACCTTCCTGACTACTTTCACTAATTCTCCTTGTTGAATTAAAGGAACAAAAAATATATTAAGGAAAAAGACATAAGAACAGTTTCCCCAACAACAAAGATACCACAGAACAAAGTTTGAAAAGTCACTTGCTTTCTTATTCCAATAAAAAAATATGATCAACAATCTGAGATCAATGTCTCAGTAATGCCTTTCAATTTGAGTAGAGTTTTGTTTCTGATTGTCAGAGAGAGATACGTTTACACTAACAAGAGAGTCCCTTATATAGCCTCTTCAAGAAGGACATGGGAATAGTAACACATCATGTTGCATTGAATTTTGTTAAGAAGACAGGTTGGAATTTGGAGGCATTTACCCATTTGCTTTTCTCAATGTAGAGAAATGGGTCACGCTATTGAAAGTTTGCATATTTCAATATCCACCTGGCAGTCTGCTTCTAGAAACATATTTGATGTGCAAATGTTGCTGATCCTTCCTCATCATTCTTCCTTTTCTAGTTAATTGAATTGGGTCCTTGATTTAATTTGATGCTCTGTTCCTTAGTCATTTCCTGCTGATCTTGGCCTTAAAGCTTTTGAATGCATTTGGGTCTATAGATTTAAATCTACAAGGATCAATAGCTATTTCATTATCATAACTTTGACATCTGTGGGCATGTCACTTTCCTCAGCAATTCCTTCAACTTTATCATTTGAGCTTTCCCAAAGGGGACCTGCCCTTTGGGACCTTGAGAAACAGTCCACTTTGGGTCGTGAAGAGCCCCCTACGAGGGTATCTGCCCTTCAAGCAATCTTCAGATGGATTTCAAGCTTCTTTCTTCTATTGGGTCGCTAAGTTCTTTGGCTCTTTTTTAAGGTTTTTCAAAATCAACAGCTATTTTATGAACCTTAAAATTGACGTTCACACACCCATCACTACGTTTGAATTTTCAATGGCTAGTTCACCATTCTTGACTTTGACATCTTCGGGCACATCACCCCTTGGAATTTCTTTGGCTTTCTCTTGATTCAGGGTTTTTGGCTACTTGCTTCCTTTAGATTTCTTATTTTGCATCCTTTCAAAGGGAAGGTGACCCTTCAGCTTTGAGGAAGTGTCCTGTAATTTGGTAGCAGAGAGTCCCCCCAAGGGCACCTGACCTTCGGGGTCCTTCGACAGCCTTTTGTCTTTGAAACCCTTTGGAGCTTTCTCGTGGAATTTTTTTGTAGACATTTTCTCATGGACATTTTCTTGTGGACTTTTTCCATAGACATTTTCCCATAGACAAAAAGTCTGAAAGAATTATTCTGGCTGCTTTGTCTTTGGCCTTCATAAATTCTTTTGAGATTTCCTCCTACATCTTCTCCAAATTTCTTTAGACTTTTTGTCTAAAGGAATTCCTTCGAACAAATGTCTGAAAGAATTGTTTCTTGCCTTAGTCTTTTTTTCAAAGGAAATCCCTTTGTCTTTCAGTCTTTTCAATTGGTCCATGTGCCTCCTTCCTACCCTCTGTAAGGGTATCTGATCCTTTGGCTTTAGGGAAACACTTTGAACCTACCAGTTGAACCAACCAATTGAACCAACTTTGGTTCAATGGTTCAATGGTTCAGTCTCTTTGATTTTATTGACCACTTGAAACAATCCTTGTTGAACATGTTGAACCTTGAACCTTGAACCCATTGAAACCTTGAACCAAAGTAGTTCAATGGTTCAATGGTTTAATAGTTCATTCCTTCAAAATGACTAAGTGTCAAAAACTTGTTCTTTTGATTGAACCTGCCTGTAGAAGCTTTTGAACCTACTGAACCATTGATCCATCACTTCCTTATTCTTTCTAAGCTCTTTGATCTTCATTGTACTAGTTGAACCTTTGAACTTGTGAACTCTTTGAACCCTTTGGTTCAAGGTTCAATGGTTCAATTGGTTCATTCTGTTTGTTTGTCTAAGTCCTTTTGATCTTTTTTGAACCAAACGTGTTGAACCATTTGGTCATTGAACCTATTGAACCAAAGTGGTTCAATGGTTCAACGGTTCAATGGTTCAAGCCTTCTTCTCTTTGATAAGAGTTTTGAAGCTGTTAAACCTTGAAGTGGTTGAACTTTAAACCTTGAACTAATGCGCTTAACTCTTGTTGTTGATGTTGAACCTTTGAACCTGTTGAACTCATTGAACCAAAATGGTTCAAGGTTCAACGGTTCAATCCTTGCTTAGAAGCTTGCCGATAAACTCTTTTGGTTGAACCTTGTCATTGAACCAACTTTGAAATCACCTACTGTTGAGAGCTTTCTTCTTTCTTATAGAGTCCATAGAAATCAACCTGTGAAGTCCATTGAACTTGGCCTATAGAGTTTGTAGATTTTCTTTTCCTGCAGAGTCTATAGATTCTCTTCCTACATAGTCCATATATTTCTCTTCCTACGGAGTCCATAGATTCAAGCTTGCAGAGTCTATAGATTCCTGAGAAGCTTGAAAAATTAGAAAATTGAATGCTCAAAACAAATTTTGAAATGGGAAGAGAGGATTTTTTGCTGTAGGACCAAAATAGTTCAAATGTTGTCCCAAAAATGAGTGATATTTTTAGGGGACAACAGCTGGCTCCAGTTGGGAAACTTCTATCAATTGTAAAAAAGAATTGAAGGGAGTATAATCTAGATCTCCGGTGTCTTCATGTGTACCATTGGGCTATGGAGTCATGTTACCTAGAAATGGAAGGCATCAAAAATGGAAACAAACAAAACAAAATAGAATTGAAAACTATACAAATATACATATGTACAGATACAATGATCTGATACTTCAAGAGTTGAAGTGTTTCAGATGCTGCCCATTGTGAGGTAGAGAAAAGAGTGTGCCATCTTGATATTTCAGTAGAAAGTTGGTTTCACCATTGTGATGATGAATTATAAATGGGCCTCTCTAAAAGGAGTCAAACTTTCCATGCATCCCTTTTGGTTCTCTCCTTTTGTCCCACAGCAGGACTTGATCCCCAATCTAGAAATCACGATTTTTGGCCTTCTGGTCAAAGAGTTTCATTACCAAACTTTGATGAGTAGAAATTCAGTCCACCACCATGGTTCTCTATTCATCCATCTCAGTCAATCACATGATTCTCTTATCAAGAGAGATTTCATATGTCTGATCTTCAATTGCCTTTGCCAATTTCAAGGCTGGAAATTCTAAGGTGATTGGTATTTTAGCATTGATACCATAAAGAAGTTGAAAAGGAGACATACCAATTGCCTTCTTTGGTGTGATTCTATTTGCCCATAGAGCATCAATCAATTATTTATGCCATGTCCTTTGATTGTCATCTGCTATCTTCTTGATAATAGTTACCAGGTTCTTATTGCTTGATTTAGCTTGTCCATTCCCTTGTGGAAAATAATCAGAAGAATGGGAGAGTGTAATTCCATAATGGAAATAGAATTGTGTAATCTCCTGGGAGGTGAAACAAGTTGCATTGTCAATAACAATTTTGGTTGGAACTCTAAATTTGGAAATAATATTCTCCTTGAGAAAATTGCATACAACTTCTGAAGTAGCATGCTTAGTTGGGATTGCTTCTACCCACTTGGTGAAATAGTTAGTTACTGTAATGACGTAATCATGTCCAGTGCTTGAAGATGGGTTTATAGTCTCAATAAAATCAATCCCCCATTACTGAAAAGGTTCCTCTATGATCATTGGCTTGAGAGGCAGGGTAGCTAACTTAGATCTTCCAACAAATTGCTGGCAAATTTCACATTTTCTCATCCACTTATATACATCTTAGAAAAGAGTTGGCCAGTAATATATGGCTGGAAGAATCTTTTGAGTAGTTACAAGAGCATAAAAATGTCCTCCACATGCTAGATTATGGAAAGATTTCAAAAGTTGGCTTTGTTGCTCTTTGTCTACACAGTGAAAGAATACTCCATATATGCTTCTCTTGTACAAGCTGTTGTCCCAAAGGACAAAATGGGTAGCTTTCAACTTGATAGTCCTCCTTTCTTTATAAAACAAATGAGTAGGACATTCACCATAAGTAAGGAAATGAGCAATACCTAAATACCATTCATTGGTAGTGGAGACAAAAAGGACTGTTGGTGTATCTTCCACTTTAGCTTCTTCATGCTATGTATCTTTTGGCTTGTTGTTAGTAATTAATTGGCATAGGCCTTTTCCCCTAACCAACTTTGTTGGCTTGATGTCTAGATCGAACTCTTGGATTTTTGTAATCCAATTGCCTCTTTTTGTGCCAAACTCTTGTTGAGTTAATATGGACTTGACTATAGTGTCAGGAACTAAGGCAGTAGTGTGTGAATTCAGAATATAGAATTGGAAATGTTTGACTACTTTCACCAATGCATAAGCATGCTTCTCTACATTTGAATACTTCATCTCATGGGTTTTGAGAGGGCAACTCATGAAATAAATAGGAGATTCCATACCTTTCTTTTCTTATTGAACAAGAATTGTTGAAAGCATGTGTTCAGAAGCATAGTTGTATATGATGAAATCTTTGTTGTAATCAGGACAAACCAAGGTAGGGGCATGGGCAATGGTAGTCTTGATATCCTGAAATGCTGACTTGCCTTCTTTAGTCCAGCTAAAGGTGGTCTGCCCTTTCATCATGTTCACAATGTGTCCAGTCTTCTCAGCAAATTTAGGGATGAACTTCTGTAAGAAATTCACCTTTTCAAAGAAAGAGTGAACAATATTTTTACTTGTAGGAAAATTAAGCTCTTGAATAGACTTGACTCTGTCTAAGTCAATCTTTATGCCTTCTTTAGACACAATGTGTCTGAGGAGTTTTCCTTTTGTTACTCCAAAAATAGACTTCTTAGGATTCAAAGAAATACCATTCTGGCAGCAGCACTTGTTGTAAGTAGCGTATATGATCAGATCGATGTTTTGAAAAGATGGTTAAGTCATCAAGGTATACCACTATGAATTTACCTATCTCATGTTTGAAATCCAAGTCCATTGCTATCTGAAAGGTGGCACCAACATTTATCAAGCCAAAAGGCATTTTTCTATATGTAAATGTACTCCAAGGTGTGGTGAATGTAGTCTTGTGTTGGTCTGCTTCACCAACTTCAACTTGATTATATCTTGAGAAGCCATCTAGCATTGATAACATCTCTGAACCTATCACTATTTGGAGCACTCGATCCATGATTGGCAAAGGGTAATTATCTTTCAAAGATGACTGATTCAAATTCCTAAAATCTACACAAAAGTGAATTTCACCACTCTTCTTCCTTATAGGAACTATGTTTTCAATCCATGTGGAATGATGGATTGGGAAGATGATTCTAGCATTTAACATTTTTTGTATCTCAGACAGAGTAGTACCTAATATTTTTAGATTGTACTGTCTAGATTTTTGCTTATAGGGCATTGAGTCAGCCTTGAGAGGAATGTCATGGAAAATTTCATCAGGTCTGAGAGACTTCAGGTCATCATAAGAATATGCTAAGACATCCATGTATTGATGGATTAAAGTGGTGAACTTGAATCTTTCTTTAGGGGTGAAACACTTACCAATGTTAACCATCTTGGGATTTTCTTTAGTAGTCATATTTACTTGATCGAATCCCTGAGAGAAACTTGAATTCATCTGTTGTTGTTTGATGAATCTATCATGCTTGTCAAACAATTTCTTAAGATAAACTAGGCCTTTGGGAATTTTATTTCCTTTCAGCTGTAAGAATTCTTCATTTATGTCTAAACTAGATTCAGAGGCTGATTCATACTTTTGAGGTTCACTGCCTTCAAAACGTAGTTTTTTGAAATTGTCTTTTCATTCCAGGAAGGCAATGATTTGATGATCATCATTGAATACTTGCCAATAATCAACATTGTCAGGAACACTTGGTCTACAGACTAGCTCAATAGTATACCTGTCTTCTTTAAAATCTGAGTGAGGAACTAAAAGAGTTCCTAAAATAGCAAGTGCATCAGCTCTGTCATTAGATTCCCTAGGTATGGTAGAAATGTTGAAAGCACAAAAGATTTCAATTTGGTCCCAAACCAGGTTGCGATAGTGGCCTGATATTTCATTCTTGGTTTGGTATAGATTTCTCACTTGACAAACCACTAATTCAGCATCCCCTTTCACATGAAGAAACTTGATGCCTTTTTCCTGAGCAGCCTTCAATCCAACCAACAGAGATTCATATTCAACTGTATTTTTAGTGTTTCTAAATTGAAATTTGTAAGATGAAGGAAACATATCTCCTTAAGGACATATCAACACAATCTTGACTCCCAAACTAGTAGAGGAATAGCTACCATCAAGTTTCAGAGTCCATACCTCATTAGATACTGATTTTTCTTTAGACTTTCGTTCATTAGAGAGGGAGGGTCCTTCTTCATTTATATTGCAACCTACTAGTTCTTCTGCTATTCTAGCTGAACTGATTTTTGGGTTGACACTTTCAAAAATTTCATTAGATGTTCCATGCACTTCATCTGTAGATAGAAAATAGTTACCCATACCTGAATATTCAAAAAGAATTTGAGCTTCAGGGGCTGATGTTTGGGTGACCACATATTTTGCCTCCTTTTTAGGGAGCAACCTCTTCATTACGCCTTTGATAGGGATCCTTGCCTTAGACAATTCCATGCTTAGTTCTCCTCCCACGTCCTTGTAGAAATTTCATCTAAGAAAAATGCTATTAGATGCTAGGACGTCAGCCACCAAGACAGTCATCTTGATTCTCTTGTCTGGAAATATTGCAAATGCAAATTGGGCATCTTTAATTTGCCCCAACAGTGGTACTTGTTTGCTCTTCATGGAGAAATATCTCCCAAATGTCTTGGTCAGTGTGAGACCCAAAGACTCAGCTACTTTAGTAGGCATGACATTGTCAGATGTGCCTGAGTCTATAATACAATTACTTAGCTTGTGACCATTTATTAACAGGGAAACATAAAAAGGTTTTATTTTCCCAGGAGCAGCTGAAGGAGTAATGACAAGATTATTTGGAATGGGCATGTTCTTTGGGGAATTAAGAGTTACCTTTTTAGCTTCTTGTCCTGTAGGGATGGTTTAGTTCTTGACACATTGGACCAACTTATCCAATTGATCAAGATTGGACTGCAAATATTCAAATTTAGACATTTGTATTTTTATCTTTTTGACATGATCGATAATGTCAAATGGCTGAATTGAACTAGGTACAGAGGAAGGTATTTCAACCTTTTGAGTGTTAGGAGGGATGGGAGGAGGGCTGGTTTGCAAAATCAAAGTGGAAGGTGAAGGTGAAATTGATGTACTTATCTTTTGGGTGATCACCAAATCTTTTAACTAGTAAGGTAGAGTGGTTCCACACTTAGCAATTGTAATTGTTGGTTGAGGTTGCTCCTCTATTTTCCCTTTATCAATGTCCTAGAATTATTGGTTCTTGGACCTAGTAAACACTACATATGATCCATCAAAAGCTTCCCCTTCGCTTTTGGGTTCATCCTGGTAATTCAGGAAACCAATATGGGAGTCACCAATTAATTCATCTTGATTTTTTATAAGGAGATTAGTGTCATTTTCTTGACTCAATTCAGGGTAAAAAGAGAACTCTGATTTTGGTTCAAGATATCCCATTGCTGAATTGGTTGGAGGAGCTTCCAGGGCAAGTTTCCCTTATGGGGGAGAAAGATGATTTTGTTGCCCTTGATTCCTGGTAGCATTGCCCTGATATGACTATTTTGGGAATGTTCTTCTTGGCATATCTCTATATGAAGGAGTAGAAGACATTCTGTGCACCATTTGCTTTTGAGAGCAAGCAACTCATTTGCCAACTTCTGCACCATTGGATCTGTGGTGATCATAGATGAATATTCAGAAGATGATGAAGGTCTATTTTAATTTGGATCTCTTTTTATCTTCCTTGCTAATATGAGATCATCTTCTACTTTAGTGGCCAAATTTTGAGCTACAACAAGATCTATTTGACCAGCATGTCTCAAAAGAAAAATCACTTCAGGTAACTGAGAATTAATGAAGAAGCATTTGAGATTCTTAGCTGTAGGTCAAGCAATTATAGGAATTATATTCCTCAATTTTTCAAATTTGGCTATTAAGTCCCTCATTAGTTCATGAGGTTCTTTCTTCATCTGTGTAAGTTGAGCCAGAAGTGCATGTGCATCTTCTACAGGTTTGAATTTGGCTTCAAACTTATCTTTGAGGGTATTCCAATCAGTTACTAACCAAGCCTGTAGATGATAAAATCAATCTATAGAATCACCTTGTAATGTTTCTACAAATACCCTGACTGCCACATCTTCAAATTCTACTCCAATTATGCCATAGGCTATGCTGAAGGCTGCAATGTGTTCATCAGGATGAACTTTCCCATCACCATAGAATTTGGGTAAATTCTTCCTTAAACTACATATAAGCTCATGTAGAGGTGGAGTAAGATTGAGAGGACCAAAATCATGTCCTCAAGGGCCTTGAACTACCATTATATGACTATGAAAATGAGGAATAACAAATCTCAAAGGGGTAATTATTGGCAAAGCTTTATCAACAACAAAAGTGGATATTTCATTTGGCAATGGAGATCTAACTTTAGTAGGAGGAAATCTCTTGGTTCATTAGAGGCGAGATGGTGAAGGAAATAGATCAAAATTACTTTGTTGTACCAAATCAAATAGAGGGTCAATAATACCTTTAGCCCTTTGGCTTCGTGTATACCTTGAATCTACCAGATTTTGAAACAAAAATGGAAAAGAATTGACCTTGCTTTAGTTTGAAGCTTGAGGCTTTTAACTGCATGTTCTTTCTCTGTTAGTGTGGAGATGAATGGTATCTATAATGGATAATGGTAGAGACTGATTTCATCTAAAACTTGAGCTTTTAGAATGCACATAACTATATCCCCAGCGGAGTCGCAAAAAATTGTTGATTGATTATTTTGTTGATCAGTGTACTGATGAATAAAATAGGTCTGATTAGCCAAAGTAGAAAGATTGGTCATCCAAATGTGTAGGTTTACCTCATCAAAAGTGGACTAATCTCTCCTCTCATCAATGGGAGGTTCCTTATATATATGCTTATAAATAGAAAATAATACTCAAGGGTAGGATAAACCATCCATCTCTCTTTCTTCAGAGATGATGTGTGCAAATAAAAGGAAAAATATCAAGGGAAATAATAGAAAGAACTCCTCTTCTTTCAAAAGTACTATTCATCAAACCACAAGAATACTCCTAGTAGTAATTGTAAAATGTAGCCAAGGTCATAGTAACCAACAAATTTAGATGTAGCACAAAGTCTCCACCTGAATTTCCCAAGAGTGAGATACGAAGGACAATGAGGACACAAAGTCATCCCAAGGTCCTTTACATAGAAATAAAAAGAAAACACACTAAAGGTAATTATGGGGGCACAAAGTCTCTCCATAGTTGACTTCAAGACACCTTCCTGACTACTTTCACTAATTTTGCTTGTTGAATTAAAGGAATAGAAAATATATTAAGGAAAAATACATAAGAATAGTTTCCCCAACAATAAAGATATCACAGCACAAAGTCTGAAAAGTCACTTGCTTTCTTAGTCCAATAGCAAAATATGATAAAAAATCTAAGCTCAAAGTCTCAATAATGTCTTTCAATTTGGGCAGAGTTTTGTTTCTGATTGTCAGAGAGAGATACGTTTCCACTAACAAGAGAGTCCCTTATATAGCCTCTTCAAGAAGGACTTGGGAATAGTAACACGTCATGTTGCATTGAATGTTTTTAATAAGATAGGATAGAATTTAGTGGCATTTACCCATTTGATTTTCTCAATGTAGATAAATGGGTCACGCTATTAAAAGTTTGCATCTTTCAATATCCACTTGGCAGTCTACTTCTAAATACATATTTGATGTACAAATGTTTCTGATCCTTACTCATCGTTCCTCCTTTTTTGGTTAATTGAATTGGGTCCTTGATTCAATTTGATGCTCTATTCCTTAGTCACTTCCTACTGATCTTAGCCTTAAAGATTTTAAATGCATTTGGGTCCATAGATTAAAACAACAAGGCTCAATGGCTATTTCATTATCGCAACTTTGACATCTATGGGCATGTCACTTTCCTTGACAATTCCTTCAGCTTTGTCATTTGAGCTTTCCTAGAGGGGACTTGCCCTTCAGGGCCTTGAGAAATAGTCTGCTTTGGGTAGGGAAGATCCCCCTGCAAGGGTATCTACCCTTCAGGCGGTCTTCAGATGGCTTTCGGGCTTCTTTCTTCTAGTGGGTCGCTAAGTTGTTTGGCTCTTTTTTAAGGCTTTTCAAAATCAACGTCTATTTTATGAACCTTGAAATTGATGTTCATTCACCCGTCACTATATTTAGATTTCCAATGGCTAGTTCATCGTTATTGACTTTGACGTCTTCGAGCACGTCATCCCTTGGACTTTCTTCGGCTTTCTCTTGATTCGAGCTTTTTGGTTACTTGCTTCCTTTAGGTTTCTTGTTTTTCATCCTTCTGAAGGGAAGGTGACCCTTTATATTTGGGGAAGTGTCCTTTAATTTGGTAGCTGAGAGTCCCCCATAAGGGCACCTGCCCTTTGGGGTCTTTCAGTGGCCTTTTGTCTTCGAAATCCTTCGGAGCTTTCTCATTTACTTTTTTTACAGACATTTTCCCACAGACATTTTACTGCAAAATTTTTCTGCGGACATTTTCTCATGGACAAAAAGTCCTCAAGAATTATTTTGGCTACTTTGTCTTTGGCCTTTAGAAATTCTTTCAAGATTTCCTCCCATAGCTTCTCTAAATTTCTTTAGACTTTTTGTCTGAAGGAATTCCTTCAGACAAGAGTTTGAAAGAATTGTTTCTTTCCTTAGTCTTTTTTCTGAAGGAAATCCCTTTGTCTTTTGATATTTTCAATTGGTCCATGTGCCTCCTTCCTTCTCTCCACAAGGGCATTTGATCCTTTGGCTTTGGGGCAACCCTTTGAACCTACCAGTTGAACCAACCGATTGAAACAACTTTGGTTCAATGGTTAAATGGTTCATTGTCTTTGATTCCATTGATCGCTTGAAACAAGCATCGTTGAACACGTTGAACCTTAAACATTGAACCATTGAACCTTTGAACTAAATTGGTTCAATGGTTCAACGGTTCAATGGTTCATTCCCTGAAAATGACTAAGTTTCAAAAACTTGTTCTTTTGATTGAACCTGCCTGTAGAAGCTTTTAAACCTACTGAACCATTGATTCATCACTTCCTTGTTCTTTATAATATCTTTGATCTTCATTGTACTGGTTGAACCTTTAAACCACTGAACTCGTTGAACCCTTTGGTTCAAGGTTCAATGGTTCAATCGGTTCATTTTATTTGTTTGGCTAAGTCCTTTTGATCTTTTTTGAACCAAATGCATTGAACCATTTGGTCATTGAACTTGTTAAACCGAAGTGGTTCAATGGTTCAACAGTTTAATGGTTCAAGCCTTCTTCTCTTTGATAAGAGTTTTGAAGCTGTTGAACCTTGAAGTGGTTGAACTTTGAACCTTGAACTAACGCACTTAACTCTTGCTACTGATGTTGAACCTTTGAACCTGTTGAACCCATTGAACCAAAATGGTTCAAGGTTCAATGATTCAATCCTTGATTAGAATCTTGCTGATAAACTCTTTTGGTTGAACCATGTCATTGAACCAACTTTGAAATTGCCTAAGTGTTGAAAGCTTGCTTCTTTCCTACAGAGGCTATAGAAATCAACCTATGAAGTCCGTTGAACTTGGCCTATAGAGTCTATAGATTTTCTTTTCCTACAGAGTCCATAGATTCTCTTTCTACAGAGTCCATAGATTTCTCTTCCTATGGAGTCCATAGATTCAAGCTTGCAGAGTCCATAGATTCCTGAGAAGCTTGAAATTGAGAAATCTGAATGCTCAGAACAAATTTTGAAATGTGAAGAGAGGATTTTGGTCTATAGGACCAAAATAGTTCAAATGTTGTCCCAAAAATGAGTGATATTTTTGGGGGACAACAAGCCTATTTTAACCTGGATATGCATGCATAGAGTAAACTAGCTTAGTTATTTTGTTTCTAATTTATTTTAATATCAATCAATAATTGTACTTTATATTTATGGCATATCTCAATATTTAAATTCATAATATTATTTATCTTAGCTTACAAATTAATTGTCCTACTATAGATCTATTTATCACCCTTGTGATTATTCATTTATATATTATTATCCCTATAGTACCCTTTTACCCATTTAAAGTTAGGTTTAAACAATTCATGTGCTGATAATATCAGTGAAAGTAATAGATAACTTTCACATGGGTTAGAATAATCATAAATTTCACACAATTTTAGAAAAGATCTCACCTTGATGGAATACAAACCATATGATATCCAATTTTCATCACCAATCCATGAGGTAGTATATATCAATGAAAACACCAACTAATGCATAGAACATAATATTAGTCATATTATTAGCAACCTAGATGAATATCTAACCCTACGTAACATTAGAAAACCTAGCTCAAATATTAAACATGGTTATCATATCCAGGTGAAAGCAAACATTTCTTCATAAGAGGTAGCACACAATAAAACACTTTATTCTCCTTCATGGATAAATGTGGTACATAAAGAGGAACATAATTTAAGAAAACATGCATCATACATGGGTAATCTCAATATCTAAATAATAATCCATTATTACAATAAAGGAATATCGTAAACCAAACATCCACAAGGGAAATCACAATAGTATGTCATATAATAACCATATCATATAAACCAAATATCCATCACATGTGGGAATTTAAAATAGTCATAAAATAGTCGATCATTACAATAGCCATTTCATTTAAATCAAACATCCATCACACATGGGAATTTATAATAGTCAAGAAATAGTGTATCATTGTAATAATCATTTAATATAAAACAAACATCCATCACATAAGGAAAATTTCAATAGTCCATCATTGCAATAACAATTTAATATAAAGTAAGCATACATCACACATGAGAATTTGAAATAGTTAATCACTATTCCATCATTGAATTAACCATTTAATATAAAGCATACATCCATAACACATATGGGAATTTACCATAATCAATAAAAATAAATTTTACATATTTGAAACTATTAAACATCATAAAGGAAACATCCACATTATTTATTTGTAATCAAAAGTGTCACCTAGTATTTTATATTGATTGTATCAGCCAATCACAGTCCATAATTGCTCATTTACCTAAAATTTGGCATGCTTATTCCCATTAAAAAAATCATTTTAATCATCAAAAGCAATAGTACATGGAATACACACCCTTATAATTATCATGAATAATCAATTGGTGGCCCAACATATTATCATATATTAAATACACAATCATAAAAATTGTCATTCATTTGATTATTGCCTACATATGCACAATTAAGATTAGTTTTTAGTTAAATTTACAATACATTAAACATACACATAATAACACACATAAACAATGATAATAGCATACACATAACAACATACAATATTATACACAATCAACATAATAGTATATAGAATCAGTATATATATGATGGTATAGATAATCAACATATACAAAACAATATACACAAAGGTAGAGCATGCACAAAAATAGCATACAACACCATGATCATATCAATTTACATGATGGTGAAAAATATTTTCATTCTTAATTATCAATTAATACACATTCATATCAACAAAAATAATTTTAAATGATTGACCCATTAGCATGGGTAGTGAAAGCACACATAAACAATGCTCTACCATGCAATATATAAGTGTGTTCACATTAATTTGTTATATTAAATCGATATTATTGATATATAATATTTCATTCTCCAAGCATGAAGATACTCATGCCTAATTAGTTTTAGCCGAGGCTATGTTTAAATAAAATAAGTATGCTCTTAAATGTTCAGTTGAAATAAATATTTATTTGCCTACTTTTTATAATGATTGAGATGATCCATATATTATCTCATAAATATTTGTTATCATCCATTTCATCTTATAATGTTTAAGTATATATTTGATAATTATTTTCCACACTAAAAAACCAACCCATTTAGGATTGAGTTGAAGATAACATAATAATTGACTAATCAATAACATGATACACCATGTATTATAGCTTATCAAGAACATTATTACCAAGAAAAGTGACATAAATTGTACCTTCTAATTTAATTCAATACCTTACTAATTTACTTGAATTTTAAAATTAGTATATTACCACACCAAAACTCTTCTTATTTCCACAACAATAAAGTCATCACCCATCTCTAAATGGGGAATAATTACTATAAAACCACAACTTTGTCAAGATGTAGTTATTTCTCCTAAGATCAATACAGAGTTGACTAGGGTAGAGAAATGTGACAAAATAAAATTGTTCATCCACATTTTCCATAAATAAATTGTCTTGTGCCCAATCCATCACTCACATAGGCTACCAAGCATTGGGATTAATCACATCAAGATCACAGTCAATAAAAATGAATCAAGATAAAAAATCACAAGAAGGAATTGAAATACAATTAATAAAATGTAATTAAGTCAATAAAAATTGAAATTGAAACAACATGAAATCAATAAAAATATCCAATGCTAAAAAATACTATAGCAAGAACAGGTTCCTCAAAATGAGTAGGAGATTGAGATTTAGGTGTTGTCAAATCATGTAAAACATGCACAATGATTAATATATTTGCATATAATGTATACATTTCTCTCCAAGGGAGATAATATCCCCTCAAAACACCATTTTGGGTCTTAACCACCTCTCACACTTCCTAGCAGAGGCCTCTAAGATACATACCAATAATTTCAATAAATCTAATGGAACTAATGAACACAAAATTCTATTCTTTCTTATTATTCAACCATCCTAAATAAATCAAAGAGGAAATTAAATAAAAGCAAGATGAAAATTCTCATAAATTAAATAAAATATTTCACCCACTTTTTTGCAATATGCATAAATCCACAAAGTAAATTTCTATTAAATCAAATTAGATCCAAATATCAAAGGATTAAATCTCATCCTTTAATCAATGAAATAAAATAATATGCAGTAATAATGGAAAATAATAAAATTTTATGTAGCTAAGATACTAATCAAAAGAAAGATAACTTGGGCACCACTCCCTACACAATAGTAGGATAGCAAGTTCCTTTCCTAAACTACTCTGCTATAAACTTTTTTTCCATTACTCCACCACGAATTTCCACATGTTACATTTTTGGGGAATTTGTAACAACAGCTATCAATCTACCATAAAATATTGGAGAATACCATGAAATTATATAGTTTCCAATAAAACATATAATATGTTTCTTAACCCAACTTGTGGACATAAGTGCAAAAATGATCCCATACAATCCCTTTCTTAATATTTTTCTACTTTCCAAATCATACAATTCCAATTATGACCAACTTATCAGGTTAGAGAGGCCAAATTACCATACGATCATCCAATGGACTATTTTATTCACATATACAGGTCTCTTATCACTCATTCATGAATCAAATATATGATTTTAATTTCAAAAGAGTCTTATAAAATCAATAGAATTTAAGTATTCCTATTGTGAACTTTTATTAAAATTGTCACATAGGGGCCAAATCCTTGAGTTATTCTTATATTGTTCATAATTTCCATTTCATATTTGTATTTTATTGTGTTTGTATAACATATAACTCATTTAGTATCTTCATTAAATGATAAAAAAATGGATGAATTAATCATTTAAGCATATGTTCCATGCATATAACCTTTGATTTAATGTAAATATTTACCTTAAAAACTTTAAATAATATCCTAGTGCAATCAAAATTAATACAAAGGCAATCTACTAATTATTTTTTAGTATCTACATCATTGATAGTCTTATGATCAGGATGACCATCAACTTAAACTAGCTGCCCTTAGGCCTACATGGATGACTTATTCATTGACCTTGCTATCTAGGTGATGTTGTGTCCCTTCTTCTTTTGTTTGATGTTACATGGAATCATTTTTTATATTTATACCTTTGTTCAAGACATAAAACACAAGTCATGTCATTTCCATTAGATTTAGCATTATGATGACACTTGGAAACTCTTGATCAAATCACAAGGTCATAGGGAAAAAACATATTACACATTTTAAAATCCATGACATTGCAACAAGTCAACACATGTATATAGGTGGATTTTCAAAGACCTTTTTACTGATCAATAATTTTGGGTTCAATCCACATGGAAACATGTTTTTGCCTCACAGGCCCACATACTATCTTGTTACAATGGTTCTAGAAAAATGTTGTGAGGTTAACACATTTTTCACATGGAGCTGAGTGATGGGGTCACACTCCTTAGAACAAAAAAAAAATTGAGGTCAATCCACATGGTAGCTCATAATTCATTCATAATCCCACAAAATACTCCATGTATATTTACTATTGCATTTGACACATGGAAAACTCTAATTGCATAGTAACCCCATAGGCCTGAGCTTTACACCAGCTTACCTTGCAACTTGTTAGTGTGCATGTATGTAAATTCATGAAACACAGAATGAAATATCCAAATAAACTCACACCTTAAATTTTAATAAGTTATGCCATGATGTGATGATTATGTATGCCAAACTTGGTTGATTGTGCATAATTCATGACTTATCATAAAGTTATGAAAATGCACCAAGTATCATTTAATGACCAAGTCTAACTTTATGCCCTTTGAGACATCTAATCTTTTCAAGGAAATCCTAAATGAAGCCCTCCAACATTAATAAGTACAGATACTAAAAGAATTCACCCAAATTCTCTAACAAATCTCAATGGAAAATTTTAACTCCTCATCTGCACCCCCACATCCTTTTAGTACCCCACCACCCTTCAAGGTTTAGGTAAATTTTGATATCCCTACATTTAAAATCAAAATAAATTTTGATATAGTAAAAAATTAGTTGAATCAATTATCTTCTTATTTTTCTGTAAATAAATTCATTGATAAATAAAAGATCACTTTTACTCTTTTGAAAGCATCATTACTTGTCAAAATTTGGTGGGAAGTGTACAAGAATAATTTTAGTATGGATGATATTTTCCTTGAGATGGAACCTACCTGAGATGATTTCATAAAAGCTATAAAGGAAGAATACTACCCCATTGGAGCATATGATGATCTGTATATAGAGTGGCAAGTGGTAAGAAATAGTCTGTTCAAGATTACACTGACATTTTTCATTCTCTATTTGTGAAATTAGGCATCTAAAAAAGAGAAACATAAGGTTCTCAAATATCATGGTGGACTACAATGGTATATATGGGGGGAGATAGAACTCTTCAATTTGGAAACCCTCAGTGGTGCATACAAGTTCATTGTAAAGATTGAGTAGAAGCATGGAAGAATGAATATGAAGAGTCAGCCTTCAAAATAGAAAAGTGATAAATAAGGTCAAACACGAGGCCAAAATTAGAATAAAAAGGAAGAGGAGACTAATAAATAGTGTGATTGCCATAAATCTGCAACACACTTTAAAGAAGAATCTCGAGCCATCAAGTCCCTATTTTCTGAGTCATAATCTTCAACATCTACTACTCTGCCTCATACACACCTTATATTCGAAGAGGATAAAAAAGATATTGTAGATGATGAGCCTGATGCCATCATTGCTTCATCATAGACCCAAGAGGAGAGGTTAGATGACAAGGAAAATTTGTTTCACTTTAATTTATGGGTGAAAGGTAAGTCTCTACATTTCATTCTTGATAGTGGGAGTCAAAAGAATTTAATATTTACTAATGTTTTAAAAAGCCTAAATTTATCCATGAAGCCTCACCTAAAGCCATAAAATATTAGATGGTTGAGTCTAGGGACAAACCTCTATGTCACCCACCAATGTCTTCTCTTATATGCAATAAAACTTTTTCAAGATGAGCTCTTATTTGATGTGGTCAATCTGGATGTTTGTAACGTACTCTTTGGTCAGTTATTCATGTATGATCGGCATGAAATATATGAATCAAGAACTTAAAGGATAACCCTTACTTTTTGAACATGATGCTATAGGGTACCAAAGGTACCACCTTCTACATCTATCTCTCTGATTAGTGCCAAGAAATTCATTCTCATGGTGGTTAAGCCATAAAAATCTAAAAAGGGTGATGTTACAACCTTGACTACACAAAAAAAATAAGAATAGAAGTAAATAGATACCAAGCTGAAGAATTGCACAACCTTTTATCCATAGATTGATGGTCATATAGAAATGGTAAATAATTAGGTCCTACATAACTCCATAAAGCACAGTCCATTCCAAGTATGTATCAAGAATCAAATCAAAACACAACTGCCATACTTGATGAAAATTTTTGGTAAAATGGAGATCATTGCTTCTCAAGGAGGGAGGAATGATCTAAGCAACATTTTAGGTGATAATTTAGGTGACATTTCTACCTCAATTGATGGTATAACTTCTGGGAGCCATAACTTTTGCATCATAACTTTGTTTGACTCCCCGTTTGAACTATTGAAAAGTTAAGAATGAGAACACTATGAAATAGCATAGAGATATAATTGGTGGGTTTTAAATATTAAAAATAAAATAAAAGTAACCCAAATTTTAATTTTAGTAATGTAGTCTAAAAACAATAAGTTTCTAAAAATAGTAATTTCTTAAATTTTGTATTATTGTGAATCGTGAAAGTCAAACCACTTAATCTCCTTTGAGATTGGTGACCTTACACATCCTCTTACTACATTAAAAATGTATATAAATTAATATTTATCTCAAAAAATAAATTAGATATCTCTTCTCAAAGATAGACATATGTTGTATCTACAATTTTGAGCAATAAAACATCTCTTATCAAAGATATCATTATTATAATTGTGTTATTCTTATTTCTTAAATTATCTTTCAACTAAAACTTCTGAGTTTTAGATTATTGGTATCAGTGTGATTTGTCTTGAGAGTGTATGAACTTGAGGATGAGGTCAGGCTACAAGAAGCTTGGGTAGAAAATGATAGATCTTCTAAACTATCCACCTATTCATTTCAAATGACTTCAAATTGTTGACAATACCAAGACATCTTATCCTTTCAAGAAAATGGTGAATGAAGCCCTCTAATAATAGCAATCGTAGATGATACAATAATTCACCCAAATTTTCCAACAAATATTGATGGAAATTTTTGGTTCCTCATCTATACTCTTACATCTTTTCAGTGCCCTAACACCCTTCAAGGTTTTGGTAAATTTTGATATCTTTACATTTGAAAGAAAAACAATGTTGATGCAATATAAAATTGGTTGGATCAATTGTATTCCTATTTTTATGTAAATAATTTTACTGATAAAGAGAAGATCACTTTTGCTCTTTTGAAAGCATCATTACCTATTAAAAACTGGTGGGAAGTGTACAAGAAGAGATTTAGTATGGATGATATTAGCCTTGAGGTATAACCTACCTAGGATGATTTCATAGAAGCTATAAAGGAAGAATACTATCCCATTGGAACATATGATGATCTATATATAAAGTGGCAACAACTTCACCAAGGTAAGAATAGTCTATTCAGGATTACACTAACATTTTTATTATCTATCTATGAGATTGGGCATCCAAGAAAGTTAGAAACACAAGGTTCTCAAATATCGTGGTTGAATATAATGATATATACAGAGGGAGATATAACTCTTTAATTTAGAAACCCTCTGTGAGACGTACAAGTTTAAGGTGAAGATTGAGTAGAAGCTTGGAATAATGAATATGAAGAGTCAGCCTTCAAAATGGAAAAGTGACAAAGAAGGTCAAACATGAAGCTAAAATTAGAATTAAAAGGAAGAAAAGACTGAGAAATGGTGTGATTACCATAAATCTAGAATGCACTCTAAATAAGAATGTCGAGCCATCAAGTCCCTACTTTCTGAATCACAATCCTCAACATCTACTGCTCTGCCTCATACACACCCTATAGTCAAAGAGGATGAAGAAGAGATTGTAGATGCTAAGCCCAATGCATTCATTGCTTCATCATAGACCCATGAAGAGAGGTTAGATGATAAAAAAATTGTTTCACTCTAAGTTATGGGTGAAAGGTAATTCTCTACATTTCATTCTTGATAGTGGAAGTCAAAATAATTTAATCTCTGCTAATGTTGTAAAAATACTAAATTTGTCCATGAAGCCTCACCCAAAGATATACATTATTAGATGGTTGAGTCCAGAGAGAAACTTCTATGTCACCCACCAATGTCTTCTCTCATATGCAATAAAACTTTTCTTCTCTCATATGCAATAAAACTTTTCCAAGATTAAGTCTTATGTGATGTGGTCAATCTAGATGTTTGTGATGTACTCTTTGATCAGTCATTTATGTATGATCAACATGGCATCTATGAATAAAAAACTTTAAGGATCACCCTCACTCTTGAAACATGACACTATAGGGTACCATAGGTACCACCTTCTATATTTATCTCCCTAATTAGTGCCAAGAAATTCATTGTCATGGTGGTCAAGCCACAAAAATTCAAAAAGTTTAATATTTCCACCCTAACTACAAAAATAATAAAACAATAGAAGCAAATAGATAACAAATTAAAGAATTTTATGGCCTTCCATTCATAGACTGATGGTCAAATAGAAATAGTGAACAATCAAGGTCTGCATAGTTCCATAAAGCATAGTCTATTCCAAGTATGCATTGAGAATCAAATCAAAACACAAATGCCACATTTGATGAAAAATCTTGGTGTAATGGGGACCATTACTTCTCAAGAAGGGAGAAATGATCTGAAAAAAATTTAAGGTGACAATTCAAGTGACGATCCTACCCCAATTAGTGGTAGAACTTTTGGCAGCCTTAACTTTTGCACCATAGCTCTGTTTGACTCTCTGTTTGAACCATTGGAAAGTTAAGAATGAGGGGAACACCGTGAGATGGTACAGAGCTCTGATCAATGTATTTTTCCCCCAAAAACTAAATGAAATTATTTCAATTTTCAATTTTATTAGTATAGTCTAAAAATAGTAATTTCTTAAATTTTGTATTGTTGTGAATCATAGAAGTCAAACCACCTAATATCCCTCGATATTGGTGACCTTGCACATCTTAATAATAACTTCAAAATGTGTATAAATGAAGATGTAACTTGAAAATGAAATCAGATATCTCTTCCCAGAGATAGGCATATGTTGTATCTACAATTTTGAGTAATAAAACATCGCTTTTAGAGATAACATAATTACAATTATGTCCTTTTTTTTAATTATCTTTCAACCAAAGCTTTTGAGTTTTGGATTAGTAGTATAATATTAGTTTGTCTTGAGAGTGTATTATTCTGAGGATGAGGTTAGGCTAAAATAAGCTTGGGTGAAAAATAATAGAGCTTCCAAACTATCCACTTATTAGCTTCAAATGACTTCAAATAATGAATAACACAAAGACATCCAATCCTTTCAAGGAAATGGTGAATTAAGCCATCTAAAAATGGCAAGCATAGATACTACAATAATTCACCAAAATTATCCAATAAATTTTGATAGAAAATTCTAGGTCCTCATCTGCACCCCCACATCCTTTTAGTGCCCCAACACCCTTCAAGGTTCAGGTGAATTTTGATATCCCTACATTTAAAGGCAAAATCAATGCTGATGTAGTAAAAAAATTGGTTAGATCAATTGTATTCCTATTTTTATGTAAATAAATTCACCGATAAAGAAATGATTATTTTTGCTCTTTTGAAAGCATCATTGACTGCCAAAAATTAATGAGAACTGTACAAGAAGAAATTCAGTATATATGATATTGACCTTGAGGTGGAACCTACCTAGGATGATTTCATAGAAGCTATAAAAGAAGAATACTAACTCATTAGAGCATATGATGATCTGTATATAGAGTGATAACAACTTCACCAAGGTAAGAAATAGTCTGTTTAAGATTATACTGATATTTTTCATTCTCTATCTACGAAATTGGGCATCTAAAGTGAGAAATATAAGGTTCTCAAATATCATGGCGAACTACAGTGGTATATATGGGGAGAGATAAACTCTTTAATGTAGAAACCCTTGGTGAGGCATACAAGTTCATGATAAATATTAAGCAGAAGTATGAAAGAATAAATATGAAGAGTCAGCCTTCAAATAGCAAAGTGACAAAGAAGGTCAAACATGAGACTAAAATTAAAAGAAAAAAAGAAGAGAAGACTAGAAAATAGTGTGATTACCACAAATTTAAAATTCATTCCAAATAAGAATGTTGATCCATCAATGATCCATCAAGTCCCTACTTTCTGAGTCAAAATCTTCAACATATATTACTCTACCTTATACACACCCTATAGTCAAAGAGGATGAAGAAGAGATTGTATATATTGAGCCCAATGCCATCATTGATTTATCACAGACCATGAGGACAAGCCATAAAACAAGGAAAGGTTGTTTCACTCTAAGTTATGGGTAAAAGGTAAGTCTATACATTTCATTCTTGATAGTAGGAGTCAAAAAAATTTAATCTCTATTAATGTTGTAAAAATCTTAAATTTGTCCATGAAGCCTCACCCAAAGCCATATAGTATTGGATGGTTGAGTCTAGAGAGAAACCTCCATGTCACCCACCAATGTCTTCTCTCATATGTAATAAAACCTTTCTAAAATTAGGTTTTATGTGATGTGGTCAATCTGGATGTTTGTGATGTACTCTTTGGTCAATCATTTATGGATAATCAACATGGAATTTATGAATCAAGAACTTGAAGGATCACCTTCACTCTTAGAACATGGAACTACAATGTACCAAAAGTACCACATTTTATATCTATCTCCCTGATTAGTGCCAAAAAATTGTTCTCATGGTGGTCAAGAAATAGAAGTTTGAAAGGGTTGATGTTGTAACCCTGACTACATAAACAACAAAATAATAGAAGTAAATAGATACCAAGGTAAATAAGTTTACATCCTTCCATCCATAGACTAATGGTTAGATAGAAATGGTGAATAATTAGGCCCTACATAACTCCATAAAACACAGCTCTACAAAGCACAATCTATTCCAAGTATGCATCGAAAATAAAATCAAAACATAACTATCACACTTGATAAAAAATCTTGGTGAAATGGGGACCATTTCTTCTCAAGGAGGGAGGAATGATCTGAGCAACATTTCACGGGATAATTTAGGTGACGTTTCTATCCCAATTGGTGGCAAAACTTTTGGGAGCCATAACTTTTACACCATAGCTCTGTTTGACTCCCCGTTTAAACCGTTGAAAAGCTAAGAATGAGGGAAACACTGTGAGATGGCATAGATCTTTGCTCAATGGGTTTTTACCCCACAAAACCAAATAAAAGTGCCCCAAATTTTAATTTTAGTAGTGTAGTATAAAAATAATAACTTTCTAAAAATAGTAATTCTTCGAATTTTGTATTGTTATGAATCATGAATGAAGATGTAATCTAAAAAAAAATCAGACATCTCTTCCCAGAGATAAGCATATGTTGTATCTACAATTTTGATCAATAAAACATCTCTTCTTAGAGATAACATTATTAAAATTGTGTTGTTCTTATTTATTGAATTATCTTTCAACCAAATCTTCTAAGTTTTAGATCATTACCATTATCTTTCTATGCAATGAATATAATCCTATAAAGTTTAGATGCCCAAATCTCAAGTGCCATAACCAAGATTGAGTCTTGTATGAAGATTTTAAAGATGTTTTAACAATTGCTTACAATCTTTGAGGTTCTAAAAATAGTTCACTTTGAATCTTAACAGGAAACATTTTATTCCTTGGCCACCTAACTTTTGCAATTAGTTTATTGCTAGGTTTTTTGTCCAAACTTATACATTCACCATTCTCAAAGTATATACTATACCATTTTTACCCTAGTTGACCAATGGTTATGAGATTGTGTTACAATCCATAAACATAGTATACATCGGGGATATTCTTCTTTTTATCTTGTTTTATTCTTTTATTAATTGATCCTTTCCCCATGACTAATACTTAGGTATCACTCCCTAACTTCACTTTTGATTTTACATAATCTTCCATTATTGCAAAAAACTCTTTACTTACATCATGTGATTTCTATATCCATTATCTAAAAACCATACTTCATTTAAACTCTCTTGTGCAACATTACATGTTATCAGCATTATTTTTTGTTCACTAGTCTTAGGTTAATTTTCATTTGTAAAATTTGTCTTTTGTTTATTCATATTATATTGTTTTTTCCTACATTCAGATACAAAATTCTCAAATATTTTACAATAATGACATTGGATGCTAGATTTATCATGTCTTTCTCCTTGATGATAGATATGAAAATTGTTGTTGTCTCTTCCTCTTGTTAGTGTGAAAGATATATGCGGGGTTGATGTTGATCTTCTATTTTCAAATTGCATAGATTGTCTTCATCTTGGTGAAAGATTACCTCTACCTCAAATGTTATTTGATCTCCTTCTTGTTCTACTAACTAAAAGTTGAGTTTTAAATACATTTTCCAAAAAAGATGCCCCTGAATGGTTTAACCTCTACTCATGTGATAGAAGTGACCCCATTAATTCATCAACTGATAGCTCAGTTAAATCCTTAAATTCCTTAATAGCCACTACCATTGAATCAAATTTTTCTAGTAAACTTTTAAAAATATTGTTTACAACCGTCTAGTCTTCCATACTTTCACCATGAGCCCTTATTTGATTTACAATCCCCATGACATGTAAAAAATGAGTCTATACTGTTAAATTATTTCATATGAAGATTCTAAAAATCTCTTCTAAGTATTTATATTTTTTTAGTTTTAACTTTCCTTGTACCTTGGTATGTTATTTCCAGAGTTTTCCATACTTGTTTTGACCTTGTCATAGCTAGAACCTTAGAAAAAATCAATGACTCCATTTCTTGTTGAATGAAGAACAATATCTTTACATATTTATTTTTCTTTTCCTTCAAAAGAAGTCCTTCTCTGCATGAGAGAGGGCTTGGAATATTTATTGGTTTGATGGTTGAGGAAATCCATTTTCCACTTAGTCCTAAATATCTTGAGAGCAAAACATGAATTTTATCTTAATGTTCCAACAGTCATAGTTTTCCATTTTACCTTATGAGGAAAATAGATTATATGAACAAAGCTGACTCCATTCAAGGCAATACCAAAATAAAGCACAAATCTAGACTGATAATCTTTATATTATAATCTCTATATTCTAATGTCTAGAGAGACAATCATGTATATAATCCAGTTTTATTGAACTTTACTGCTCTTACACATTCATTTATTATTGTTTACAAAACTAAAAACATAGTATATGACTTCATTTTTACAAAATAGAGTATTAGTTTTTATTCGCCTGAAAGTCTCTAAAAGCGACTAGAAAGAGAGAATAAAAGCAATAAATGTAGTAGATGTAGTTTGAATACAATTCAAGATAGACATTCAAAATATATTTAAATATAAACTAACATGGTAGTGGGGATTAGATATTGGCTGAGTTGGATTCCACGTCCCCAAACAAATCAATGGTAACTAGTTTACCATAAATTAGCAAATATTTATTGTAATTCTTGTGAATATAATTATTGCATAAGAATTCTACAACTTTATAATGTTTGGAGTAAAAAAGGGGTTGGACAGAGAAGGGTTGATTATGAAACTCAGAACACTGTAGGAACATGACTTGGCTTCTTTTGATTCTATGTGGCTCATTTAATAGTGTCATGAAGGCTAGTATCCCTGGCTAGAGATCCAGTCCACACTCATCCTGAGTAGTATTTTATTACAGTGATCTTCAATGTTGGCAATGCTTTACCTTTTGATAGGTTGATCATCATTCAAATCCATGTCAAATAGGTAGTAAACTCGATTTCTTTCTTCTTTAATGTGTAAGGTAAGGCTTTAACCAATTCATATGTGTTGGATTGATAAATAAATTATTTTTCAAGAGGTGTTTAAGTATGGTAGATATATCTAAATGAGGCAGTTTGGAGGTATAGATTGCAAAGAGTCATGTTGAACTGTGCATTCTATAATTTAGTAAAATTTGATAGCTTTGTCCACCGATAACACAATCCTTTGAATAGGAAGGACAATTTTATCACATGATGGTATTGTGATAATAGAGGAAGATATTGAAGGGACAAGATGGCACTTTGTCTTCAAAATCCTGAAGGGTAATAATAATAAGAGGTATTAAATTTAGTACTTAAATTAGATACTTTTATTGTGATTCAAGATGGATTATGTAGCTCAAAAAATCCAAATAGATTTTCATAAGGGGTTACATAGGGTACTTAAGTAAACACTTAGAAGGCTAAGAGGCTCAGAGATGCTATAGGCTACTTGATATTTATAGAGGCTATTCAATTTATCATCTTGCATCAATCTATAGACATACTTGTAAACTAGGTTAAGGATATCATGATTAAGTGCACAAAAGATGTACGTATCTCTAACAGGGATAACCATAATAAAGAAAGTAGTAGGGGAGTGACATTCAATACTTAAAGAAAGATAAAGTAAACTATTTGAACAAGATAACACTACCAAGCATGAAATGCATTTCAGAAGCATGCAACACTATTAATTGAAATACAATTTTATAAAGGAAATGATGTTTTCAACAATGAGAGAGATAGGGAGAGCATATGATTTCAGAAACCTAAGTTAATGTGTTTTTTCTAATGAAACTATCTCTACCATGTGAATGACTAAGGGAATGCCATTTGAGTCAATCAAACTAAGCTATTTGAACACAAGAGAATATATCAAGCAATACAATGATCCAAAACCAAGCATTCTTATGCAATGAAGGACATTTTTGAGAGGAATGATGTGTTTATGTTTATGAGAATGCTTTAACTTCAAAAATTACTCTAAAACATGTTTAAAATGAGCTAAACTAGAATGCAAATAATAAACCTAGCACATATACTACACTACTATAATGGAGTTTCACTTTGCATAATAAAATGCCCTCAAATCAAGCTCAAAAATATTATGCAGATGTTTTACCAACCAAGAATCTAGGTTTTAGATAGCAACGGAGGAAGATAGGGTTGTAGTGTAGAACTAGGTCCAAACCAATGTCCAAATAGCAAGGAAGAGGTGAAGTGATAACTTACAAGGATGTAAGATCCCAATCTAGGTGCACAAATCAAGTGCTATGAAACTTGTAGAAGCTAGGAGAAAGCCATAATGAAGCATGAACAACTAGAAGCAATAATAGATTCTCCAAATCAGTATGCAACTGTATGTGGGATCCTCTATTTCCAAGTGAGCTCAAAAGCACAAAGAATGAGTCAAGAGAGATTCAAGAAGGTGTGAAAGCCAAGATAAAGAATAAGAATCAAGGATAAGGAGTAAAATGAATGAACTGGAGTGATATAGGGCATCCCCAATTGGCCAAAGACCAAAAATTATCCATTTTTATATGTTAGGCAATAAATAGGGGCCAAAAAGACACATTTTGGCTGGGCTACATCCAAGGCCATATCTTAGGGGGTAACATGCAGCTTAAGCCATGGGTTCCCCCATAAGCTATGGCTTAGGTCAAATTCCAATCCCAAGTGGTCAACAAGGCTCTAGAAGGGCTATGGGAGGCATCTAAAGGGTCTATTAGCTAGCAAAAATGCCAAGGAGGTGTAAGGAATGTATATGACGTAAGAAAGTATCTATGAAAGTGACAAATATCTCAAATAAGGTCACCTAGGTTGGTAGTCTTCACATGAGGTAATATATAATCATAGGGAGGAGTAGGGTCATGAGAAGTATAATTACATATTCCCCCAAGGTATAAGCAAATGGTGTTCAAATGAACAAGGAGTGTTGTGTAGTACCTAGAAGCCAAACAAATGCAAAGAAAAATAATAAATGAAATGACAAAAGAAAAAATAACTGACACTTACTAGATAAGGATGGTGGCAGAAGAAATTGATAGCATGATCCATGTCTGAGAGTAAAATGTTGTATAAACCAAATCCAGCTCCAGTTCTAGCCCCTAGTATAAATGATATGAGTCATATCAAATAAAATCATAAAATCTAGAATGATATTAACTAGATATTCATCTAAAGTGTTCTCCTTATGAGGGATATGGATGACCTAAACATTTTTTAGTGCCCAAAATTATACTGTAGTAATTAGGCCCTTATTTATATCAATTTTTACATCCTTAGCCCAACTTATGTCTCCAAGTGTTCCTTTGGAAAGTCAAGTTCATGTAAAAATTGGCAGTCCTAATCTAGATTTTGCCTTTCCCTTATACTTTTTTGGAGCTTTTACATGAACACAATGTCTAAAATAAATAGGTCTTCAGGCTTTTTGTCTTGGATAAAAAGTCTTAAGACTTATTTTCATCAGACATTTTATACACTACAAAAGTTTTGAAGGAATTCAATGTCTTGTCTATTTTAGGCTAAGTGTTTAACAAAAGTCCCAAAGGAAATCATTTGTTTCAAAAAAGATTTGATGTCTTATTTGTTTCAATTTTTTTGTCTGCACAAAAAACCTGAAGGGTCATTTCCTTCGGGTATTTTATCTAAACAAAAATCCCAAAGGGCTATTTTATTTGTTTTGGGTCATTTGTTTTAGATTTTTTTATCTACAATGGAAGGTCTGAAGGGCACTTGCCTTTCAGGCATTTTTCTCCCACAAAAATCTTGAAAGAATTGAAGGACTTATTTACTTCAACCAAAGTACCTTTAAAAATCTTGAAGGGTCTTTCTGCCTTTCCAAAAATTTTGAAGGATTATATCCTTCAAACATTTTTCCCTTGAAAAATTCTCGAAGGGTATTTACAAAAAGTTTGAAGGATAATTTTGGATGGTGAAGGACACTTGCAAAATCCCTTAAGGGCATTTTTAGAGGATTCAGAAGACACTTTCAGAATGTTCAAAAGGCATTTTAAGGAAATCTAAGGGCCATTTCAGAAAATTGAAGGGCATTTCTATAGGGCAAGTGCCCTTGACAAAATTTTCAAAGGGTGTGTTCAAAAGGCTTGAAATTTACTTTAGGTAAAGTTGTTGTGGAGTAGAGATCCATTTCCTTCAGACATTTTTTCTAAGAAAAAATTCTAAAAGAATTGTATTCTTTAGGAAACCATGTTTAATTTCTATGGGGAAATTATTTTAAACAAACTACTCAAAAGAATTATCCCAATGAAGACACAAGGATCGAAGTCTCAATTCTTTAAAAAAAATTGCAAGAGACTATTTTCTTTGGATAAATTATTTTAGACAAAGTGTCTGAAACAATTGTTCTGACAAAGGTGAAAATCCAAAGGCCGAAGACTCAAATCTTATGGGAAAAGTATAGAGTCAAATTATTTGGGAAAATTATCTTAGACATTTTGTTTAAAATAATTGTCCTGACAGAATGCCCAAAAGAATTGTTGTCGGATAATTATGTCGAAGAAGAGCTCAAAAGTAGAAGTGCTGAGGATAAAAAATGTTGAAGATAAAAGTGCTAAAGCAAACAAGAATGCCAAGGACTAGAACAAAATTTATGTGTAATAAAATCCCCAAAGAAATATTTTTGAATTAAAGGAATGGAAATCTCATGGATGTCTTTTAATGGGCATGCAGACATCAACTTTAAGTTGTAGGGACTAGCCATTGGAGTTCAAATGTTTTTGATAGGCACATAGACATGAACTTTAGATCCTGTGAAGTAGCCATTTGTTTTCAAATAAGGCAGATCCAATGACATGTGTTTTCTCAAATCAGGATGATCCAATGGTATGAAATCAAAGTTAAAGAGCCAAAGGAATATAGGAATCCCACGGGGCTACCAAGTGGCATATCCTTGGGGCCAAGAACTAACAATATCCAATGATTCCCCACCCCTCAAATTCTAATCTAATAGAATGCATTTATTTGGTCAATTGAGATAGGATGGTATGAGTTCAAAGTCAAAAGGTCAAGCTTGGGGTGCATGATAAATTTTGAGCATGTTCCCATCGATCAAAGGTACGTGGTTAATTATAAACCTTCTAATCGATAGGGTGTATTAAGTCATGACTTTTCAACAAAGTTTAGAGTGGATGTAGGACCACCACTTGGCAAGAGTGTGTTAGCCCAATGGGTCTAATAGAGGTTGATATAAAGACCCTACAAAGCTACCAAATGGTACCATTTTAGCATAAAACATGTTGATCATCCAATGTAATTTTAATCCTTTGATTGAAATCCAACAACACACATTGATCTGGCCTAGCAAAATCAATAGTATGACCCAAGATATACTTTTTAAAGGGCTTAGATTACATAAGGAAATAACAGGTGTCTGATTTAAGGTTAAACTTGATGGCTATTCCATGGACATGGCAATGAGTTGATGTATAGAGGAAAATCCATGAACTATTCTATAGAGGAATATTTATAATCATGATCACAGATCATTCTCTATTTTATGTCATAATTGGATCAGCTCCTGAGCCATCATTTTAGGTAATGGGTTTTCCTTGGCATGCACTAAGAATAAATATCCTATCTAGAATTTCTCATGATTTTTAGTTGAGTAATAGGAAATTATTTCTAAATAAGTTTCACATGAGGACAAAATATGTTTGCCTTTTCAAATGATTTTTTTCCTCTAGCTATGCAAGTCAATGATCAAGGGGATCTTCAGGTAGTTTCTAGTCAAGACAAAATCTATTTGTCTCCTCAAGTGAATATCCTCTTACCAATATCATGTGAAAGGCATTTTTCAGCCAAAAGATCAAATGATATGCTCCAAGTGGTTGTGAATCCTCATCATTCCTTACAAAGGTAGTTGCAACAATGATTTTTTCATTACAAGTGGATGAAGATGTTAAGCATGGCATGGAATATTTTCTAGTTGGAAGTATCTTGGTAGACTTGAAGGCTTGTTACGTAATTTTGTAGGTTGTGACCCATGGTTCCAGATTCAAAAATATATAAATATGAGCCTTGTCTTCTATTTTAGGATATTGTTGGTTGTTGTAGGTTTCATTTTCTCAAAGTTTAGATTTTATAGAATTTTTTTGGGATTAATTTTTGTGTGTAGATCTTGTCTCCCTTGCTAAGGTGGTTGTATTTATATAACCATTAGTCATCTTTGAGAGCATGTTTATGTCTCCCTTATCAAAAGAGCAGTCTCACAATGCTTGTCCCCATAACAACTTTTTGAAGTGTTGATGTTTGTGATATTTCTTTTCAAATCACTAAAAAACATTTTTGGTTCTTTATTTGTATCCTATTGATGAAATGCAATAATATGTTTTACAAGTTTTGTTGATCAGATACTTGGGCATGTGTTCATTACTGGTTATTATTCTTAGCATGTACTTAGATTATAAATCCCTTTATATAGTTATCTTTGGAAATGCATTTTTGAACACCTTTTAAGGTCACCCTAGGTTCACAAATTTTGTAGGAGAAATTATTTAAGATTCTAGTTTGAGTGTATATGTCCTAGACTCCCAAGGATCATTTATTGTTTATCATTATCTTTTATTTGAAGTCTTCTCTGCATATTTTCTAAGGAACATTGTCATGAAATACTATTAGACACCTTACTATTTGGAAACCACAAGCATGCTACCCTCCTTTTTAAAATCATCTAACTCTTTCCACCCTTTCCTAACCTATAAATAATACATCCCTTACATACTATTTATATTATTTGTCTTGCAAATGCATAATATCTTACATATTAAAAATGCATTTGTATTTTGTGATTTAAATCCCGACATTATAGTCTTAATTTAGTCTCTTTGTTAGTTTAAAATTCCTCAAAATGAAGATAGTAATCACAATTTCATCTATCTTTAGTAGCTTGTGTATGACATAAAACATTTGTACATTTTATGTGACAATCCTTCATGGGTAAAGTGTGCAAACCTGGTTATGCTTTGGTCATATTTTTCCCTTGTGCCAAAAATATCCATGGAGATTGAATTTTAAAATCCCTCCATGGAGCAAGATACCCCCTAAGTCCTCTCACC
Organism: Torreya grandis; assembly: GCA_037957365.1. Taxonomy (NCBI): domain Eukaryota; kingdom Viridiplantae; phylum Streptophyta; class Pinopsida; order Cupressales; family Taxaceae; genus Torreya; species Torreya grandis. The sequence goes on from JARHVA010006310.1 coordinate 853,886, forward strand.
TTGGTTAAGGTAGAGCCAAAAGTAGTAGGGAGCTAACCATACCCTCTATGGGTGCCTCCCAGTCATTTTCTTAGTCTAGTCTATACATGATGCCAAACCCTTCCCTAGATATGACATTCTAAAAGGTTTTACATCATTGCTTTCCATTTTCCTTCAAGTGTGCAAGGCTAGATTAGAAAGGTGTACAACTAGAAATCAACGCTCTTATGGCACCATTATTAGGGATTAAACTAAACTTTTGGTCACTCATGTTTCTAGGAATTATTGTAGAGATTTAGATCCATGATTATTTTATCATGTGAAGTTTTCTGATATTACTACATTGATCTGACTATCTTCGCTGTCAACATTGCACACTCCACTAGGGATGTGCTAAGAAGTTTTTAAGGTATGATAATTTGACTTTTGATGACTCTATTGTAAATAACTATTAACATTACATGCTGGAAGGTGTCTTTTCCATTTTTAACATTATTTTAAAAAATTTAGTGTCTTTGTTTTCTATCTCATTAAGCTTTATAAATTTTAATTTTAGTTTCTATCACAATAGTTTGTAAACTATTCTATTCTAAAATTTTAATTATAGTGGTGACTCCAACTATATTTTTTGGTTTCAAGTGATAGTAATAAATCAAAATAGGTTGAATCTTGTGCCCACTAAGTGTGGGTCCAAAAGAATTTTATTAATTACCAAAAATAAGTACATGGAAAGGGTGCATTTACTCTGTTAACCCTTTTACATGAAATAAACATTTATTTATAGGTTTTCACACACACCGGTAAAAACCAACTAACCTATTAAATAACTCTTATGGGAATTCTACTTGAAAGATGGTTCACATTATTAATTAACACAAACATGAAAACTACCCAAAAGTTAATCTAATTTATGTATCGGGGTGTCTTTATAAAAGATGCATGCCCCATTACAATTATTAAATTAATCTAACACAATAAAATCCTAAGCTAATTTAAGACTTTGGATAAGTCCTAAAAAACCCCCCTATGATCTAAAGTTAGGTCTTTGGACACATATCAATCATTTTTTTAAAAAATTCAAATTTGATCCTATTTAGGGGTTTTATGAAAATATCAGTTGTCTGATCAATATTAGGGCAATATATTAGATCAAAAGATTTCCTCACCACCAGCATTCATAGATAATGATATTTTACATCCATATGTTTTTTTTTGACATGAAATACTAGATTCTTGGACATCTTGATTGCACTTTGATTATCAATGTATAACTATGTAGGAGCAATTTGAGAAACTTGAATATCTTCAATAATACACCATAAGTAAACAATTTCCTTGAAGCATCCCATGTTGTAATGTACTCTAATTCTACTAATGAATTTTCCATTTTATCTTGCTTCCTACAACACCAAGAAATGGTAGCTAAACCCATATGCATAGTGTATCTTATTGTGGACACTTTGTCATCCACGCATTTGCCAAAATCTGCATTATAATACCCAACAAGTTTGAAGTTCTTATTATGGTGGTACTCAAGACCATATGTTTTCATTCCTTGAAGGTAAAAAATTACTCTTTTTGCTACATGCCAATGAATTTCTCTAGGCTCATGCATAAACCTACACAAAATTCTAATTGAAAATGATATATCTGGCCTGGTAGTTATCAAATATATCAAACCTACAACCAATTGTCTATATTTGGTGACATCAAAAAAGGCACTATCATCATCCTTAGACAATTTTAACTTAATTTCCATGGGAGTGAGGGTAGGTTTGCAATCATTCATGCCAAACCTATCTAATAATTGAGAAATGTACTTAGTTTGTAAAATGAAAATACTATGCTCTTTCTAAGTTACCTCTATGCCTAGATAGTAGTGAAGAAGTCCAAGATCTATCATCTCAAACCCATCTTTTAGTTCCTTATTCATATACTTGTTATGATTTTCATCATTTTATGTGATAAACAAGTCATCAACATAGAGAACAAGAATTACCAAGTCCTTACCTTGCACTCAAAAATAGAGAGTATCATCAAATTCACTATGTTAAAAACTAATGTATTTCAAGTATGAATCCATTTTCTCATACCAAGCCCTGGGTGCATGTTTGAGTCCATACAAAGCTTTTATCAATTTAAAAAATTTGTGTTCTGCACCCACCTATTCAAAACCCTGAGGTTGTTTCATATATACTTCTTCCTATAAATTACCATTCAAAAAAGCACTTTTAACATCCAACCATTTTTTGTTGCTAAGGCAACTACCATACAAATAATGTGCCATTTGGTAGTTGGTACAAATGTTTCATCATAGTCAATACCTTCTTGTTGCACATATCCTTTTGTAACAAGTATTTCTTTATGTTTATTAATGGAGCCATCTGATTTAGACTTAGTCTTATACACCCATTTGCATCCTATGGGTTGAATATGTGGAGGATCAACCAAAACCCAAGTATTATTATTAAGTATTGCATCATACTCACTTTGCATTGCCTATTTCCAAACATGTTTAGTAGAGGCCTCCTCAAAAGTAGATGGCTCAATGGAAGAAGTAGTAACAACCATTGCATAATTCACCTGTTTATGAGAACTCTTAGGACCTGATAATCCAACTTCATCTGTTGTCAAATTAGAAAAAGTACTTTGAGCCCATTTTAGATACTTATTCAAAATATTAAAATTAGGAACACCAAAATTCTCATCATGTGCACCATTCAAAGGAAGACTTATAGAATTTTCAACAATTTCTAAGTCATAAACTTTTGAACTAGTAGATGGAGAGGAAAGTGAAGGAATTTGAGTTTCATACCATAACCTTAAGGAATTTTCCCCATTAATCAAACCCTTATCCCTTTTTGAATTTTTCCTCTCTAGCCTATCAAGTTAAGAATCAATCTCTATAGTGTTTGTAGTCCCAAATTCATCAAATACTACATCCCAACTCAATATGAATTTTTTTGTATCTTATGCAAGAAAATGATACCCATTTTTATTTATTGAATATCAAAGAAAGATGTATTTTTGACTTCAAAGTTCCAACTTAGTTGTATGTTTAGTGGGAACTAAAGTAGAACAAAGGCATCCAAAAAGTTTCAAGTGTTTAACTTTTATTTTAAACCCATACCAAGCCTCATATGGAGTTTGTCCCAAAAGAGCTACTACAGGGAATTTGTTTCTCAAATACACTGTAGTACTAATGGATTCTACCCAAAAATTATCATCAATATATTTATAGTGTAACGTAGCTTGAGATGTGACATCTAAGGTTCTATTCATTCATTCATTCAGATACTCCATTCTACTTTGGAGTGTAAGCATTACTATATTGTCGATGAATGCCATTTTCTCAATAATAATCTCAAAACTCATTCAAAGTATACTCATCACCATTGTTTGAGCAAAGAGTGGCTAAGTGTGACCCTATTTCTTTTTCAACTAAGTACAATAAATCAACAAACTTAGTAAAAACTTCTGATTTGTTTTTCATGAAAAATACCCAAGTCATCCTAAAAAATTATTAATAAACAACACAAAATATCTACACCCACCATTGGATGAATTTTTCATGTCACATACATCACTATGAACTAACTGTAAACACCTTTTAGCTCACCATGAAGAGGTTTTGGGAATTTTTTCTTGATTTTGTTTACCCAAAACATATGATTCACAAAGAATACTATCTTTGCAAAAACTAGGCAATCCACTCACCATACCATATCTATAGAAGTCCACTAAAGAGTGAATATTCAAATGTCCAAAGTAGAGAGGCCATAACCACTATGTAGACATAGTACGTATACCTATTTCAACAACTGCTGCTAGTTCCACTATGGGAGAAAGTACTTTACAATGCAATCTAACCAAGTTTCCATCTTCATATCTTGTATACATGGTTTTATAACCATCTTTCAGTGAATTGATATGGATGAGCCCATTTTCAAGAAAAATTTAGATAACTTTTCTTTTGAATAGTTACCAAGGAAAGAAGATATTTCTGTAATGTGGGAACATACCAAACATTCTCCAAGTATTTTGTAGAACCATTAGGAAGAAGAATCTGAATAGACCCAAGTCCTAATGGAGTATGGATATACTTATCTACCAAATAAACTAGAGAGAGAGAAGCTTCTTTGAAATTCCAAAAGAATTCTCACCTAAATGTCATGTGTTTGGTTGCTCCTGTATCTAAAACCCATATATTAGTGAACTCATCTCTAGCCTTATATTCCATATAATCAATGTGCCCCAGAATAGTGAATGCAAACTCATGAGTAACATTTATAGACTCATCATAATCATGGTCATCATGCTGAGCAAAGTTAGACTTAGTCATTTTTTGTGGCCTTTGTATTTTGTCAAAAGGGATTCTACACTGAGAGGCAATGTGACCAAATTTCCCACATCTATGACACTGAATGTCTAATCTACCTCGACCTCTACCACTATAAGAGTTGTGACCACATCCTCTATCATTTGTCTTATTTTAATGATAATGGTTAGATTTTTATTTATTTAAATAACCTCTACCTCTATTTTGGTATCTAACTCTTTTGTAACCTCATCCCCCTCTATAACTGTGTCCTTTATTGTTTTGATGCCCAGATGAAGATGAACTAGGCTTAGACTCTAAAACATGGGCTTCCTCTATTTTATTGGATTTATTGGGTAGAGAGAGGTCATGTTGGATGATCAACTCAACCAACTTGTCAAAAGTGATTCCTATGATCTTCTCAGAGACATGTAATATTTCTACAAAGTTCTTATAGGACATAGGGAGTCCTTTTAATGCAACAGTGACTATGAGATCATCATCTAATTTTCCAAACCCAACCTTAGTGTACTCAGTAGTGATATTTTTCAAGTTAGACAAATATTATCCCATATCCCTATCTTATAATGACAAAGTAAACAACTTCATGTGGATGTCTATCTTCTTATGCTTCGTTTTCTTATCATACAAATTAGACAATGTTTTACATGTAGTGTAACTATGAGGAGAATTTTCAATATGAACATAATTATCATGAGTACAACAAAATTTTATTAGTGATAAGGCCTTATAATCATGCAAATTGAGTATATCAAGTTTGTTCTATTCTGTTGGCAATGTGGGATTTTCATTCTTAACAATATCCCATAACTCATTAAATACTAATGAAGCTTTCATCAAACTTTTTCAATCTGAATAATTAGAAATAATTAATATATCACCACCTGAAAGCAAGTTTTGAATCTTAGGCATCTTGAAATGAATTCAAATGTTCAAAATAAGTGCAACAACTAAGATAAATAATACACACATACAAGTATAGCACTTTGCATGAGACAATGCTTTTATCGGGTTTTTCACTTAACCTCCACATAGAGCAAAAAAAAAGTGTTTTTGAGGGGTTTTGCACTTAACCTCAGCATAAATCAATTTATTACACCCTTATTTCACAAAACTACATCCTTATTTCACCAAGATACACCCTTATTTCACCAAGATATACAAAAGCAAAAGATATCAACTTTCCATGCAAAATTTCAACAAGTATGCATGTTTTTACATTTTAATATGCCTTTTACAACTTGTAAAACATAAAAATAGTTCAAAAAGAGAATATTACTTTTCAAGAAAGCATATTCTTAAATAAAATTCTTCCAAAAAAGAATATTTGAACCTATGACCTCCTTATTACAAGCACCTCCCAAAATCTGTCTTTCCAAGTGCTCTATGAGCATTTACAAGTTTATAAAGATAAAAATTTCTATATAAACTTAAAATTTTCTTATATTTTAATAAAAAAACATAATATTTGAGTATTTTCACGTGAAATTATTTTTGAAAGTGAAAACTCAAATCTTTTATTACCTAGTTTTCACCATGCAAAACCTAATTTAATCAATTTGTCATTTCTAATGCCATTCTAAGCTTTCTAATGCTAAATCTGATCTAAGAAAATATTAAACTCACCTGGCACTTCCTTAGACCATACAAAAACCTTGCAAGATTGAATCTTTCACCATTTGCCAATGTTTAAGAATTTCAGAGAGGAATTTGACTAAGTATTGCTAAAGTTTTGATTTTCTAGGACATTAGAAGGCCATAATTATACAATTAATGGCTGTAAAAATCCAATTTTCAACTTGAAATTTTTTTGAAATGGATTTGGAATGATTGTTTTATCTGTGGATCTCAACTAGCAATTCAAAAGCTTAATAGATGAAAGTTTGATACAAAAGGAAATAATTCTAGATACTCATAGGGATATCTAGAATAACCAGGCTATACATATGCTGATATTGTATTTAAATAAACAATTTGGGCTTTGAAAAACCTTTAAAATGCTTATGGAGTGAAAATAGGATCTTTAGAACCTCAAAAATGGATCATAAGATCACATATTGAGCAGATTGATAGAAAGAAGTTTTGAAACCATTTATTAAATCCACAGAGATTTTTTTCAAATTTAAAAGGCTATACCAATGGATTTTAGGAAAATTTTAGGACTTTAAAAATAAATTTTGATCATTTGAAAGCATCAAAATTCAATATGGAGTGTTAAAAAAGGAGTTTTGAAACAATATCATGGAGCATGAAAGGCTTGTTCAATTAAAAGGCCATAGAAGACCATATGCAGGATTAATTATTTCAAATGGACATTAATCAATTCAAAAATATTTAAAAATTAAATAATTTAATAATTTTTCAAATTTTCAAAGTTAGACCAACCAAGGTTTATTGGACATGGCATACCTTATACTATTTAGAATGAGATTTCACATGAGACTTTCAATTTCATGTGAATTGTCTTTTCACCTTACCTTCTCCAAAATTCACCAAGCTTCCCATATTTACCATGCTTTCCAAAACCATGCTCTAATACTACTGATAGTAATAAATCAAAATAGGTTGAATCTTGTGCCCACTAAGTGCGGGTCCACAAACATTTTATTAATTACCAAAAACAAGTACATAGAAAGGGTGTCTTTACTCCATTAACCCTTTTACATGAAATAAACATTTATTTATAGGTTTTCACACACACCATTAAAAACCAACTAACCTATTAACTAACTATTATGAGAATTCTACCTGAAAGATGGTGCACATTATTAATTAACACAAACATGAAAACTACCCAAAAGTTAATCTAATTTATTTATGGGGGTGTGTTTATAAAATATGCATGCCCCATTTAAAATTATTAAATTAATCTAAAAATACAAAATATTAATCTAATTTAAGACTTTGGATAAGTCCTAACATCAAGAAATATTGGTGCTTATTCTGCATATTCTACTAAATTTTAGTTTTGAGTGTCTTCTTGTTGCAAAGTTGGAAGGATTGAGATCATCTTTCAGAGATGACCCATTGAAGAGACTTGTTCCACCCTTAGGTATTCCTCAAAGAATAAAGAGACAAGTCTGGAAACCTATTAAAGGGTATATCTCAACTACCAAATGTTGTCTAGTTTTTAATAATATTGAGATCTTTGTTGACCCCCCCCATTATTAAAGACTATCACAACTCTTCTACTAATTCTAAAACACATAGTCTTATTTATTTTCTAGCTCCTTCTCAACCAGTTGAATCCCCTCTCAAATCTAATCCACTGAGTCCACCTCATTCACCCCTTCATATCCCTTTTCCATTTGTTCTTGAACCTCTTATTGAACTAATCATGATTCATAGGGACCAAGAGGAGAATGCACACCCTGCATTTCACATTACTAGATTTAGAGCCATCAATTTTGATGAGATGGAAGGCTATCTTAATGAAGTTCCAAATGAAGTTAGGAAATACCTCCCAAAACTCCAAGGGAATAATGAAGTAGTGATTAGCATCCGAGGTCCTTTCAAAATATTATTTAAGATTATGAGGTTGAGTATGAGACTGTGTACATCAAGTTGTTTATGCACACTCTAGAGGAAGATGCTCATGAATGGTTTAATTACCTTCTTATTAGATGCATTGATTCATGGGAAGAGATGCAATTTTTTTTTTAAATTCAATATGGTGCTAGGATTGATCTACCATTTCTCTTCATTGAATTTTAAAATATCAAGAAGAATCCTAATGAGTGTGTGTAGGACTTCAACACTTGATTCAACAAGACCATGATGCAACTATCCAAAAATATCAAGCCCAACAACACAACATGCTTGATAAAATATTGTGATGACTTTTATAAGAAGAATATGTATTTTTTGAGGGAGAATGCTCCTGCTAACTTGTGTTCTGGGTTTAATATGGCCATCCAAATTAATAACAACATCAAGGCTGTGGGAAATCCCTTGAACAAGTGGGTTGATATGAAACTGTTCAATCTAGAAAAGATATAGCTCATAAAGACAACCAACATGGAAGAAACTGTCAAAAATTTAGACTTTTCTATCAAATAAATGTCATATAAGTTGGATAGATCTGAAAAAGGGCTCCCTCAGGTGTCTAATAGCTATGAACGAGCTCCAAATCTGAATCAAGCATAAAGGGGGTTTGCCTTCCACCATAGAGATAATGATAACGAAAAGAGACTTGCACATGAAGATAGAAAGAACATAAACCAAAATAGAGAGTCTATAAAGGAGGTGCCTGATCCTTTAAATGCCAAGGTAAATGCTGTGAATTATGATTTAGACATTGATTGGTGTGATAAGTGCTTCCTACCATACCCTCCATGTGATACTGTTGAACAACTTGATAAAGATCTGAATGAACCTAAATATGCACCATCTGATTATGAGATTTTTATGTTTGATTATCAAAGACCTTAGTGTAAATTGACTACTTGCACAAAATTTTAGATTGATACTATGTTTGATCACTTTTATAGCACTATCAAAATGGAGAGTCTCCTAACATTTGACTTTGCTTGTGATGTCAATGTGGCATAAGCATATAAATTAAACATTCATGATTTTGATCTCTTGCACTCCAAGATGATCAATAAATATCCTTGGGAAAATCTATTAGTTGAGGACAGGTGGTTGTTTATTAGTGCAGTAGCTAACTAAAAAAAGATTACAACTTGATAAGTAGGCAATTAAGTGTTGCTCCTCAAGACATTGCACATGTAAATTCAAACGCAGGGAATGCAAGCAAGGAAGCAAAGAAAGTTAAAATAATCCTATAAGCTTCCAAGATAACACCTGTAACCCAAGTTTCTAATCCTAGTGGTTCTCTTTCTAAGAGAAAAAAAATTCCTATATTGTCTAGCATTCCTAATGGTGCAAATTTTATAAACCTAACTCTGGCCACCAATAACCTCTAATCAGGCTTTTGGCCAGTTTCTACCCAAAATGCATAATTTGGCCTAAAAACACTAAAACACACTAAATGATGTGAAAATAATATTTTTAAGTGCTGATTTTGGCTAGGGTATCCCTAAATGAGGCAATACAATTTATGGGCTAGTTAATTTTGATCAATTTATTTTGAGTTAAAATGCTAATTTTGCACCTAGGTGCTTTGGAGTGCTCTTTCATATCAAATATTTTACACAAGATATGTTCCTTTGTTATTTGTTTTTGGCAACATCCTAAATGGGAATATGGTTCCAACACATCTGACATCACCTTCTAATTCCAAATCTAGTCAAATTTTTTACCAATAACAAGATATTTTGATCAATTTGAGTAGTTTATGCATAAAGTGCTTAATCATGCTTAAGAGCTAATTAACCCAAAACAAAGCGTAATTAATAAATTCCATGGAAACATGTTGAATACTTATTTTTAGAAATGAACATTGAATATCTGCATCATCAGGTGACCTCATTTCTTAAGAAGACATTGCTAGGCCGTAAATGCCAAAAACCTCAAGGTTAATGTCTCCCATGCCTCATAAATGCCTTCCATGATGCCCTCCATGCCTCTTAATTTCCCTTTCTTCCAATGTCATGATGAGGATAATTACAAATTTAATTATAAAAAATTAATTAATCCTCAACCACACATATCAATCTTGAGATAGATGGTTCAAGTTGGTTCTAGACGTTTACAAAAATCTATAAATAGGAGGGCTCACCACATGAATTTTAAGACTTGATTATGCAAAGTTATAATGCACAAATGGTTCCAAAAGCTTCAAGAAACTAGTGTTACCATGCCAAATTGATTCCAATCCAAGCCAAGCCATAACCCAAAGGTACCAAGGAGAGATGGAGGTAGCCAAACTTCCATTGCTAAGGACTTCATGAGCGCAAGCTAAGCAAGCCACTACAACAAGTATTTTAGAACATCTAAAGAAGGTAAAATAGGGTTTATTTTACATTCTAGTTGTATGATTTATTCATGTTTATTAACTAAGATCTCCCTAGTGTCTAGGCCTAGAGATGCTATGCTATTATGTGTTTCTTTCATTTTGTTTTCATTTTGGAACTAACATCATACTAACTGTCCTCTCTTGAGTCAAATTCCTAGATCACACAATGGCACACCCAGTAGGATTAGATGCATCTCACACCTAAAGAAGCTAATTTTACAACTCTAAAATATTTATTTGGACCTTTAAAACTCTTTCAAATTTATTTTCTAACTTTATTTTGCCATTTTTTATTTGCCATAGTTTTACATAGTAACTGACATCAACAAGTAAGACCAACATTGGTTGCATATATTAACTGACATCAGTTATCAAAACCAGCCTCTATTATATACTTGTTGAGATGGTCATAGATGTATAACCGATGTTGGCTATATAACTAACATTGGTTAGCCAAATTAATTGTCTTTAGTTGTTTATAACCAATGTCAGTCATTGTGTTTTTCTTAAAACACAAACCCAAGAGCTATTTTTCCAAAGTTCATTGTTTCAAACTAAAAAGAGCTTCAAATCTAAATTACATGCTAACATTTTTGTTATAGGACCAAGCTTGGAATTTGACAAAAACATGGTTAGATCACCTTTTTCATGCTTAAAAATCAATTAGGAACCTTGTTTTGGTGTTTTAAAAAAAATTTAGATGTTTTTGATGAATGTTGTCAAAGTTCACAATCTTAAGACCAAGGGGTCAAATGAACAGCACCAAATCTTTCATTTGGACATAAAATTGAACACACTTGTCAATTTTTGTTTGCAATAGTTATTTCATTAAATTTTTATTTGTAAAAAAGAGGAATATTGCATGTATACTCTTCCATTTGTCCCTTTTAGGGAACCCTTGGAATCAAAAGTGTTATTCCTATTGTAAATAGTCTATTCCAAGGCTTATAAAGAATATCATCTAAAGAAATCTCCAAAAACTAGTCAAAGGTTGGATGACCTTGAAAATGACCCTAAAGCCTTTCTATTAGTCTTTTATTTTCATGCAAACTTAGCTTGCAAGGGGGACTTCATCACCTCCCACAAGTTCTTTAGGGAAGCTTTGACCTGGGGTTTCACCTCCTAACATTTTCTTCATTTGGCTCCTTTGGAGTTACACATGGGACATAGTGGCATTTTGGAAATCACACTACACTGAGCGAGTAGTAGGATGTAGTTGTTGCAAAAAAGACTAGACCTTTTTATAACAAACCAAGTGATACGGACCCAAAATCCGTGCTCTTATTTTGCATTTTTTGACATGAAAGTCATTGTGCAATTAATTCCCTTAGATCATTCAAAAACTTATTAGATCTTAGACAAATCCTCACTTGCCATGAAATTATTATTGATGCAAGGTGTGCCTCAAAGTCCATATTGTAGTATTATCATTTGAGAGAATGGGGGGTGTAAAAACCCTACTATATATGCATTTTATTTTGGATGAACACTTAAGATCCTCTCTAATGATATTTATTGATGGATTCTAATAATACCAATCAACCTTATCAGTTTAAGATATAAGAGAGATTAATTTGTTGGTCTTGTCCTAGATTAAAGTCATATTTGAAGTAATAACTTGGTGTAAACAAACAATCCAAACCAAATACATAGTCCTAATTTTCTTTTGAATAAAGAGGCATTATGCTACCCGCATGTTATCATTAATTTTCCTTATTCATAAGTTCATCAAAAGCTTGAGAGTCATATTATCCACTTTGGTGTAGTTATTCTATCCAATTGAGTCTAGACCTTTACCAAAGTTGTTTAAGTCCTTCACTTATAATATAAATTTTGAATTGCACCTTTAAAAGTTAATAGGGTTGATGTGTTAAGTGGGTTTGACATTTTCAGTAAAATTAAGGGAACTTAGGTTTAATTTCCAATTTGGGTTGAAGGCCGTTTAAGACTCATAATCATTGTCATCACTTGATAGACTTAATCCATTTTGTGCTAAACACTTTCACTTTGATTTTATGCTCCACAACATTTTGAGTCAAGAAAAATAGCATTATGCTATCAAAATTATGGGAAATTATCTATGCCTTAGAGAGTTTTTGAAACAAACTTTTTAGTCACACCTTTTGGGTAGTCTAGCATCATTATGCTGCCCAAAACATTTCAAATATTATTTCAATAGAACCTCTTGCATAGAGTTCCAAATTTGTTCCTACATTTTCAGACTAATTCAAGTATACTTTTGTGATCCTTTGTATAAAGCACAATTATACCGTTCACTTTTATCTATCTTATTTGTCAAAAGAACCAAGTTTTATACCATTATTTATGAGAAAATAAACTATTGTTAAAGTTCATTTTATTTCATATCTTATACCTATTGTATCAAGTTCATGACCAATAATCAAATGCCTAGTGTTTTTTAGAAGTGTTTCAAATCTGTTAGATTAAAACTTTCATCTATTTTCAAAGTCTAGCTTTTGACACCGTTTGGCCAAGAGTCCTAACACATGCCTTATTTGAGCCTAGATTTTGATGCCATGTTTGGCCAAAAGACCTAACAACTTTTAAATTCCTAGATTAAACTGATTTGAAACACTTTGACCTTAGAGTTTGACATTTGGATTTTTTGTCCTTTTACTTTCTTATCTTTGTGTGAATAGTGAAATTTTAGATACTTTGCACTAGCTTGTTTCCTCAAAAATCTTTGCATAAACCTTTTGATCCTTTACAAATCTAGACCAAGTTGAAACATCATCTGTTTTATATTTTTTCCTTTTTAGATTTTGTAAAACTCTTTGACCTTTTTATCACAAAGCATTGACTATGGATCCCAACATGTATTCCTACACTCATAATAGACTCATGTATAATTTAGGGATTAGTAATGTAGTTTCACAGGAAGAAATGGTGCAAGACCCTTCTGTAGATAATATTTATTATGATATGGAATCTTATCCCTCTTATAATACTCAATTAGGGGCACAAAACTAAGATCCATTAGCTAAGTATCCGGTTAACACACTGCCTTATTCAGAATAGGATCAAGAACAAACTATGCAATACCTAGTTATAATACCCATGATGGATGAGCCAGTTCTTCAATAGTCATATCCTACTAATATGGATTCCACATATGATCCATTTTTTTGGACAAAATTTTCTAGAGAACAAAGATGATATTTTGGTTAGAGCCATAGAGGTAGGGGCCAAGTTTCTAGCAGACTTCCCCCATGAAAATTTACCAAGTCTCATAAGAGTAGCCCATAATATCATTTTTTGTCAACATGTTTCTTCTAGAAATCCTATTTCTCTAGTTCTGATAGCATATCAATACCCTAATATATCCAATCAAGGAAAAAAATCATGGAAGATCACTTTAATCAAATGCAAACAACATATCAAATAGATGAACATGGTGAGTAAGCCTCTTATTTACCTAGTACCTTCAATAGGAGTGTTGATAGAGTTAACAAGATAAGAGAATCCAAGTTTTGACCCATTCATATAAACCACTTTGATAGATAACCTAATGCATATGGATGTTATTGAAGAAGTGTCTTCAACCTCTACATAGAATAGTGAGCCAAACATAGTAGACAATGTGCAAACAACATTCAAACTTGATCAAAGTGGTACTAATACACAAACAAATAGCCAAAAAAATGTTCATGTAGTTAATCCCATGAGTATATCATCATACCAAGGAATAGTATTTTATATACCCCAACCTCACCAACTACTTCCTCAAGTGTACAACCTATGGGATTGGGTAATTAAATAATAGTCAATGTCACACTTTAATGATAGAATGTGATGAATCCTCCTACTAAACAAGTGATGAGTAGTATTCCAAAATAGCAGAAAAAATCTATTGTATCAATGTAAAAAATGACAAATACATTGCTACCTCAATTAGGGGAGACTAATATTCCATCTTGCCAAGTAATGATGAATATACATTTTCAGTCACAAACTAATATGCCAAGTCAAAACCAAGCAATGACTAGTTAATAATGTGCAAATATTCATTAGTGATAGATGCCAAATCTCCAACATACTTTCACTTCCTTATAGATATTCATGCAATAAAGAGGTATCCACATTTCTCAAGTACCTACTAGACAACCATCAGTTTAAAATGTACCATAAATTTAGAGATAGGGTCTTGATCCACAAGTTCCCACTCCACATCAAGGTTTGATTAGTTGACAACATGTCCCTTTTCAACCACAATAGGAATAATATAGTTATATACCTCCATCACAAACACAAAATCCTCCAAGACAAACCTTTATTTCCAACCTAAACCAAAATATCACACAACCAAATGTGCAATTTCAAGTACATCCTAATCCATGTATGCATATTCTTGGTCCATTCCCCAACCAAACCAATATACTCTAATAGGTATCTATATCATACCTTGGTCAAAGTGTCCCACTTTTGACCTCCCAACCATCTACCCAAACCAATATTCTCCCTCAAACCAATGTTCCTTCCAATTTCCTATCCCACAAATTGCAACAGATGAAGGATGCAATTGCTACTATTCAGGCTAGGAAATAGACTAAAATTTTCAAATTGGATTTCATTTGTTCCTATCCATTCAACATGAAGTATTTATAGATACCATTTATTCTAGGATACAAACCATCAAAATTCAATAGATATAAAGGGAAAGGTGACCCTAAGGCTCATTTGACCAAATGCTATCACATGTTAACTAGTGGCATATAACAACATATGCCTTTTGCTATTGTTTCCAAGGAGCTTGGATGGACAAACCTTGGAATGGTTTTTAAATTTTCCTAAAAATTTAATAGCAAATTTTGATGATCTTTTTGATAAGTTTGTGCAACACTTTTCTTATAATCTTGAGCATGAGCTTTTATTAGTGGACTTAATGCAAGCAAAACAAAAAGCTAGGGAGATTTTTTCAAGTTATTTACAATGATGGAGAGCCCTTTCAAGCTATTTCACCTATAATTTACTAGATAAATAATTATCCACTATGTTTACTAAAAATTTTCATAGTGAGATAGCTTATCATCTGGAATTACAATGTGTACATACTTTCAAAGAGATCATTGATAAAGGTTTGTTGATTAGGCAGGTGCTCATCAATAAAGGAGTCATCAAGCTTAATTCAAATAATCAAAATCAAGGTAAAAAGTAGGTAAATGGTTAACATCAACATCCTATTTAAGTATAAGAATCATAATCAGCAAAGGCTAATAACCAAGAAAGATCGAATCAATTCAACCATAATAGGAATGTTGTGGGAAATAGAGTAACTAAATCCCATCATGTACAAATGGTGTAAACATAATTTGTGCCACATTTTTAGCTTACTTCTACCCAAAAAACTCTCTAACCAATGCTGCAATCATAATTACCAAAACCTACACAACAAATACAATGGCATTTACCATTGCAAACTGCTCCTCCTATGAGAACTGTGCCTGCACATCATATATTTAGTGACTAGGAGAACCTATTGAGTCTATATTTTGTAATATTTCTACCACTAATCTGATTATTTGGCCTATACCAAAGCATTATTTACAAGGCATTCCTTATCCTGATTGGTACTGTGAAAATGAATTTTATGACTATCATCAGGTCAATGGATATAATCTATGAAGATATGTCCAAATCAAGCATTTAATTGATAATATGTTGGATAATGGGGAGATAATATTGGATAATGGTTCTTCCACTTCCAATCAAACTGTTGGGATTTATCAAAACCCCTTTCCTCAACAAAATAATCAACAACAACAACAACAACAATAGCCAGTGCAGTAGCTAAATCAGTAGTATCAAAATCAAAGGCCAAACTAGAAGAATCAACAAAATTAGTAGCAAAACCCACAATGATAGAACAATGGATAAAACCAAGGTCAAAATAGTAACAACCAACAAACCTACCATGAAGTTGTACATGACTATAATAGCGTTGTAGGTCATATTGCAAAGAGTAGTGTTAATACAATTTCCATTAATCCTAGACCAAACACTAATAAGCCTAGACCATTAATAAAAAATAATATTCAACCAAATTACATGGATAATCCTTCTTTGACCTAGGAGTGCATATAGGCAAATTGGAAAACTAGGACTTCCCCTTTTAGACCTTATATCGATAACTCATTCTTGCCATGTTACCACATGTAAGTGCACTAGTAATCGAGACTTGTCCTATCTAGTCCTACACCATTTCCAACATTGGTTAGTAATAATGGTCCATTATTTAATCTTAATTGTGAAATAATAACTCAGAGGTTAAAGATTACTATCCTAGGTCCACAACCATCTACCACTTTCCCTGTCATCCAACCAATCGTTTAACCTCAAAATAAACCATTCACTACTAAACAAGATGAAATTTTTGATATTGTAGAACAATTGTAGAAGACACTAGCACAAATTTATATTTTAGATTTTTTGTGAACATTAATAACCCACAAGAACATCTTGAATGAGTTTTTGACTCAATCCACTATTTCTAGTGACATGTTCCCTGATAAATTTCAAGCTTTGGTTAGACACTAGCTCCAGCCCAACAAGTCACATTCAACCAAAGTGATATGTCTTCCCTTGGCCCATTTCATAATAATCCATTATACATATAATTTTATATAACATGGCATAGAGTGAAATGTGTCCTTATAGACAATGAATCTAGCCTCAACATAGTGCCTCTAAAGTTCATCAAGCTTTTTGGATAGACAATGATAGATCTATAATTAAAAACAATGACCATCAAAGCCTATGATAATTAAGAAATATAATTACAAGGCACCATTAGTTTTCCAGTTATCATTAGGCCTTTTACCCATGATACACTTTTCCATTTGCTTGATCTAGAGTTATCATATAATATACTTCTAGGTAGGTCTTGGTTACATGAGATTTGTGCAGTCCTGTCAACATTGCACCAATGTATCAAGTTTTCCCCCTCAGAGATAGAAGTGAATATTCTACGAGATTTACACCCATATTAACACTTAAAAAATCTTGAGGCCAAATTTCAAATCTATAATTATCAGTATGGCATGAATCCAAGCTCCAAGCAAGATAAAGAAAAGTCTGTACTTATTGATCCTTCACCAAATAATTGCATAGATCCTAATACCTTGGATTCCCTTTCCCACATGTCACCTCCTAAAAATTCTAATCATTTCACCATTTCAGATAATAGATAGGGAGAGTATGTGACCCATGATACATTTCATATTGCCAATCTTCCTCAAAATTCAAAAACTTTGGGTGACCTAAAGTCACCCCACATATGCATTGTTGACAAAAGAACAAAGATATGGGACCTATCACATTTGTACCAGCATCTGGCCTAGAACTTAACCCTCTTGAAAGGGATAAATCATGGTTATACAATGACAACCAAGCTGATTGTTATAAAAATACAAAGTATCATATTCCCAATATGATCATGGAGCATCATAAATATGAAGGAATAGGCCTCAGATCAAATCCACAAGGAACAATCAAGCCAATTTCCATGACTAAGTATGAAAGACCTTATGAACTTGGATTTAAACTGTCTAGGGGTGACCCCACATATCTTATTCAAACTCCATCACCAGTGACTAGTGATGATGATGCTGACAGTAAAGCAGAGTCCAATCATAGCTTCACCTTTGATAACCTAGCTAAAACTAACTTGTTTGATAAAAATGCCATTTTTACCCTCACCTTGGCCTCTTTACAGCCCATTACCATTATATTATCCCAAATTGATAGATTAGGACCAACAAGAATCAAGTCTACCAATTAATGAGTTCTAAAATGATGAGGGAATCTATGATGTCTTAGTCCTTAGAGATAATGTTTTGTTGGTAGATCATATATTAGGATTCTCAATCACATTGGATCCTACAGCCTATTTTGAAGAGCGAGTGAACACCTTTATCCAAAAAAAAAGTAAAACATTGAGGTCCCAAAGTGAAAACCTCTTTCAGGCACTTTTTGACTAGGGAAAAAGTAAAGATAAAGGCCATTCTAGTGATGAAAACCTATTTCAAGAACCATTAGATGGGGGTGTTCATTCTTCTTTGAATTTAGACCAGGAGACAACCAACAATGAACTTGCCTATGGATCTAAGTTCAACTTTGAGCAACAACAAGTATTTGATTAAATTCTTCAATAATAATTTGACTATTTTTATCACATGATTAGATCTCCCATTAGGGGACTTAGATTCAACATGCCTAGGAGAAGTTTAAGAGCAAGTCATAATAGAGGACCCTGACATAATCCAATAGTTTAAGTCATTGCCTACTATCCTTGAAGATGATTCAATTATTCTAGTCGAAGATACAATAGAGGTAAACATTGAGACTCTATCAGACCTAAAATAGACAAAATTAGGTACATCCCTCACTGAGGAGAAACATGACATATTTACAGCTCTATTCAAATAATTTGTAGATATCTTTGCATGGGCCTATTCTAACATGCCAGGTTTAGACCCTACCTTGGTTCTACACCACTTTGTGATTAATCTTGATTCCAAACCATTAAAACAAAAGCTACATAAGATGAATCTTCACATTGTTGTATTGGTAAATAAAGAGTTGAAAAAACTTTTAGAAGTAGGATGTATCAGATCCATTGACTATTTTGAATAGATCTCTAATGTGGTGCCTATTAGCAAAAAGCCTAAAGGGATCATAATTTTTACTAATTTTTAAGACATCAACAAAGCTTGTCATAAATATGATTTTCCATTACCTAATATCGACATGATCATTGACTCCATGGTAGGTTATGAATATTAGTGTAGGTTTTTATTTTTCCCTATTTATTAATTAAGGAAATTGTATTTCTTGTGCATACTTGGAGTTTTCCTGCATTTGTGGGATAGGCTAGCTTATGTGGAGGTGTGTGTCATAGATGTGTCATAGGTGTCATAATAATGTCACAAGTAACTCCCTTGATGGGATTTACTTCTCTATTCTTAGCACCTTATCACCACCTTTCATGGAGGAGTTACAGTCTATTCTTGGGGTGCCGTGTCCACCTTTTGTGGAGGAGTTACTTACATACTCTCCTATATGTATTCCTCACTTTGGCCATCTCATGTTAATCAAAATTTGTTTTTCTCCATTTTGTCTTGTGCAATTTATCTTCTTGTATAATTTTAAATTGCTTTAGCATTTATGTGGTGTGCACTTGCTTCATCTCATGTGATCACGTCTCCATTGCATTTGCATTATCCGAATTCTAGCAACAACTCTGATATGGTATTAGAGCAAACCCGGTAATCATGTGTCTAGTTATGCTTTTAGTTTATTTTGAAATTAAGAGGAGTGGATTTCTATTTATTTTTTATTTCTATATCTGATCTAAAATATAAAAATAAATCTTTCAATATCATTTCTTGCATCTTGGGATCCTTGGCCTTTGGGTGTCTTAGTTGTCTTCACTTTAGGTGCTGGTTTTGTTTCTATTTTTGGGTGCCATTATTTGTGGACAAGTAGAGGGAGGAGTAGCACTCAGCAACAGTCCAGGTGTAGCACTCAGTAACAGTCTAGGTGTAGCACTCAGCAGCAGTCAACACTCCATGCAGTCAGCTCTTCTCGTCAGCAACGCCTTTTGTTCTGCCACGCCACAGTCCTTCTAGCAAGGCACCTTCAGCAATGCCTTCAGTTCTTCCATGCCATAGTCCTTCCATCAAGGCACCAAGTAGGCTGTACGGCTTCCAGTAGGTCTGCATATTTCTATTTTGTCTTTTTTGCAAGTAAAATTTTGGACTGTGCTTTTTTGGCACCCCTTCCTTGCTTGGCATCCCATGTGGGCCCTTGGAGACTTGGCATCTGTTCATTATGTCTTCAAATTTAATTTTTTAGTTAAAATTGAATTTTTAAAACAAAAATTAGTCAATTTGACTGAATATTTATTTATTTAGATAGTTTGATAATTTGGGGGTTTTCATTTAAAACTTGTATCTTCGCCTGTCGAAGACAAAGGGTGAGGCCTAGGTTGGCGGGAGGCCAATTCCCACTCACACAAACATCCTTTGGATTCCTCATTCCATGCTGAACCCAATGAGTGGTTGGAAGGTCACTTTCTCTCTCAAAATAGGCATTTTTTTAATGTTTTAGTGCTTTTTTTTTGCAAAAGCACTAGTTTATGAGAAAATTAAACCTTTAATATCTTGCAAACAGTAGCTCAAATTTGGGTGCCATTTTTTTAAAAAGTGTTTGTAATTCAATTATCCATAGTGTAGGCTTGTTATTTGTCAAAAAAAAACTATTTTATAAAGTGCCTAAAATTTGGGTCTCTCGAGATGCATTTTCAGCTGAGTCTGATGTCCTGTTTGCTTTAGTCTTGCACTAATTGCTATAAGACGCATTCTCAGCTGAGCCCAATGTATTTTTAGCATGCACTTGCATATTTTGGGGGGGGCTCAATATTTCTGGGGGGTGTGATTTCTTTTCACAACTTGCAAATCTTTGCTTTCATTCTCCTTTTTGCATAATTTCACAAATTGCAATCAATACAACTTCACCTAAATTCAGATAAAAATAGATTATTTTCAACTTAAACCCATAACACCCTTCAAATATAATGAATGGAATGTTAAAATGTCAATCATTATTAGAAGCAAAGGGTTGTATAGGATCACCATGGGTACTGAAGTAGAACCCAACACTGATGCTGAAAAGGTCAAGTGGTACAATTGTAGTGATGAAGCCTATGGATTACTGAGCTTTTATATGTCTCCAAAACTTCTCTTCCATTTAGAATCCTCCAAGACTCCTAATGACATATGGGACACCTTAAAAAACTTATTTGAGAAGCTTGATGAGAGGAGAGGTCATGAGCTCGAAAATGAACTCATAAGTCTAAGTCTTAGCAACTTTGACACCCTATAGGACTTCTTCACTAAGTTTAAGGCCCTTAGATTTCAATTGAAAGAATGAAGGATAAATAATAAATATGATTAACTCATTATTTCTATTCTCACAAAGTTAGGTCCAAGCTATTCAGTCTTTGTCTCCACTTTCCATGCCACAAAAAGTGCCCTTGGCACTACATGGAAAATGCCTTCTTTGGATTCATTCATTTTCGACTTGACTAGGGAGAAATATAAGCTAGTTCAAATGGGAATAATTAATTCTACTCAACCCCAAGATTTGATAGCTAAAAATGGTAAGGATAAGACTTCAACAAAGGAGAAGAAGAAAAAGAACAAGGACCAGGAGAAGAAGAAAGAAAACAACAATCCTACCAAAAACAACACTAAGTCTTCATCCTCCAATGCTAAACCTAAGAAGGATAATGTTAAGTGTGCCTATTGTAAAAAGATAGGGCATGATGAACTCAAATTCATAAATAAACAAATAGATCACCTAACTCATCTTCTAGAGAAAAACAACATAGGTGTTCCTAAGTCCATCAAGCAAAATTCATCTACCAAAGATTCTACCAAGGCAAAAGGCAAGGGTAAGGAGAAAAGAAAGTGCAAGGCCCTTGTAGCTACTACAGCTCTACATCATCATGGGTCATTGATTCAGGTGCTTCTCACCACATGGGCTCTTCACTAATTGAGTTTTCATCTTTAGAGCCTTGTAGCATGACTTCAATTAGTTTGGGTGATGACACATCAGTTTCTATTGCAGGGAGAGGGTTAGCTGAAATGGAAAGAGGAAAATTCAATAATGTTCTAAGTGTTCTTTCTATTTCAACCAATCTCTTATCAGTGTACCAAATCACTCACATTGGTTAGGGCATGAGAGTTGAGTTTTCACCAGATTCAGTGGCTATCAAGGAGTTGCATAGTGATATTATAGTGGCAGTGGGTAGGGCAGATCACCAAGCAAGGTTATACACCTTCTCAAATTTTGCATCAGATTCTTCTCCAATAGCATTGTTGATTCATTCAGATGGAGTTAGAAAATTGTGTCATGAATGGTTTGGCCACCTTAACTACCGCTACCTTGAGCAACTTTGTAAACATGATATGGTCATTGGCTTGCCTCGTGTTCAATTCTCAAAAGGAATTTGCAAGGGGTGTTCCCTTGCAAAGCATATCAAAGCAAAATTTGACAAAGGCAAAGCTTGGAGGGCTTCACAACCTTTGGAGTTAGTCCACAGTGATGTATTGGGACCCTTTCCTAAACCATCTTTCACAAGGGCCAAGTACATCCTCACTTTCATTGATGATTTCTCTAGGTACACTTGGATATATTTTCTCAAACAAAAGTCTGAAGTGTTTGAAAATTTTCTAGACTTCAAGGCTCTTGTTGAGAAGTAGAGTGAGAAATCCATCAAAGTTCTTCAAATTGATAATGGAGGGGAGTAAGTCAGCATTAGGTTTGAGTAGTTTTGCACCACAAAGGGGATTGATTTGCAGCACACAGTCACTTACAGTCCTTCACAAAATGGGGTTGTAGAATGCAAAAATAGGTTCTTGAAAGAGATGGGTAGCTGTATGATTCACTCCAAATCCTTAGCACCACAGTACTGGGCCAAATCCATCAATTATGCCTGCTACATTCAAAATAGGGTTCCTCACAAAGCTTTGAAAGGAATAACACCCTTTGAATCTTGGCATAAAAGGAAACCTGATGTTGAACACCTTAGGGTTTTTAGATCCCTAGCCATGGCCCGCATTCTAAAGAAGAAGCACAAAGCTATGGAATGTCAGTCCAAGCCTTGCATCTTTTTAGGATATCTGAATGGTATTAAGTGATATCACCTTCTATATCTAGTCACTCATGAGTTGTTCATTGAGAGAAGTGTCCATTTTCAGGAGAATCCTGGAGACTCAACACTTGACACTTCTTCTCCCTCATCGGATCTACTTCTTCATGATGATTCCTCATCAAATTTAGATCAGCCACAGTAGGTTCTTGAGCCAGAGACATCTTCTTCTTAGAGTTCAAATAGTGAGGACAGTGATGTAGAGTCATCCACCTCTAGTCAGTTAGAGGATGAGGAGATAGCACCTGACTCGCCCACTTCTAGGCCACTTTGGGCCAGAGAGACACTTGAGAGTGCTAGCACTTGGGGAAGAGATCTTGTAGATGACATATGTACTAGGGGGGATTTTTAGAGAGATCTGCCTTCTTTGCTTCATTTTTAGATCCACAAACGTTTTGAGAGGCATCTGGGGTACCTGAGTGGGATAGTGCTATGGAGGAAGAATATTCTTCCTTAATCAAAAATCACACTTGGGATTTGACTTCACTTCCTAAGGGAAGAAAGATGGTTTGATGTAGGTGGATATATCAGACTAAGTTTACAATAGATGGGTCAGTTGATAAGTATAAGGCACAATTGGTCACCAAGGGTTTCTCACAGGTGGCAGGCATTGACTATTCAGAGACCTTTTCACCCATTGCAAAGATGGCTTCTATCTGACTCACCTTGGCTACTTCCACAACACATGGTTGGGATGTGCATCAGATGGATGTGAAGAGTGCCTTTCTTCATGAAGACCTAGAGGAGGAGATCTACATGGAGTAGTCACTAAGATTTTTTCAAGATTCTTCCTTAGTATGCAAACTTAGGAAATCTATCTATGGCCTCAAATAGGCCCCTTGGGCTTGGTATGCCAAGATGGATTCCTTCCTTCTCACAGGGGATTTCACTAGGTGCCATTCTGATCCCAGTGTCTACTTCTTATGGTAGGATGATTCGCTCTTGATTTTGGTTCTATATGTTGATGACCTTTTGATCACTGAGAGTTCCTCATCGGCTATTGTAGCAGTGAAGGCATCTCTCCAAGATAGATTTGACATGACAAACTTGGGTTTGTTGCATTACTTCCTTGGCATCGAGATCTCACAGTCAGATTCATGGATTTCTCTTGCACAGACTAAGTATGCTCTTGACTTATTAGCTCAGTTTCACATGGCTGATTGCAAGCCATCTCTAACTCCCTTTCTATCAGGAATCAAGCTTGAGGCTGATTGTTCTTCACCATTGGTTGATGTCACTCAGTATCAATAACTTGCTGGTAGTATCATCTACTTGACTCACACCAGGCCTAACATATCATATACAGTGGGACTTGTCTCCAAATTCATGTAGGAACCTCATGAGCTACATTGGAAAGCAGCTAAGAGGATCTTGCATTACATACAGGGTTCACATAGATATAGGATTCATTACAGATTTGGCATAGAAGTTGACTTGGTTGGATATACAGATTCAAACTAGGCTGGTGGTTCATAGACTCACAAGTTCACTTTTGGTTACAGTTTCTCTCTAGGTTCTAGTCCTATCAATTGGTCTAGCAAGAAGTAAAAGCTATTGATATATCATCCATAGAGGCAGAGTATAGGGGAGCTATTAATGCAACTATTGAGGTTATTTGGATTCAGAGATTCTTTTTGAGTTTGGTATTCCTATCAAGTGGCCCACCATCATTTATTATGACAACCAGAGTACCATTCAGATTTACAGGAATCTAGTTCAGCACCAGTGGACCAAGTACATAGAGATTCACATGCATTTCACTTGGGAGCTTATTCATAGTTAGGTCATTGACTTGATATTTTGCCAGTGTTTAGAGCAGGTTGCAGACATCTTCACCAAACCTTTCACTAAAAGCAAGTTCATTCATTTATGATATCTTCTTGGGGTGCGGTCCACATTTATAACATCATCATCTTTGAGGGGGCCCACTAGCCTCTTATTTATTTTATGTCTCTCTTTTTTTTTTGGGGGGGGGGAGCTTTTTCCTACGGGTTTTCTCCTTTTCTCTATCTTATGGGAGATTACATTTGTACATGGGTACCTCATCAGGCCTAGTTGTCGAGACCTATTTTATATTTCCACACTGCCCAACTAAGCTACGCTTATGGGGGGGTATTAATGTAGGTTTTTATTTTTCCCTATTTATTAATTAGGGAAATTGTATTTCTTGTGTATACATGGAGTTTTTCTACATTTGTGGGATAGGCTAGCTTATGTGGAGGTGTGTATCATAGATGTGTCATAAGTGTCATAAGAATGTCATAAGTAACTCCCTTGATGGGAGTTACTTCTCTATTCTTAGCACCTTGTCACCACCTTTCATGGAGGAGTTATAGTCTATTCTTGGGGTGCCTTGTCAACCTTTTGTGGAAGAGTTACTTTCGTACTCTCATATATGTATTCTTCACTTTGGCCATCTCATGTTAATCAGATTTTGTTTTTCTCCATTTTGTCTTGTGCAATTTATCTTTTTGTATAATTTCAAATTGCTTTAGCATCTATGTGGTGTGCACTTGCTTCATATCATGTGATCACATCTCCATTGCATTCGCATTATCTGGATTCTGGCAACAACTCTGATAATGAAATACTTTCACTCATGGATGGCTTTTTAGGATACAATCAGATCAAAATAACACCCAAAGAATAACATAAAATAATGTTCACTACTTCATGGGGAACATTTTTTTATCAGGTAATTCAATTTGGACTTAATAATACTAGAGCTACATATCAAAGGGCCATGATTGTCATATTACATGATATGATGCATGATATTGTTGAAGACTATGTTGATGACATATTAGGAAAATCTAAAATTGGGCTAACCATCCAGTAGTGTTATATAAGATATTTGAAAGATTATGGGAGTACAAAGTCAAACTCAATACAAGGAACTGTGTGTTCAATGTAAATTTTGGAAAATTACTTGTCTTCATCATGTCTCGTAGAGGTATTGAAGTCGATCCAACCAAAGTCCATGCTATAACCAAGATGCCACCACTAACCAATTTAAAGCAACTTCATAATTTGTATGGTAAGATCCAATCAATCTCATGCTTCATCTCTCAATTAGGAGACAAGTGACATCCATTAATGCACTTTTTGAAGGAGTTGCATTTAACTAGGATGATCACTACCAAACAACTTTTTAACAACTCAAAAACTATCTTATTAATCTGCCTATTTTATTACCTCCTATGCCAAGAAAACCATTTATACCTATCTGCTACTGATCATGTTTTGAGGAAACTTTTGGCTCAAAATGATGACAATGGAAAGGAGCATGCTATATACTACTTAAGCTGTACTTTGGTTACATATGAAAATAACTATGCACCTATTGAAAAAGCTTATCTAGCTATGGTTTTCCTAGCTCAAAAATTGAACCATTACATGTTAAATAATAAAACCATGGTCATTTCAAAAGTAGATCCACTCAATTATCTACTATCTAAAATAGCTTTGCAAGGTAGAATGGATAAATGGATCATGCTTCTCAGTGAGTTTGACATAAATTATATCAATCAAAAGGAAATCAAGGGAGAAGTTCTTGTAGATCAACTTGTTGAAGCACCTCTCATGGATACATAACCACTCACATTTCAATTTCTTGATAAATATATCATGACCATCATTGACACACCCCTTGAGGAACATCCCTAAAAGCTATATTTTTATGGTTCATTTATTGTACATGGATTGGGGGCATGCCTATTATTTATTATACCAAAGGGGGATTTATCCCTAAATCATTTAGAATTAGATTTCCTTGTACAAACAACATGGCCAAGTATGAAGCAATTATTTCAGGTCTTTGACAAGTAGTATAGTGGAATATATCTCATCTCTAATTTTATGGGGATTCTTAGTTAATAATCAATTAGGTTACAAATCATTTTCAGACCAAAGATGACAAACTAGTTCCATATAAATCCATGATCGACACTCTTAAACAACAAATTGATACCATTTAGTTTAAGCACATACCAAGGGCTAGTAACAAAAATACTGATATTATGGCTACTATTGGCTCTCTAATTTGATAAATAGATAAAGCTAGAGAGTATCAGTTCCTTGTTAAGAATTTGTCAACACCATTTCATGAACCTTCAACCTTTATAATGATTTGTGATATTGTTGGTCATAATTCTATCTGGTACTTAGACCTTTACAACTACCTTCATGACCAAGTTCTACCACCTAACCTATCTCAAGAACAAACCAAATCCTTTAATCATCATTTCACTCATTATAGTTTACTAGGATCCACCCTTTACCATCGTATTTTTGATGGAACTCTACTTTATTATTTAACTTTGGTAGAGTCTACATTAGCATTAAAAGAAGTTCATGAAGGAATATGTAGAGCCAATTCTATTGGGGAAATCCTATCCAAAAATCTCTTATGTATTAGTTATTATTGGCCCACAATAGATGCAAATGCCATTGCATATGTAAAAAATTGTGACAAATGTCAACAGCATGCTAATCTGATTCATGCCCCCAAAAAAACTCTAAAACTAATGTTGACACCATGGACATTTTATACATGGGGACTTGATCTCATTGATGATTAACCCTACTTCATTTGATTTCCATAAACATATCCTTACCACCACTAAATATTTTACTAAGTAGGTTGAAGTTATACCCCTCACTTACATGATTGGAAAGAAAATTTCCAAATTCATCTTCAATCATCTCATTTACCACTACAGTATTTCCTCTAACATTATATTTGATAATGGAGCATCATTCAAAAACAAGGATGTAGATTAGTTATGTACTAAATATAACATCACACAACATTTTTCTATAGAATATTACCCTCAAGGTAATGGCCAAATCAAGGCATCCAACAAAACCATTGTTAATATCCTCAAAAATATTGTTAATGATGCTAGTTAGGGTTGGCACCTCTAGATATTTCTTGCCCTTTGAGCATACCATACCAATCATTGTACCTCCACATGAGCCACTCCATATTCAGTTATTTATGGCACTAAAGCCATCCTTCCCATTGAATTCAAATTTCCTTCACTATTCATCTCTTTCAAGCATGTCCTGGATGATCATGACTATTGAGTAGCTCGCCTACAAGAGCTATACCTACTTGATGAGAAATGCATAGCCACACTCAACAATCTTCAAGCATATCATAAATGACTCAAAGGTCACTATAATAAACATGTTAAGAATAAAACATTTGAAATTGGTGATCTTATTCTTAAAATAAACTAAAAGAATACCACGACTGCGAAGAAACATAAAGGAAAATTCAAACCAAACTAGATAAGGCCTTTCATCATTACTACAAATTATGGATTAGGAGCATATAGGCTTGCCACACTAAATAGAGATGAACTTCCTTAGTCAATGAATATTATTCATCTCAAGTGGTACTATGCTTGAGTGCTAAGGTGTATTTTCTATAAGGACCATTTTAGTTATGCCATTTTATCACTATTATTCTTTGTACATAATACCATCCTTATCCATCCTCTTCATCGTATCCACTTTTTGATTCTGACCTATCAACACATTGTGTTCTAAAGCCTAGCCTATTTGACCTTGTTTTTTTCCATTCATTATGCATTTTTAGCATCAAGGTATTTGATCAGTTTTATTAGTTGGTTTAAGTACTTCAAATAGATATCATATTTTGAGATAATGTGATAGAAGTTTTAGCAGTTTCATCCTTCATTGGTCATTCCTTTCTTACCACCAATCTTGCTACTAATTATAACCACCTTTGGGAAAATTATCACTTTTGATCTATGCCATTGTGTCCTAGTTATAACTTCTTATGAAAAAACTAGGGGCAACATTAAGCTTAATGTACCAACTTACCACTTCTTATGTCATCCTATGCCTTTTTACCAACTGTGCCTATTTTTTTTGAATTGACTGCTACACTAGTTGATTTCCTCCAATACAAGGGTAGAACTATAGTGACTTAAGTTCTTACTTTGGGACTATGTAGGCAACACTCAATACTTATTGAGGTTAGCTCAGTCACCCTTTTCCCCATGTTCTCACTATTTTGCGAGCAACCTAAGCCACACTCTTGCCATTTTGTGAGTAACCTATGCCAATTTGTCACTATTTTTTGAGTAACTTTAGTTTAAACACTCTTTCCATTTTGTGAGCTTGAACCATTTAGTGTCTCATCATTATTGATTGAGTTGAGATAATTAAAAAATTTCTAAAAACATTTGAAAAATTATTAGAAAAGAATAAAAACATTGACCACTTATTTGCCTTAAGGACTGTGGAAACCCTTACTAAGTACAAGAAAATCACTTGTCATTTAGTTTTCCCATCCTTTTTGGCATTTTTATCTCATAAAATTGCCATTTTTAAAGACAATTCCTATTCTTATATCACATCCATTCTATTTGTTTTCCTTAGTTATCACATTCTTCCTATTCCCTAGGAGAACGACATTTGGCTTAAAATTTTTTATTGGATATTACATCCATGGAACTATGTAGGTACCATACAATTGCCTAGTTTATATGGAGATAGCTTGGTCACCCCCTCCATTTTCTTCTATTCTCCTATTTTGTTCATTTGTTAAGTTGTCACCTATTTTCTAGGGGCAATGTTCGAAGGGTTTCTATTACATTGTTGTGTTTGTTTATTTCTACTTCTTTTATTTGTTTGTGTCTCTATTTGTTTGCTTTCAACATTGTTGCCTTGATTTATTTTATTTGTGTTTATTGGGTGATTCCTTATCGATACTTATACTTGAATCCATCTCTATTCATATGTTTACATTATCATCATGGTTTCTATCATTGGTGCATTATTTTCTATTGAGTATTGGATTATGGGAGTTAGTCCTCATGCATATTTTGGCCAAGTATTTATGGTGTTATATCATGAATCCTATCATCATGTACTATAATAAACCTCAGCTTCAAGAAGTCTATTCATAAATGGAGTCATCTCTTCAGAATCGACATCCCAATTCACTCCCAATAATATCCCAAATAGAGTAATTAACTATGAAAGAATTTAAACCTTTATTAGTTTGGATGAGCATCTCCCTACTAGTAGGTTGTTCCAATTCATCATTACTTTCTTAGTTAAGTTATTATCATTCTCAGCCAATTTTTTCATGTTTGGCATAATCAGGGTCTAATGATTACAACCACATATGGATAAATCATTGCACACCATCCCACTTCCATTTCTCAATGATTATAACCACTTTTGGGTAAATCCTTATGTTTTCACCACTTTACTTTTTCTACCCATACAGGGGCATGTTATTATCTTGTTTTTCTGTCCTAACTGGGGCAGCTCCATCTTCTCAATGATTATAACCACCTTTGGGTAAATCATTATATTATCATACCATATTACCACTATCAGGGTAAAATGTTTATAACTACCTTTGGAAAAACCATTATGCACCATCCCACTTGCATTCTCAACGATTTTGACTACTTTTTAAATATCATTGTGTTTTCACCCCATCATCTTTCCTTTCTTTGGTCCCCTCATTTTGCTTCTTTCTTTTCGAGGGACTGTTTATTGACCTACTTGTGCCAATAATTCCCTTAAGGGGGCATCATATAATTAGTTTATCATCATTACAGTTATAGGCATTTAAAACCTTTTCATTATTTAAGAATATGTTACTATGCTTATAGCTTTCAATGCCTTCCCAAATAGGGACAAACTGTAGATACCAAAATCTAGCCATTGATAACCTCTAATCAGGTTTTTGGCCAATTTCCACCCAAAACACACAATTTGGCCTAAAAACATTAAAACATGCTAAATGATGTGAAACTAACATTTTAAAGTTTTTATTTTGTCTAAGGTATCCTTAAATGGGGTAATGCAATTTATGGGCCAACTAAATTTGATCAATTTATTTCGCGTCAAAATGCCAATTTTTTACTTGGGTGCTCTGGATTGCTCTTTCTTATCAAATATTTTTCACAAGACATGTGCCTATGTTATTTGTTGATGAAAACATCTTAAATGAGAATATGGTTCTAATACATCTGACATCACCTTCCAATTCTAATTGAATCAAATTTTGGACCAATAACAAGACAGTCTAATCAATTTGAGTAATTTGTGCACAAAGTGCTTAATCATGTTTAAGAGCTAATCAACCCAAATCAAGGCCTACTTTATAAATTCCATGGAAAATTGTTGAATACTTATTTTTAGAAATGAATATTGAATATCTACATCATCAGGTGATCTCATTTCTTGGGAAGACATCCCTAGGCCATAAATGCCACAAATATCAATATTCATGCCTCCCATGCCTCATCAATGCCTTCCATGATGCCATCCATGCCTCTTAATTTACCCTTCTTCCAATGTCATGATGAGGATAATTAAAAACTTAATTCCAAAAATTGAATTAATCCTCAACCACACATCTCAATCTTGAGATGGATGGTTCAGGTTGATTCTAGACATTTGGAAAAAGCTATAAATAGGAGGCCTCACCACATAAATTTTAAGACTTGATTATGCAAAGTTATAATGCACAAATGGTTCCAAAATCTTCAAGTAACTAGTGTTACCATGACAAATTGATTCCAATCCAAGCCAAGCTACAAGCCAAAGGTGCCAAGGAGAGATGGAGGTAGCCAAACTTCTATTGCCAAGGACTTCATGAGCTCAAGTTGAGTGAGCTACTATAAAAAGTATTTTGGAACATCCAAGGAAGGTAAAAGAAGGTTTTTTTTAAATTCTAGTTGTATGTTTTATAAATGTTTATTAACTAAGCTCTCCCTAGTGTCTAGGCCTAGAGATGTGATGCTATTAGTGTTTTTCTTTCATTTTATTTTTGTTTTGGAACTAACACCATACTAACCATCCTTTCTTGAGTCAAATTCCTAGATCACACAAAAATGAGCTTAAATAAATTCCACCTTTGAAGGTTACTATCAAATTTACAAAACCACCCCAACCTACTCTACTTCATACATTGAGTGACTATATTTGAGCATAAGGTATCATTCCCCTTCCACCAAATATGCCTCTTCTTCAGTAGTGTGTGTGACATGGCTTAAGTGTTGAGTTAAATAAAGATCATGATACCACTTGTTGAGTTAGTGTGAATACCTAAACATAGGAAGAGGGCCTTTGAATATTTAGAATTAGGTGAAAGGTTAGTTGCAAATGAAGTGGAGCTGCTCTAAGCACCCTTGGAAGAATATGAAGAATCAAAAGAGGTTGTTAAAAATATTTTAGAGGTTTATTTAGGGACTACATTGGTGGAGAGTCATCTGAATGTGGATCCAATTTATATGACTCTATTCATCAATGGTCTAATTATTCACAATTACATGTTTTATTCTCATACATATTATAATGTGATGCCCTTGGGTGTCCTCAATGACCTTGGAGTGAAGATTACATTAGACTTTGGCAAGTGTTATGTCATGGACTCATGAGAGGCTCCAGTTGTTAGATAAGTTAAGGGACTGGTGGTACATTTAGTAGTGCATCCAAGAAAGTACTTGAACATGGATGTGGTAGTTTTTTACTTCCCACCTAAATAGGGGATGATGTTGTCATGTAAATGGGATATGAGCAGGGACGGAAGTGTGTAGATGGACCTTTCTTATGCCACCATTCCTTTGGAGGGTAAGATGGTCAGACTTTATATAGATCTAAAGATGTTTCATGTGATTGAAGATCTAGAGCATTCTCTTAATGAAGTGCCATATACAGATGTGGAGCTTTGTAAATTTGTTGTGAATGTTGATATTAGGAAATAACATGTAATTCTTGATCTTGAACCTAATAAAGAAAATGTATTTTGGAGGATGTACTTTGATGGGGTTTTCTCTAATCTTAGAAATAGAGTTGGGGTTGTCTTATATGCCCCTAATGGTAAATGTTTTATGTTTTCTTTTTCGATTTATTTTGAGTGCACTAATAATATTTTTGAGTATGAGGCACTCTTGCTTGGTCTAAGGATTACCCATGAATATGGATTCACATTTTTGAATGTTAAGGGTGATTATGAGTTAGTGGTAAATCAAGTCCATAATACTTTTTCCACAAAGGATAAGAGATTGAAATAATATCGTAATGTTGTCTAGGATTTAATTGAATTTTTTGATGCATTCAATTTATGTTATCATGATAGAAGTTTCAACCAAGAAGCTGACAAAATTGTAGGACTAGGTTCTCAATTTGACATTACAAATATAATCCCTAATTATAAATATCAAGTGGAAGTGTTTGTCAGGATTTCAATCCTAGACAATGTTTAGCATTGATAGGTATTTAATGATAATGAATAGATTAAGAGGTTTCTAAACTATGAGATTGAGTTCCATGATCAGATCATATAATTGGAATCCATGGTTTAGGTCAGTAATGGGAAAGAGACCTTGTTTGGGAAAGACATTTTTTAGCTGAAGATAAACACTATCCCAAGAGGACTAGCCAATTTGGAGGCATCCTTTGATGGAGTTAATAGAATCAAGTTGAGAGACTCTTTCATTTCAAAAGATGTAACTGAGTCTAACTTGGGTTCTCATGAGAATCAAAGGAAGGTTTGGATGGGTACTCACTTGATTGTAGTAGAGAAAAAATATTTCATGCAACTACTAAGGATGTACCAAGATTGCTTAGCATGGTCTTATTATGAGCTGAAAGTGTACATAGAATATTTTTTCTAGCATGTCATCCCATTGCAACCTAATATAAAACCTTTTAGGTAGAAATAAAGGCCCATTAACCCCATCTTAGCCACCAAGATGTAGGATGAATTAAAGAAGCTAAGGGATGGTTGTATCATTTATCCCATTAGGTATTCATCATAGGTTATGAATTTAGTCCCTGTAAGAATAAAAAATGGTGACATCAGCTTTTTTGTAGATTTCAAAAATCTAAGAAAAGCTTTTTTAAAAGATAATTATCCATTACCCAGTATGGAGAACCTATTGCAAAGTGTTATTGGATCAAAAATGTTGTCCATATTATATGGCTTCTCAGTTTACAACCAAGTTGTGGTGAAGGAATCTAAGAGGTCCAAGACTGCATTCACAATGCCTTGGGGCACTTATGTGTATATGAGGATGCCTTTCAAATTGATGAATGTTGTTATGACATTTTCATGACATATGGACATAATTTTTTTAGGGATAATTAACTAGTTCATTATTGTGTATTAGGATGATATCACTGTGTACTCCATAACTAGAGAAGGGCATTTGGAGCATCTTGAAAAGGTGTTGGTTAGATGCATGGAGTTTAACATTTTGATTAATCCTAAGAAGTGACACTTTTTGATAGGACATGTAGTATCCAAGGATGGTGTCATTATTAACCCTAAAAGGGTTGAAGCTATTAACAAAGTGCCTATCCCATAATCAAACAAAGGAATTTAGTCCTTCTTTGGACAAATCAACTTCATAAGTATGTTTGTGTCTAATTTTATAGAGATCACTTTGCTTATTAATTCTATGTTAAAGAAGGACCAAACCATCAAATGGGAGGAAAATGTCATACAAGAATTTAGTGACATCAAGGGAGCTCTGAAGTCTACCCCTATTTTGGCTAGTCCTGATTACACTAAGCCATTTCAAGTATTCTCTTTTGCATCATCTAATACTTTAGTTTCTATTTAATTGCAAAAGAATGATGAAGGTCATGAGCAACCCATAGATTTCTTTAGAAAATATATGAAAGGTCTTGATTTGAACTACTCCATCATGGAGAAACAAACTTTCATTCTTCTAAAGGCTATTAAAATGTTTAGGTCGTATATTCTGAGTTTGAAGATTATTGCCTACATCCTGCACACCATGGTGAAGGAGATTTTGAATTAGATTGAAGTATCCAAGAAAAGGTGCATGTGGTTCAACACGATACAATAGCATGACATGGATATCTAGACCTCCAAGTTGGTTAGGGGGATGGGTCTAGCTAAGCTTATGGCTAAGACCAATATTCAAGCTATTGATGTAAACTATGTTGTTTTAAATGTTGATAATTCCTTGAGTCAATTTAATGCATCTTCATGGTATAGAGACATTGTTTACTACTTGAAAAATATAAATTATCCCCCTAACTTGGATAAGAATCAAAGAAGAAATCTAAATCTTATGTCCCAAAAATACCTCTTGACTAAAGATGGACTAGCATGGAAGAATCTAGATGGGGTTCTCCTAAGATATGTGCTAGAAGAGCAGACTATTGTCCTTATTAAAGAATTCTATAGTGGAGTTTATGGTGGATATTTTGCACCTAAAGTTATAGCTCATAAAATTTTGAGAGATGGTTATTGGTGTCCATCAGTATTTAAGGATGTTTCTTAGATAGTCAGAAGATGTGAGAAATGTCAGTGCTTTTTTGGGAGGATGAAAGCTTCAGGTTCTCTTCTTTTATACCCTATGATGATTGAAGGCCTATTTAGACAATGGGGAATGGATTTCATTAGATAAATAATTGATTCATCAAGATTTGGGTATATATGGATCCTAGTTGTAACTGAATACTTCACTAAATGGGTCGAATAAATCCCTACAAAGAAAGAAACACACTAGGTAGTCATGTATTTTTTGTTAAATCAAATTATTTATAGATTTGGTGTCCCAATCAAGAAAATTATTGATAATGCCACGAGCTTCACAAAGAATATTGGATTAAACTGACCTATACTGCCAATTATAACCCTTAAGGGAATGGGTAAGCTGAATCAAGTAACAACTTACTCAAGATCATCAGATGAACATTGGAAGCAAACAAGAAGAAATGGGGTGAATAGCTGAAGTTTGCTTTGTGGGTTTACAAGATCATGTCTAAGAGAGATACAAGAAAAAACCTTTTTGATTTTATTTATGGATCTCAATCAATTCTACCTATGAATTTATATTTTCCCACTTATTAGCTCATATAATAACTAGAATATGATGAACAGATCCACCACTATAAAAGCTAGGTGAACCATATTATTGAGCTTAATGAAACTCAAAGATAACCTCATGAAAGACACCTTAGGTTTAAGGAGAAGTTGACTACAATATTTGATAGAAAGGTCACTCCATGAAATTTCTAAGTAGGTGATTTGGTTCTACTTTGGGATAATAGGCATCAAGAGAAAATGAAAACATGGCAATTTTGATGCCTTGTAGATGGGTCCCTATTCCATTGACTAAAAGATTGGGGTGCATACTTTCTTCTAGAAAGATCTAGATGGTGAAATACTGAAGCTACCATTTAATGACAAACATTTAAAAAAAATCCTTGATTGAGTCTATCTATAACTATGTAATATATTGTATAGTGTTTCATTTCTTTATCTTTTTATTAATTTGTTGCCCCTCTATTTTGGGCCTTGCTTGTATAATTCCATTTATGTCTTCATTTCTAGATCCTCCTAGTATATTTTTGTAAGTCTACCATGATTTTTAGAGCTTTCATATATGTTTAGTTAAATTTGATAAGTCTTGACTCCATAGCTTAATGGATTGGCACCTCATCTTCTGTTTTATGGTTCTTTGCACACTCGTAGGGGGCATACATCCCCAAGTGAGAGCTAGTGTTAGTTCCCAAAATTTCACTGAAGTAATTGGGCCCTTATTTGTATCAATGTCTATGTCCTTAGCCCAAATTCCATCTCTAAGTATTCCTTTGGAAGGTCAATTCTATGTAAAAATTGGCTAAATCCTAATCTGTTTTTTATCTTTCCCTTAGACTTTTTTTGGGATTTTACATGAACACAATGTCTGATGAAAATAGGTCATTGGGATTTTTGTCTTAGAAAAAAAAATTGAAGACTTATTTTCATCACACATTTTATCTGCTAAATTTTTTTTGAAGGAATTAAATTTCTTATCTATTTCATGCTAAGTGTTTTACAAAAGGCCCAAAGGAAATCCTTTGTTTCAAAAAAGATTTAATATCTTATTTGTTTTAAAAAAATTATTCACATAAAAACCCTGAAGGTTCATTTTCTTTAGGCATTTTGTCTATAAAAAAATCTCGAAGGGCTATTTCATTTGTTTTGGGTCTTTTGTTTTAGACTTTTTGTCTGTGGCTTCAATAGGTCTTCAGGGTTTTTGTCTTAGAAAAAAGTTTGAAGACTTATTTTCATCAGACATTTATCCACTATAAAAGTTTTGAAAGAATTAAATATCTTATCTATTTTGTGCTAAGTGTTTTTCAAAAGTCCCAAAGTAAATCCTTTGTTTTAGAAAAGATTTGATATCTTATTTGTTTTAGACTTTTTATTCACATAAAAATCCCAAAGGGTCATTTCCTTCATGCATTTTATCCAAACAAAAAAACTAAAGGGATATTTTATTTATTTTGGGTCATTTGTTTCATATTTTTTGTTTGCAGTAAAAGGTCTGAAGGGCACTTGCCCTTCAGGCATTTTGCTCCCACAAAAATCCCAAAATAATTAAAGGACTTATTT
Organism: Torreya grandis; assembly: GCA_037957365.1. NCBI lineage: Eukaryota > Viridiplantae > Streptophyta > Pinopsida > Cupressales > Taxaceae > Torreya > Torreya grandis. The sequence continues at coordinate 891,276 of JARHVA010006310.1, forward strand.
ACTTCAACCAAAGGTACTTCCAAAAATCCTGAAGGGTATTTCTACCTTTGTAAAATTTATGAAGGATTATTTTCTTCAAGAATTTTTCCTTTAAAAAATTCTTGAAGGGAATCTACAAAGAGTTTGAAGGATAAGTGTGGATGGCAAAGGAAACTTGAAAAACTCCCAAAGGGTATTTTTTTGAGGATCTAGAAAACACTTTTAAAAATTCAAAAAGGCACTTTCAAGAGATATAAGGGCCATTCCAAAAAGTTAAAGCAAAATTTTTTAGGGAAAGTGCCATTGTGAAGGGTATATTCAGAAGGCTCGAAAGGTACTTTTGAAAAAATTTCTATGGAGTAGAAGTCCATTTCCTTCAGTTATTTTCTGAAGTAAAACATCTAAAATAATTGCATTCTTTAAGAGACCAAGTTCAATTTCTAAGGGGAAATTGTTTTGGATAAAATGTCTAAAAAAATTATCCCAATGAAGACATAAGGAGGTAATTCACTCAATTCCTTTAGCAAAAGTGCAAGAGACTATTTTACATGTTCAATGGGTTTTACATGTTGACTTGTATGGACTTTGTTTCTACAGACTCTACAGGTAGGTTCATTTATACACATTCAAAGGCTTCTACATGCGGTTTCAGTCAAAAGAATTGGTTTTCAAACACTTAGTCATTTTTTGAGATTGGTTCAGAGCCTCAGTTCAATTGAAAATCTCCATTAGCAAGCATCTGAGTGCAAAAAAGAGACTTGAACCACTGAACTGTTGAACCATTGAGCCACTTTGGTTCAAAGGTTTAATGGGTTTAAGGTTCAACAAGTTCAATGTCTTTGGCAAGAGTTAAGTGCTTCATCAAGATTCAAAGTTCAATCACTTCAATTGGTTCAAACAAGCTTCAAGACACTTGGCCAAATCAAGGTAGCTTGAACCATTGAACCGTTGAACCATTGAACCACTTTGGTTCAAAGGTTCAACGGGTTTAAGGTTCAATGGCAAGTTCAACCAAAGGAACATTTCAATGGTTTGGTTTAAACAAGCAGTTCAACTCTTTATTTCACTCAGTTGGTTCATTCATTCAGTTCATCCAATGGTTCAACATCTCAAGGTTCAACAATAGGTTCAAAGACATTTTTCAAAGCTTTATTTGAACCGTTGAACCAAAACTTGGTTCAACATCTTGGTTCAATGAACAGGTTCAATGAATACGTTCAATAGCAGGTTCAACCACTTGGCTCATTGGATGGTTCATCAGCCTTTGGTTTAAAGGGGCTTGGCACGCTTTGTTGAATCATTGAACCGGTTCAGTGGATTGGTTCAACGAAATGGTTTAACTGTTAGTTCAAAGGCAAGTTCATAACATCTTGGTTCAATGTTTAGTTCATCAACTTATTTCATCCAATTGAACTATTGGCTTGCACGATTTTTGGTTCAACCAATTGGTTCAATGGAATGGTTCATCGCCAAAGTTCAAAGGGGCGGTTCAATGCAAAAAGAAGCTTCTCAAAGGACAAGTGCCCTTGCAGAGGACACTTAATCAATAAAATCACCCTTCTAAAGGGTCATTTTCAAAGAAGCCCAAAAGGTAATTCTTTCAAATTGGCTAAGGCATAATTCTTTCAGACTTTTATTTGAAGGAATTCCTTTAAACAAAAAGTCTGAAAGAATTCTAAGTGACTGCGGGCGCCAAAAACCTGAAGACCAGTCAAAGACTTTGTGGAAAAAATTTCCATGGACTTTTGTCTGCAGGAATTTTCCGTGGGATAAATGTTCACAGGAATTTTTTGTGGGATAAAGTGTGCAGGAATTACCCGCAGGGGGAAACACCCAGGAATTTGCCCGAAGGATAGTTTATGAGAGACTCAAATTGAAAGGGCTGCCGAAGGACCCCGAAGGGTAGGTGCCCTTGCGGGGGACTCTTAGCAGCCAAAGTAAAGGGCCCTTTCCAACCCATTCAAGGATCATTTCTTAAGGCCCAAAAGGGCAAAACCAAAAGTTGAAAGAAGACCAAGGGGTGACACACCCAAAGACATCAAATTCAAGACAGTGAACTAGCCGTTGAGAGCACATTGATGGGCATGTAAACATCAATTTTAAAGCCCATGAAATAGCCATTGATCCTTCGGATTTACAAACCCAAATGCATTCCCAAAATTCAAGATCAAAACCAGTAGAAAGTGAGGAAAGATAGAACAATGAATAAATCTAGGACTCGATTCAATTAACCAAAAAAAGAGGAATGATGAAGACAAGATTAGACCGCCAGGTGGACATTAAAATTTGTAATCTTTCAATTACATCTACATGAAGAAGATCAAATGGGTAAAATGCCCCAAAGTTGCATCCTATCTTCCTAATAGTTCCCAACACATCATGATGTATTATTGTTCTCGAGTCCTTCTTGAAGTGGCTATATAAGGGACTTTATTTCTTTGTAAATGGATCTCTTTTTTGACAATTTGAATGAAACTCTACCCAAATTGAGAGGCATCATTGAGACTTTGTGCTTAGTCTGTTGATAATATTTTGTTATTGGAATTAGAAAGCAAGGAAATTTTTTAGACTTTGTGCTGCGATATATTTGTTGTTAAGGAAGATGTTCTTATGTCTTTTTCCTTGATATATTTTCTATTCCATTAATTCAACAAGTAGGATTAGTAAAATTAGTCAAGAAGGTGTCCTGAAGAATCAACTGTGGAGAGACTTTGTGCCCCCATAGCTACCTTCAGTGTGTTTTCTTTTCATTGCTATGTAAAGGACTTCGAGAAGACTTTGTGCCTTCATTGTCCTTTGTATATTACTCTTGAGCATTTTAGGTAGAGACTTTGTGCTGTATCTCAATTTTCCAGTTACTACACCCTTAGTTACATTCTGCTTTTATTTCTAGGAGTATTCTTGTGGCTGGTTGAATAGTTATTTTGAAAGAAGAGGAGTGTTGTCTATCATTTCCCTTGAGTTTTTCATTTTTTTACACACATCATCTCTAAAGAAAGAGAGATGGATGGCTTGTTCTACCCTTGAGTATTATTTTCTATTTATACATATATCTATAGCATATCCAGTGGGAACCTCCCCTTGATGAGAGGAGAGAGCAGTCTCCTTTTGATGTGATAAACTTACACATTTGGAAGACTAATCTTCCTACTTTGGCTGATCAGACCTATTTTGTTTACCACTATGTTGATAGAAAAAATATTCAACCAACAATTTTTTGCGACTCCACTGGGGATATACCCATTATCCATTTATAGCCTATTCATTCACCTCCACACTAATCAGGAAAGAATGCAAAGTTTAAAGCCCCAAGCTTTAACTGAAGCAAAGTCAAATCTTTTCCATTTTTTTATTTCACAATCTGGCAGATTCAAGGTATACACGAAGCCAAAGGGCTAAAGGTATCATTGACCCTATGTTCAATCTGGTACAACAAAGTGATTTTGATCTATTTCCTTCACCATCTCATCTCTAATGAACCAAGAGCTTTCCTCCTACTAAAGCCAGATCTCCATTACCAGATGAAGTATATACTTTTGCTATTGATAAAGTTGTGCCTATAATTACCCCTTTGAGATTTGTTATCTCTCCTTTTTATAATCCTATAATAGCAGTTAAAGGCCCCTAGGGTAATGCTTTTGGTCCTCTCAATCTTACTCCTCCTCTACATGAGCTTCCATGCAGTTTTAGGAAGAATTTTCCTAAATTCTATGGTGATGGAAAAGTTCATCCTGATGAATACATTACAATATTTAGTATAGCTTATGGAGTAATCGGAGTAGAATTTGAAGATGTAGCAGTTAGGCTTTTTGTTGAAACACTACAACATGTTACTGCAGATTGGTTTTATCATCTAGAGGCTCAGTCTGTGACTGATTGGAATACCCTTAAAGCTAAGTTTGAAGCCATATTCAAACCTGTAGAAGATGCACATACACTTCTAGCTCAACTTACACAGATGAAGAAAGAGCCTCATGAGCCTATGAGAGACTTGATAGCTAAATTTGACAAATTGAGAAATAGAATCCCTGTAATTGCTAGACCTATAGCTAATAATCTCAAATGCTTTTTCATTAATTCTTAGCTACCTAAAGTCAATTTTCTCTTGAGACGTGCTAGTCAAATAGATCTCAATGTAGCTCAACTTTTGGCCACTAAAGTAGAAGATGATCTCATCTTAGCAGGGAAGATAAGAAGAGATCCAAATAGAAATAGAGCTCCATCATCTTCTGAATTTACATCTTCAAGCACCACAAATCCAATGGTGTAGAAATTAGCAAATGAGTTGCTTGCTCTCAAAAAGAAAATGGCTCAAGGAATGTCTTCTTCTCCTATATACAAAAGGACATTCCCAAACTAGTCATATCAGGGCAATGTTGCCAAAAATGAAGGGCAACAAAATCACCTTCCTCCCCCACAAGGGAAACTTGCCCTGGAAGCTCCTCCAACCAATTTAGCAGTGGGATACCTTGAAGCAGAATCAAAATTCTCTTTCCATTCTAAATTGAATCAAGAAAATGATGCTGATATCATTGAAGAAAATCAATAAGAATTAGCTGGAGACTCCCACATTGGTTTCTTGAATTACCAGGATGAACTCAAAAGCAAAGGAGAAGCTTTAGATGGATCATATGCGGTGTTTACCAGGTCCAAGAACTAATCAGCCTAGCAAGTTGATAAAGAGAAGATAGAGGAATAAACTCAACCAACAATCACAATTGCTAAAGGTGGGATTGCTCTATCTTTTCAATCAAAAGATTTGGTCATCACCCAAAAGGTAAATACATCCATTTCGCCTTCACCTTCTATTCCCAATTCGCAAACCAGCCCACCTCCCATCCCTCTTAAAACTTAGAAAGTTGAAGTACCTTTTTCTATACCTAGCTCAATTCATCCATTTGACATAATTGATCATGTCAAAAAGACAAAAATATAGATGTCTGAATTTGAATACTTGCAGTCTAATCTGGATCAAATGAATAAGCTAGTTCAATATGTTAAAAATCAAACCATCCCTGCAAGACAAAAGGCTAAAAAAGTAATTCTTGATTCTCTAAAGAACACACCTATTCCAAATAATCTGGTCATTACTCCTCCAGCTACTTCTAGAAAAATAGAACCCTTATATGTTTCCTTATTGATCAATGGCCACAAGCTGAGTAACTATATTATAGACTCAGGCACATTTGACAATGTCATGCCTACTAAAGTCACTGAGTCTCTTGGTCTCACACTAACCAAGACATTTGGGAGATGTTTCTCCATGGAGAACAAGAAAGTACCATTGCTAGGGCAAATCAAAGATGCCCAATTTGCATTTGTAGCCTTTCCAGACAAGAGGATTAAGATGACTATCTTGATGGCTGACATCCTAGCATCTTATGGCATTTTGCTTGGATGAAATTTTTGCAAGGACATGGGAGGAGAAATGAACATGGATCTATCTGAGGCAAGGATCCTTGTCCAAGGCGTGATGAAAAAGTTGCTCCCTAAAAAGGAGGCAAAATACGTAGTTACCCATACATCAGCCCCTGAAGCTCAAATTCTTTTTGAATCTATAGGTATGGGTAACTACTTTCTATATATAGATGAGGAAGGATCTTCCATCCCTAATGAAGAGAAATATGATAAGATATCAGCTTCTAATGATGAAAGCAATTCTTCCACCAATGATGAAGTTGGAACTGTGTTGATATGTCCTCAAGGAGATATTCTTCCTTCATGTAATTTGCAAGTCAGCAACACCAACAACACAGTTGGATGTGAATCTCTATTGCTTAATTAAAGATTGCTTAAGATGAAGAAGTTAAACTCCTTCACATCAAAGGAGATGTTAATCTGATAGTTTGTCAGGAGTTTGATATGGATAATCCAATCATATGCTGGATTGAACCAGAAGAATGACCAATTATGGTAATGGACCATGCTACTGCAAATCAAAATCAAGCAAAGAAACCCTTCGCAGGGAGAGCAAGGACTTATGGTTTTCAGTTTAAAGAACACGTCCTGCCACAGAGCAAAAAGAAGGAAAGACCAAGAAGAAGATGCAAAAAATTGGTTTCCTAGTGGAGAGCTCCATTCACCCGTCACCGTTTCTAGGGAAAAAATGTCTTCTTACTAGTTTACCAAGATGGCGCACTATTTTCACTATCTATCAAGAAGAAGCATCTGAAATACTTTAATTCTTGAAGTATCAGATCATTGCATATGTATATATGTATATTTTTACAATTTTTAATTCTATTTTATTTTGTTTGTTTCCATTTTTGATGCCTTTCATTTCTAGATAGTATGACTCCGAAGCCCAATGGTACACATGAAGACACTGGAAATTCTGGATTCTACTCCTTTCAATTCATTTTGCAATTGATAGAAGTTCCCCAACTAGAGCCAGCTATTGTTCCCCAAAAATAGCAGTCATTTTTGGGACAACATTTGAATTATTTTGGTCTTACAGACCAAAATTGTCTCTTCCATTTCCAAAATTTGTCCTAGACTTTCAAATTCCTCATTTTCCAAGCTTCTCAAAAAATCTACAGACTCTGCAGGTCAAGTTCAATGGGTTTTACATGTTGATTTCTATGGACTTTATTTCTACAGACTCTACAGCTAGGGTCATTTATACAGGTTCAAAGGCTTCTGTAGGCGGTTTCAGTCAAAAGAATCAATTTTCAAATACTTAGTCATTTTTTGAGATTGGTTTAGAGCCTCAATTTAATCAAAAATATCCATTGGCAAGCATCTAAGTGTAAAAAAAAGACTTGAACCACTGAACCATTGAACCACTTTGGTTCAAAAGTTCAACGGGTTTAAGGTTCAATAAGTTTAATGTCTTTGGCAAGAGTTAAGTGCTTCATCAAGGTTCAAAGTTCAATCACTTCAATTTGTTCAAACAAGCTTCAAGACACTTGGCCAAATCAAGGCGGCTTGAACCATTGAACCGTTGAACCATTGAACCACTTTGGTTCAAAGGTTCAATGGGTTCAAGGTTCAATGGCAGGTTCAACCAAAGGAACAGTTCAATGGTTCAGTTTAACCAAGTGGTTCAACTCTTTATTTCACTCAGTTGGTTCATTTGTTCTGTTCATCTAACGGTTTAACATCTCAAGGTTCAACAGTAGGTTCAAAGACATTTTTCAAAGCTTTATTTGAACCATTGAACCAAAACTTGGTTCAACATCTTGGTTCAACAAATAGGTTCAACAACAGGTTTAACCACTTGGCTCATTGGATGGTTCATCAGCCTTTGATTCAAAGGGGCTCGGTGTGCTTTGTTGAACCGTTGAACCAGTTCAATGGATTGGTTTAATTGTTTGGTTCAACAAAATGGTTTGACTGTTGGTTCAAAGGCAAGTTCATAATGTCTTGGTTTAATGCTAAGTTAATCAACATGTTTCATCCAATTGAACTATCGGCTTGAACCATCGACTTGAACCATTTTTGGTTCAACTGATTGGTTCAACCATTTTGGTTCAACATCTTGGTTCAATGGAATGGTTCATTTCCAAATTTCAAAGGGGTGGTTCAATGAAAAAAGAAGCTTCCCGAAGGACAAGTGCCCTTATGGAGGACACTTAATCAATAAAAGCACCCTTCCGAAGGGTCATTTTCAAAGAAGCCCGAAAGGTAATTCTTTCAAATTGGCTAAGGCATAATTCTTTCAGACTTTTATTTGAATAAATTCCTTCAGATAAAAAGTTTGAAAGAATTCTAAGTGGCTACAGGTGCAAAAAATCTGAAGACCAGTCAAAGACTTTGCGAAACAAATTTCCATGAACTTTTGTCTACGGGAATTTTCCCTAGACAAATTATCCATGGGAATTTTCTATGGGATACATGTCCGCAGGAATTTTTCATGGGATAAATGTCCACATGAATTTTCTGTGGGATAAATGTCTATAGGAATTACCCATGGGGGAAAACACCTAGGAATTTGCCTGAAGGATAGTTTGCGGGAGACTCAAATTCAAAGGGCTATCGAAGGACCCTGAAGGGTAGGTGCCCTTGCGGGGGACTCTCAGTGGCCAAAGTAAAGGGCCCTTTCTGACCCATTCAAGGATCATTTCTTAAGGCCTGAAAGGGAAAAACCAAAAGATGAAAGAAGATCAAGGGGTGACACACCTGAAGACGTCAAATTCAAGACAGTGAACTAGCCATTGAGAGCACATTGACGGGCATGTAAACATCAATTTTAAAGCCCATGAAATAGCCGTTGATCCTTTGGATTTACAAACCCGAATGCATTCCCAGAATTCAAGATCAAAACTAGCAGAAAGTGAGGAAAGACAGAACAACAAATGAATCCATGACTCGATTCAATTAACCAGAAAAGGAGGAATGATGAATACAAGATTAGACTGCCAGGTGGACATTGAAAGTTGTAATCTTTCAATTACATCTACATTAAGAAGATCAAATGGGTAAAATACCCCAAATTTCTAGCCTATCTTCCTAATAGTTCCCAACGCATCATGATGTATTACTATTCTCGAGTCCTTCTTGAAGTGGCTATATAAGGGACTTTCTTTCTTTGTAAATGGATCTCTTTTTTGACAATTTGAATGAAACTTTGCCCAAATTGAGAGGCATCATTGAGACTTTGTGCTCAGTCTGTTGATAATATTTTGTTATTGGAATAAGAAATCAAGGAACTTTTTTAGACTTTGTGCTGCAATATCTTTGTTGTTAAGGAAGATGTTCTTATGTCTTTTTCCTTGATATATTTTTTGTTCCATTAATTTAACAAGCAGGATTAGTAAAATTAGTCAAGAAGGTGTCCTGAAGAATCAACTATGGAGAGACTTTGTCCCCCCATAGCTACCTTCAGTGTGTTTTATTTTCATTGATGTGTAAAGGACTTTGAGAAGACTTTGTGCCTTCATTGTCCTTCATATATTACTCTTGAGCATTTTAGGTAGAGACTTTGTGTTGTATCTTGATTTGCTAGTTACTACACCTTCAGTTACATTCTGATTCTATTTCCAGGAGTATTCTTGTGGCTGGTTGAATAGTTCTGCTGAAAGAAGAGGAGTGTTGTCTATCATTTCCCTTGAGTTTTGCCTTTGTTTTACACACATCATCTCTGAATAAAGAGAGATGGATGGCTTGTTCTACCCTTGAGTATTATTTTCTATTTATACATATATATAGCATATCCATAGGGAACCTCCCCTTGATGAGAGGAGAGAGCAGTCTCCTTCTAACTGATAAACTTACACATTTGGAAGACTAATCTTCCTACTTTGGCTGATCAGACCTATTTTGTTTACCAGTATGTTGATAGACAAAATATTCACCCAACACCAAGCTCATGTGAAAGGTAAAAGATCAAATGATATGCTCTAGGTGGTTGTGATTCCTCATCATTCCTTGTAAAGGTAGTTGTAACAATGATTTTTTCCTTGCAAGTGGATGAAGATATCAGGCATGGCATGAAATATTTTCTAGCTAGAAGTATATTGGTAGAATTGAAGGCTTGTTTTACATTTTTTCAAGTTGTGACCCATGGTTCTAGATTCAAAAATGTATAAATAGTAGCCTTGTCTTTTATTTTAGGTTTTTTTTTTGTGGTTGGTTGTTGTAGGTTATTTTAGGCTTTATTTTCTCTAAGTCTAGGTTCTACAAAAAAAATTATGGGATCAATTATTATGCATAGATCTTATCTCCCTTGCTAATTTGTTTGCATTTGTATAACCATTAGCTATATTTGAGAGCATGTTATGTCTCCCTTGTCAAAAGAGCAGTCTCACCATGCTTGTACCCATGGTAACATTTTGAAGTGTTGATGTTTGTGATATTTATTTTCAAGTCACTAGAAAACATTTGTGGTTCTTTATTTGTATCCTATTAATGAAATGCAATAACATATTTTACAAGTTCTATTGATTGGATAATTCATCATGTGTTTATTACTAGTTGTCATTCTAAACATGTACTTAGATTATAAATCCATTTTTACAATTATCTTTGGAAATGTGGTCTTGAACACCTTTTAAGGGCACCTAGGGTTCATGAATTTAGCAAGAGAAAGTATTTGAGATTCTAGTCTCAATGTATGTCCTAGTCTCTTAGGGATCATTAGGTGTTCATCATTGTCTTGTATTTTAAGTCTTCTCCACATCTTTACTAAGGAATAGTGTCATGAGATACTATTAGACACCCTGTTGTTTGGAAACCACCAACATGTGACCCTTATTTTTAAAATCATATAACTCTTTCGACCCTATCCTACCCTATAAATAATACATCCCTTACATACTATATGTATTGTTTATCTTGCAAATGCATAATGTCTTACATATTTAAAAAGTTTTTTTAGTTTGTACTTTAATTCCTAGAATTGTATTCTCTATTTAGTCCCTTTGTTGGTTGAATATTCCTAAAAATGAAGATTACAATCATAATTCAATATATCTTTAGTAGTTTGTGTATGATATAGAGCATTTGTGAATTTTATGTGACAACCCTTCACGGGTGAAGTGTGCAAACTTGGTTATGATCTAGTCATATTTTTACCTTGTGCCAAGAATCCCCATGAAGATTGAATTGTAAAATACTTATATATGAGAAAGCTACCCCATATGTCCTCTTACCTTGGTTAAGGTAGATCCAAAATTAATAGGGAACTAACCATACCCTCTATGGGTGCCTCCTAATCATTTTCTTAGTCTAGTCTATTCATGATGCCAAACACTTCCATGGCTACAAAAGCATTTTAACGAGTTTTACACCATTGATTTCCATTTTCCTTCAAGTGTGCAAGGCAAGATTAGAGAGGTGTACAAATGGGAACCAACAACATCCTCAAAGGAGGAAAGTAAATTGCACGCCATCTCAAAGAGGGGGAGAAACTTAGAGCTAAGGACATCCTAGACATTGGTGAATTAAGACATGAATAAGAATGAGTCAGAGAATAATAACACATCGCACATACCCAACATAGAGCATCTATCAAGGCACCAATAATTGTGTGATAATTGATTGTGTTATTTATCTTATTGGTAAGGAAGAAACCAATTATAGCAAGCTCATGGCCCCATGTATAATTAATGACCCAAGCCATAATGGTAGGTCTTATGTTAACCTAACAACCATCATCTATGTAAATCACCACTGAGAAGCACACCATGATGGGGATAAAGGATGCAAGACTAGTGACTACATAAGGACTATCTCAAGGTGAGGCAAGGATAATGAGTTACACAAAGGAGGTAGAGAACACAATTGATTTATTATCAAGGTGGTTGACTGATACCATCCATGTAAAGAGGTGATGGGGGAAGGTGGTAGGAATTTCATAAAAGATGAATATATATCATCATAGACTAGAGCAAGTCCCGAACCACCATAACCAACAACCAATACCACCCATAGGAACCATGATGAAAGAGAAAAATGAGAGTTAAAATAGATTGATTAAAAAATTTTAGAAAAATGATTAACTAAAAAAATCAAAGGAAGTAGCTTCTATCTCTACGTGGCCATGACATTGGGCATAGGGCTAAGAGGCCAAAAAGGACCCAAAAGGGGTTCTAGTGACCAAAATGGGGTGAAAGAGGGCCTAAGAAAGCCTCTAAAAGATAAATTAAGGATACCATTATACTTGAAATGGGTCTAAACTCATAAGATAGGGTTATCAAGGTTCAAAATGTAATAAAAGGCAAAAAACCTAAAAAGGGGCCCACAAAATGCTAAAAAGATAGGTAAAATAGAGGAAAATAGGTGAAAAAGCTATCATTTTCACACTCATTTTCACTCTAAGAAACTTTGAGGAGATCCATCAAGCTATAAAACCCTAAACAAAGTATACAAGGAATAAATAACACTCCACAAGTGCACACAATGGTTTAGGTAAGTCTTTTACACAAAATTCTATCAATTTTTGTCAATTTTGGGGTTTGAGAGGCTCTATGAGCATTTTGACTAAATTTGGTCAATTCAATAGACAAATCGAGTGGAAAAACTAATCAAATAGGGTCACCTAGGTCATTAGTTTATAGTGAGCCAACATTTAATAATAAGGATGAGTAGGGTCATAGGAAGTACAATTATAGATTATTAATTTTTTAATACATACCTTTAAAATCCCTTCTTTTCTTCTTTTCTTGTGTGCCTTATTAAAGAGAGAATGGTCACCTAGGAATTTAATTGGTTTTTGGAATTAGTTTGACTTATTGAATCTATTTAAATGTAAATTTTTTGACAAAGGCAGAGTGTGAGGATGAATGTGTTGTCCAATTTTTTTAATTTTTTAGGTAATTTAAGGAAATTGAGGTTGACTAGTCCATTATTTGGAACTAATTAATATAATATAAGGTGAGACCTTTCAATAAACCTTTGGTTTACCAAGCCTATCTCTACATGTTTCTAAGGCTAAATTGTATGTGTTACCTTACTTTAACAAGCATAATTTATTTTTATATAAAAAATATGTCATCAATAAAATAGAACCCCCATCAATTCAATTTAAAATATATTAGAGATAATGATACATCATTTTCCTTCTCTTTTAGATACATTTCAACCTTTTGTTTGAAATGATGTCTTGTTGGTGCCAAACACACTTAATAATAGTCAAAATTTGATAGGGATGTCGATATTTATTTAGGTTATCACTTCAATACACTAAGGTACCAAGCTTATGCAGTGACTCTTGGAAGATGTATGCACCCCTTTGTAGATGCATACATATTTGTACATGCTTTTTCACTATACTTGATGAAATTTAAGTGGGGGCATGTACACTTAATGAAAAACTTACCTTAAACATGAGATATAAAAATAGATGGGTTGTGTCATCTATTATACACAAACATATAATGATAGAGTGATGCTATTCATTATACTTACCAAATATGTATCCTTTCTCTATGATATTGATCTTTTGATTTATTTATATTCTTGTGAATGATTATAAGTAGTGATGGAATAAATAAGTTGGATGCTTTTTTTAATTAATATTAATTGTTAATATATAACTAGATCATGTATATTACTGGTTCCTACATTGTAGCATAGAATTAAGGTTAACGCCCTAAGATTTTGAAGAGTATCAGGGTTTTTAGTTATATTTTTGATGAAAAAATTAAATAAGTACAAGTTATAGAGTAAATTTTTGAAAAATATTTAAACTATAGAAAATAATTTAAAAAACCATTAATGGTTGTTTATTTTCACTTTTTAATGTTTTTTCCCCCTCTATTATTGTTATTAAAGTCTATTTAATTTCACTCTAAATTTAAATTTTGAGTTTAATTAAGGGAATATTCTTAGATATAAGAGTCAAGAGAGATATTATTGGTTAATAAGAGGAATCTAGAATGTGGCATAGGTGATGTGAGGGTGATGGATTTCCAGAGGATTTCCTATATCAATATTTTGAAAGGGTAGTGGCTTAATGAATAGGTGTAACTTGGTGGAGTGGTGTGGGCAAGGTGTAAATGATTTGTTTATATTTCAATTAGTTTTTGAAACTTATAACCAATGTAGTTTATAATAAATTTAATTGTTTGTCATTTTTATTAATGACCAAATCATAATATTAGATTGATGCATTATTTTTTGATTGAATTATTCAATTCCTATTCTAACAAAAAATAATATTTTATTTTAAAACATCATCATGGCTCATAGTTGTTGTCTCTATTTTTTTGTATTTGAAAAACTAGGATTTTTTTAGATCAATGAAAAATATTGTTTTATTTCTATTGATGTGTACAATAAATTTTTATGCCTATTCACTGCAGAGCTAGATGAACACAAATTAGTTTTTATACTAAGAAATGTTGTAGAGAATTAGTTTGCATTGAAAATAAGTCGAGTGTGATGCAAACTATGTAAATAAGATTTCATCCACAACATTTTAATTATTTTTTTGATGTGATTAATTTATGTAAGTTTAAAAAAATAAATTGACTCTAATTAAACTCAATATAGTTTTGTTAACCTAAAAAGGTAATATACCTAATGATACAACTTTTTTTTGTTTAATATCAATCAAATATATGTGTAACCACAATGTTTTGATAAATTGATTCTACATGATGTAGCAGGGAAAACACTACTCATGTAACACTATTATGAGTAATATTCACTGATGATGTGGTGGACACTATTCATCTTTTTAAGGTGTATACAACACTATTCTTGAGTAGTTAGGTGGCATGGGTTGAATTTCTCATGTAGGCACAAGAAAGAATGGCTAGAAAGAGAATCAATTAACTTTTGGAGGTTTTTGATGATGGAGGAGACAATATTTACTATTCTAAATTGGTATCTCCTTTATCTTTTGGACTTGTCATGAAAAGGGTACCAAATTTTAGTAAAGACCTTTGTATTTAGAAAATTATAAGACCAAGTGGAAAATGAGCCATAACATTTCCTTGGACCACTTTTTCTTTGTCATTTTTCACCCATATGGGATGTTGGATGTAGTGTTTTATTGTTTCCCTTCTTTCTTAATTTTCTATATATGTTTGTATCCATTTTTGTTTAGGGATGAAAATTTGGGAGTAGGATTAGAGAGAAGCCTTTTCTGCATCCTAGGCCTATGGATGCCAAGTATGAATATGTAATAAAGGTAGCTTGTTGAAGCTGGTAATGAGAGGAAACCTTTGTTGATAAAGCTTGTGTAATGAGAGGTGATTAATGAGAATTTATGGGTTGAATTTAAGGTGATATTATGTGTTTTGTATGATCTTTGAGTTTAGAATGGATTGTTGAATCCACTATGTGATTAGAGGCCACATCAACTAATATCATATCAAGTTTTTACTCCTTAGATAGAGAATGTGAGAGGAGACTTTGAGTTGAGAATGTGAATGTATATGTTTATTTTGTAGGTATGAAGAATGAAAATAAGATTGGAGGATTACCACCAGAGAAAGAGTGATTAAAGAAGATAAGGACCTATGATAGGTTATTGGAGTATATGATAAAGATTTATGAATATTGTGAGAATTAAGAAGAATAAGACTTGGAGTGGGAGATGATAGACTCCATGAGATCAAAGGTGTCTACATTAAAGAAATAAGTTGCCAAATGGAAAAGTGAAGAGTGCAACTATGAAGAGTTGCATATGGAGGAGAAGAAAAAATTATGAGAGTTGTTATAGATGGGCCATATGTAGTCCATATTGACATTGAAAATCATGAGGAACATGCTAGTATTGAAGAAGAGAGGCTTCTATGTGTGGAGTCTATTGCTGATTTTTAGGACAACAATGTGTATGTGAGAATCCCATAGGTGAATATATCCTTGTGAAGGATAATTTTAAGGTGGAGTATTTTACACCAGATGAAGAAGACCCATTATGTGAATATGGTGAAGATATTATGGATTCCTATGAGTTGAAGGATTCTGATATTTTGGTTTGTGATGGTAATGAGTTTGCCAATTTTTAGTTGAAGTGATGGATGTGCAAGCTAGTGCACATGAGGATAGTGTGGAGGAAGAAGACATCCAAAAAGAGATAAATATGGAATAATGTTATAGACTTGTGTATTTTCATGAGGAATATTATAACTTAGAAAAGGTGCATGTGAGTGAGTGGAGCAACCAAAAAGGAGTTGTATGTTTCTTTGGAAGAAACATTGGGTTTGGTTTTTGTGCAATTATATTAACATGGGGATGAGAATTTGATGGATGAGAAGATGAATGTTGTTATATCTAAGAGAGAGGAGCTTCAAGTGGTTTTGGTTAGTGATATTATGGTGGATGATCCAACAAATGGTTGGATAAATGAAGAAACCTAGGTGGGCTTTTGGTGGAAGTGGATAAATAATGGTGGGCTAGAGCTCACATAGAACTATGAGATGCATGATAAGGCATCTTGGAGGAGTAAGTCATTTTATGATGGTGGGAATCAACCCATATATGAATCCACTAGGATATGGATGAGCATCTGGTGGAGGAAGATGATTTTAGAGGGGATGTGTGATCCCATAAGGGTGGTTTGTGGTCCCACAAGGATAATTTTGGAAAAGCCAATATGTAGATGTTGGAATTGGAGAAAGAAAAAGAAAATTCTCCAAGTTCACATGGTGTATCATAATGGGATGCCATGGTCATTATGCTTCATGACCAAAAGAGTGTACCACTTACCTCATCTATGTGAGTAAGAAATCACATTATCTACCTCAGGTGTTTGATGCAGGAGCATCTAGGGATTTAGGTAATCTTGCATCACCCAACAATAGAGTGGTATTATTTATTTATTTTTAGAATAAATGAGAAGGATGTAATCAGGTTAACTCATAGGAGCTAAGTTGATTTCAACTAGAGGATAATGATGCAACAAGAAAAGCATTGTTCATGTAGCACTATTCATGATTACTATTCATTGATGATGTGCAGGGCACTATTCATCCTAGTGAGGTGTCCACAATTATATTCTTGAGTACTTACATGTAATGGGTCTAATTTCTCATTTAGTGACAAGAAATAATGGTCAAAAAGAGAATCAATTAAACTTTGGAGGTTTTTGATGATGAAGGAGATAATATATACTATTCTAAATTGGTATCTCCTTCATATTTTTGACTAGTCATCAAAGGGGTGACAACTTTCAATAAATACCTTTGTATTTATCAAATTATAAACCCAAGTGGAAAATAAGGCATAAAATTTCCTTGGACCACTTCTTCTTTGTCATATTTCACTCATGTGAGATGTAGTGTTTTGTGGTCTCTTTTCTTTCTTCATATTCTATATATGTTTGTATCCATTATTTTTTAGGGAGGCAAATTTGGGAGTAGGTGTAGAGTGAAGCCTTTTGTGCCTTCTTAGCTTGTGGATGCCATGTATGAATGCATAAGAAAGGTAGATTATTGAATATTTTAATGAGAGGAAAGCTTTGTTGATAAAACTTATGTAATGAGAGGTGATTAATGAGAATTTATGAGTTAAATTTATGGCAAGATTATGTGTTTTGTATGATATTTGAGTTTAGAATGGATTGTTGAATCTAGTATGTGGTTGGATTATACATCAATATATCTCTATAGCATCATCTAATTATTGTTTCTTTAAACAAGTTTAAGTCATTTAAATATAATTAAAATAAATTGAATCTAACTCAACAAGTAATATACTTAATGTTTAGATTAAGATAAACAAAATTTTATCTATTGTGGGAATCAACTGAGGCAAAAATGGAGGCCCGGGTATCCATGAGAATAGTCATTCAAAAAAACCATGTGTATCAGACCTAAGCCCAAAAAAATCTAAAAATAACAATAGTGAGTACAATAAAAGAAAGTAAAGATAAACTAGAACAAAATAAATGATTAAAATAGCCAAAATTAAGTGTAGAGGACCTACCAAGACTTATTGAGAATATTTAGCATATTTTCCTTGGGTCCTAGACCCATAGCCTTCCTTAGGGTATGATTTCATACCTTTCATATCTAGGGGAGAAATATTTTTAGAAGAGGTACGAAGATAGTATGTTGAGGTGTCCAAACTTTCACTAGAAAGAGTTGAAGCCTAAAGTTCAACAACATCCTCATTCTTTCCTCTCACTAGGGTAAAAGAATCAAATTATCCACCCATCAAACCCTCATAATTAACATTCAATAACACATTAATTTATTGTTTCTCTAACCAAATTTTTCTCATGCCCTTTATTTTGATTTTTAAGCCTAGTTCAATGTCTTAGAGTCTAGTGTTGGGGAAGTTGGCTTCCTCTTGAGTTATGTCAGTGCTAGGCTCCTCATTAGAACCCTTAATGATATGGATAGAACCTCAAAAGAGCCTGGGTCTAAGAGGATAACCAAAGTGTCCTATTTCTTAGGGGAGGTAGTTAGTTAATATTTCAAAAACTCTAAAGATTTAGGCTCCAAGATGATTTTATTTTTGGTCTGACCCACCTTGGATTTATTAATCCTTTCCTTAGAATCATCCAAGGAGTCACCTTTGGCTCTTTTCTTTTCATTAGTTTCCACATCCCGTGAAACTGGTGATAGTTCAATACTCCTCATCAAGGGTGTAAACTTAAATAATAGGTATATAAGGGCTTGGTGAGCAATTGTAACCTTGTTTTTACCTTTGAAAGCTCTAACAGAGGCCTCTAAAGAGTGGATTAAGTAGAAGGTGAGACATTACCAAAATAAATTTTGATTCCAAGGTGATGTAAAAAATCACTTATCTGCAAACCTCTAGCTAGACCTCTAGGAGATCTATCCTCTAAAGTTTTTTAGTGACCTCCTTAGTATTTTTTTTCAAGTTAAAAAATTTAGACACCCACTCATCCTTCATGATTTAATCCTTGTATTACTTGAGATCCTATGTTACCAATCTGGTAGCTCACAATGTCTTCTTTAATAAGTTTTATCCTAATGCCCCTTATGACAACTCTTTCCTTATATGCCTTAGCAAACTCCTTTTCAAGATTGGGATCTTGACCAATAATTCTGAGCACAAATTAGGTGAGGTTCCCCTTCTCTAAAATCATCCAAATAGTAATATACTTAATGTTAAAATGTTTTGTTTTTTTTTGGTTTGAATAGATGTATGTGTAACCACGATTAATTTCAAAACTGATTTTGTATTTTCTTGAACATCAAGTGAATTTGATTTGTTTTAATGGGTTTATTTTATGTAAGTATAGTTAAAATAAATTTATTAGATCTAATATTTTTTTAGTTTCATCAAACTCAATGACTAATATCCTTTACATTCTATCTAAATTCTTGTTTAATCATTTGTCTCTACATTTTCTCCAAATTTTTGTGTTATCATGTGCTTTTATTTCTTGCCCTTTTAATTTGTTTCTTTTATTAGTGGGATTACTTAATCTAAATTACATATATAGTTTATTACACAACACACTAACTATCTAATTTAATGTGTTAAATAATTAGAAATCAAATTGATCAAATTAAAATTGTAGAAACAATAATAATTTATTGTAAATAAGAGTGCATACAAAAAGGGTAATCTCTAGATGTGAGATGCATGCCTTGAACTCCACCTTCTTCATTCAAAACTATATACCTTATATCCATATAATATTATAGACTAAAATTTTACTAAAATTTTAAATGAAGGGTTTTGAATAGGAACTAAAAGGTCATCTCACATGGAGATAACATTTATCCACTTTAGAAGTGGAAATTAATGGACACAAGTATAAAAATAGCCAAATTTTGGTTTATGACATTACTATTTTTGTAGTGCCATTTGTCAGGGGTCATATTATTTTAATATATTTTTATAAAAATATAATAAATTGAATTTGATTATATAGGTATAAAAATAGAGAATGTCATAATGTTAAAGATGTATAATATTCAACAACTCTAATTTTTGACTAAATAATAAATATAGAAAACAACTATTTTTTAAAGTGTTGAGAAGATATATACTTAGATTGCACACATATTTATGTTATCCATTATGATTTTATAATAGTGAATACTATTGAGCATGGTCATTGATGTCCAAGAGAGCATGATTCATAGTGCATTATTGACAAAGCATTAGGATTGATGGTTTAGAGAGATTTGGTGTATTTACAGGTCTGTAAGGACAAAGAATAAGTTTTGAGGTATCCATAAATGTCTTGGTGAAGTTATGGTATATCACTTGATCATTTGGAATGAGAAACATGAATCTTATAGCTTAAGAAAAGCTAGACTGTCATTGCACATCATGTAGATATGAATGAAATAGCAAGTTTGTGCATTTATTTTTGGTACTCAAAAATTCAACCAAGATCAAAGGATTTCATGTAGATGTTGTATATAGTGTCAAGAAGGTCCCCTAAAAATTTGGAATCTTGAAGTGTTTTATAGATAAATTTATAAATCTTTAAAGTTGCTCTTTTAGATTGTGTTAGGCCAAAGAGTATCAAGTTTAACTACATTAAAGACTGAGGTTAACTAGTTAGTAGATATAATGGTGTGCATTAAATCATAGATCTTGATCCAATGGTGTAGATAAGATTAAATATGTCAAATATGAATGAGATAGTGACATGTGTCACATTCACGGGGCTTGGATAGTAGATCAATGGTTTGTAGATGATCATGTTATCAGAAGAATAATGGTATGGGTCAAGTCAATAGGTTATTGTGTGTAGAAGGCATGTGAGGTTGCCAAGTTTCATGATCATGAAAGAGACAATCTTAGATCAATGGTGAGCATTGAAAGATAAAGACTAGGCTAATCTACAGAGATTGATGGAGTGTGTTTGTTCAAAGTTTCTAGGATGCATGATATGAGGTCAACATGATCGATGTTTAACAATTGCTTAGTGATCATTGGAATTCAAATATTCAAATTTGTGAAGAAAACCAATGATCAGATTTTGGGATATATCTTTTGATCTAGGATGAATTTATTGATGTAGTGAAAATCAAAGTTATAGAGGACTTTAAGAAACATTTAGAGAACCGAGTTAGAATATCTGAATATATGTATAATTAAATATATGGGGATTCAAAATTAACTATATGTTCATTCTTCATGTTATAACTATGTATAAAATATCAATCAAGAAATTGTGCTTTATAAAAAGGGTGTTTCGGTGGGAGAAATCACTTAAATATGTCTTATAGATCATATGGAAGGGGTCCATATAATTGAAAGTTATCCTATGTTCTTAAATTATTTGATGGAGTGATAAATGGGTGAAATGTTATCCATGATACCTATAAGGGATTTTAAGGCCTAATTGAAAGGCATAGTTGCTTAAGTGTGACACATAGATGCTATGGCTAACATATGACAATGTATTTGAGCTATGAAATAACATATTAGATGTATTAATGGTTAAGGAAAGTGTTATGGCTGACCAAGAAGATAATATTCATGAAGACTTTATAAAAGAATGGAGACCAAGGCAATGGTTTCTAAACTTGAGTGAGGAGAGTTAAGCTATGTGGATTCAAGAAAAGGAGACAACCTTTGAAAGAGAAGGTACATATTATATATGACCATCAGAGTGTGAAAAATATTAGACATGTTTATCATTCAAGTTGATGTAAAAGGACACATAGGTCATTAGACCTAATGAGCCTAGAAGAGTTAGTTTGAGCAAGTTATCCCTAGAGGCAACTTGAAGAGAGATCAGAGGAGAAGAGTATAGATAGAGGTGATCATCATTAGTTGAAGAGTATAAATATGTTTTCAAGATGATCTATTTAGGTAGATGAGTGGGTGCTTGGTTACCTACAGGGTTTGTTCCTCCTTTTAAGATAAATCTTGCTAAAGGTTTGGTTGTTGTGGGTGTTTAGCTAGACAAGGGAAGTAGCTCCTTGTGGGATTGGTATCTAAAAAAAATAAGGTATGTGTGTTCCTTGATCAGTTGATGTTGGTCCAAATGTTGGATTTTATTTTTATAGGATTGTATTCCATATTACAAGGTTTAGTGGGTTTTATCCCCTAGGAGGGTTTCCCACATATATGATGTGTTCATGTGATATATGTTCTTATGTATGCTTTGGATGTATGTGCTTTCATGTTTATGTTTCTTGATCAATACTGATGTATGCTAAATGTTTAAGAGTTGGGAATTGAATTGTATTATCTATTATCACTGATTCAACCCTTAATGATTGTACCTCTAATAATTGGTATCAAAGTAGGACCTTGTATGCAAGTTTAACCACTTGAAGGTGATCAAGGTACAATATGGCCAAATAATTGAATAAAGAGTTGAAGGATCAAGTAGAGGTTACTTATGAATGTCTAAGATCAAGTGAATAAAAATGTAATAAGCTCAAGGCACTTATTGAGAAGTATAGTGGTAAGATGAGAGAGTATGATCAAGAAGAAGCCTAGAAAAGGATCATGGCCTCATAATTTAAGGTTGTTATAGATGAGTGCATCAAAATCAATAAAGAGATATAATCTTTGAAGGAAATCTCAAGATCAAAGGATAGAAAAGAGAAGATTGACATTCTTGATGATCAATTAAGGGTTATAAAGACAAATCTATGTTTAAAAGTGGAAGTTACAGACATCTCAAGACTCAGTTAGAAGAGACAAATGCCAAATTGAGTTCAAAGGAAACTGGGCATGATGATTTGAAGTCCAATCTTGATTATATAAATATTATTGAAGAACAAGCATGTAGATTAAAGGATGGCATGGATAAAGAAGCTGAGAGGGATAAGGAGACTATCCAAGTTCTCAAAATTCAATTAGAGGCTAAAAGTTCAAGTATGAGAGATAAAGAGGATGAGAATGTTCAATTGAAGACCAAGCTAGACTCATTAAAGGATGAGCATGGACAATTTATTATCAATATAGTCAAGGTTAAAGAAGAACAAAAAGGATTATAACAAGGCAAAGAGGACGGTAGCATGAAAGACAACAATTCAAATCAAGCTAAAGGGAAAATGAAGAAACCAATTAGATAGCCAAATGCTTCAATGTATGAAATATCTCTTAATGATAATTGTTATGCCTATCATAGGTTTGGTCATAAGGCTATAAACTATAGAAGAAAGAGAAGCTAGTCATCTAGAGGTATGGATAATGTAGTCTTCTATAATTGTCATGACATGGGATATATTTCTATATTTTTTCCTAGAATACATGGGAAAAGACTAACCTAGGTATGAAGACCTAAGATAGTCAAGCTTGTGCATAATGAACAAGATGGTATATTTATTGAGATTCATAATATTCATCAAGTATAAGGTATAAGTGATGTTATTTATTTTAGTTTTCATCAAGTTGGTCGTATTGTGAAATATTTTACAAGCAATCTCTCAAATCATAAAAAGGAGCATGGACATCCTAGTGTGATAAAAAAAGTTCAATCCTTGGTATGGAATCCTAAGGAGGTAATGACCAAGATAACTAATTAAGTTGAGATGAAACATCAAGGTGGATTTCCTACTAAAGCAAAAGAGGAATCAAATTAGAAGAAGGTTCGAGAATGCCAAGAGAATGTATCATCTATCCAAATAGAAAATGAGAATAAAAAATTAGTTCAAGTCAAGCTCAAGGAAAAGACCAAAGTTCTAGTTAAGGCTAGTTCTGAGGTATGTATAGATCCAAAAGAACATCTTGTTATTGTTGAGAAAGTTTATTACAAAGAACATTAGTTGTCAAAACCTAGAGATGAGGTTATTTCTTTAGATGAAAGGGTAGGTCATGAATATTTTGTCATCTCCATATGTTATCAATCCAATTTTAGAATTAAATGAGAATATTGTAGTGTATGAAAATGTTACTTATATTAAGACCAATAAGCAAAATAACTATCGGTATCAGATGACCAAAGAGGAAAAGGAATATGAGGAGTTATGGGTAACTCTTAGTTTCACATTGTTCTAAGATATTTTAGGTTAGGGTGTCTCTATCTAGGATTCAAGGAGACAATTGACAAGAAAGAGGTTGATCAATAAAGAAAAGGATAATAAATTATAGGACAAGAATATATTTTGAAGATGTGTTGGCTAAGGGGGATCTAACTTAGTTAGATTGAGTGGCTTAAAGAGTTGTGCATGATGTGAGAGGGAGTATATGTGAGATGTTCCAGTCATGGTTGTGATATGAATAATTTTAGTGATATGAAGGTGATTAATTTCTGATTTTTTAATTTCAATATCTAGAATGCAAGTATGTGTGCTCAAGGCATGTTTAAGGATTTTGATTTAGAAGGTCTGCAGGTAGACTATGGAGGTTTCCAAGTGTCAAAACAATAAAGATGAGTTATCAAGATGTTTTTATTTCATATAAGGATGTGTTTACTCCATTCAAGTGTTCTATAGGTTATTTTATGCTTTGAAGATATTTTGTGTGTAGATTGAAGTTTTTTAAATGCTCTCAAGTTTTCCTAGTTTTGGCTTAAGGGCAAGTAGGTCAAAACCCAACTGAAGGGTCTATGGGTTCCCCAAGGTGTGTTTTATTAACCTCCAAGTGTGAGACAAGTTTTAAGTGTTTTTGTTTGATCAAAAAGTGGTGAGTTGACTGAGTTGTATTTGAAAATTTGGTATTTTTATCCATGCTATTTAGTTTAGTTCTTAAGGGAATTGAGGTTTGAGGTTACTTTATATTTTGAAATGGACAAATGGGTTGTCAAAATGTGTTTCATAGTAATTTTTAATTGTGTGGTGTCTTTCATGGATGAGGATTTGTGTAAATAGAGGGTTAATTGGTTAGTAAGTTTGTGAAGGCGCTATGGTGTAGAAGTAGAATTAGAATATTTTTTTTGGCATGAATAAGGGGAAACATGAGTGTAATTCAGATATGAAATTTCAAATCTTGAAGGTGCATACATAGAGAGATATGGATGTTTCAAGGTTCAGGTGTGGCTACTAGGCCTCTAGGCAAGGCTAGTGAAGATAAGAGTGGTCTTTGGTCATTTTATTCAAATGATAAAAGGTATGGTTGTCTCTAAATGTGTTTGTTAGTTATTTTTTTGCATATTTCCTATTTGAATATTAGCTTGTTCATTTATTTGTAATCATGGAGGTATCCTAAAGTGAGAAGCTATGAAGGTAAGTGTGTTGTTTCATCATGGTTGGAAATGGTCTGAAGGTGCTCAAAGGATGCCTAAGCTCAAGTGACTTAAGGGGAACCCCTCTTAATGTTTTAAATAAGTATTATGAGTCATATAAGTAGATAGATCCAAGGATCAAAGAAACACAAGTTTAGATTGATGTTTGTCAAAGAATAGATGACATGAGATAGAGTGTGATGTTAGGGGGAGTTTTCTAGGCTCTGTGAGCAGTTTGTCAGGTCCAAGAATTAGATAAGTCCTAATTCAAAGTTTTTCATGTCATGGGGAAACAATTGATTCATATGCTTACAAATTATAAGTATCTTGAGCATCTTAAATATTATTTAAATACATATATGATATTTGGGAACGCTTATTGACATGTTGAAGAAAAGACCCTTTGTCATTAATGTAAAAGGGGGAGAAAGATCATAATGATGTCAATATTTAAATATAGTCATTCTAAGGATGTTTTTCCATCAATTATAAAGGGGGACATTGTTAAGCATGGTCATTGATGTTAGGTCATCATTGATGTCAAATAGAGCATGATTCATAATGCATTATTGACAAAGCATTAATATTGATGGTTTGGAGCGATTTCACATATTATTATGTATATAAGGATAAATAATAAGTTGTGAGGCATCCATAGATGTCTTTTTAAAGTTATGATATATCAATTGATCATTTGGATTGAGAAACATGCATCTTCTAGATTAAGAAAAGTCAGACTATCACTGCACATCATGTAGGTATGAATGAACCATAAAGTTTATGCATTTATTTTTGGTACTCATAAAGTCAACCAAGGTCAAAGGATTTCATGGAGATGTTTTCTATAGTGTCAAGAAGGTCGCCTAAAAATTTATACTCTTGAAATTTTTTCTAGCTTAAAATAATAAAGATTCAAAATTGCTCTTGCAAACTATGCTGGGCCAAAGACTGTCAAGTTTAACTACATTGAAGTTTGAGGTCAACTAGTTAGTAGATCTAACGGTGTGAACTAAACCATAGATATTGATCCAATGGTGCACATAAAATTCAATATGTCAAAGATGAATGTGCTAGTTACATATGTCACATTCATGGATCTTGGATAGAAAATCAATGGTTCATAGATGATCATGTTATCAAAAGATCGATAGTGTGGGTCGAGTCAATAGGTCAATGTGTGCAAAAGGAATGTGGGGCTGCCAAGTGTCACAATAATGAAAAAGAATGTATTAGATCAATAATGAGAATTGAAAGATAAAGATAAGGCTAATCCATAGCTATTGATGGATCATGTTTGTTCAAAGTTTCTACGATGAATGATATGAGGTCAACATGCTCGATGTTTAACAATTGCTCAATGATCATTAGAATTTAAATATTCAAATTTGTAAAGAAAACTAGTGCTCAATTTTTGGACTATATATTTTGATCCAAGTTGAATGTATTGATGTAATAAACAAAAAATTTGTAGAGGAATTCAAGATGCATCCAGATAACCCAAGTAGAAGGTCTAAATGTCTATACAATTAAATATATGGAGCTTCAAAGTTGACTATATGTTCATTCATGGTGATACTATGTACAAAATGTTCTTCAAGTAATTATGATTTAGAAAAAGTGTGTTTTGGTGGGAGCAATAACCTAAATGTGTCTTAGAGATCATATAGAGGGGGCCCATGTAATTGAAAGTGATCCTATGTTCTTAATTTTCTTGATGGAGTACTAAATGTGTGAATAGGTCTCCATGAGACCTATAAGGGATTTTAAAGCCTGAATAAAAGGTGTAACTACTTAAGTATGACCCATAGATTCTATGGCCGATTTGTGATAATGAATTTAAGCTATGTAATAACATATTATATGTATTAATGGTTAAGGCAAGTCTTATGGCTGACCAAGAAGATAATATTAATGAAGACTCTATAAAAGAGTGGAGACCAAGGCAATGGTTTATATACTTGAGTGAGGAGAGTTAAGCTTTGTAGATTCAAGCAAAGGAGAGAACCTTTGAAAGAAAAGATATAGGTCAGATAAGACCATTAGAGTGCAAAAAATATTAGACATTTTTATCAAATCAAGTTGATGCAAAAGGACACATAGTTCATTGGACCTAATGATCCTAGAAGAGGCAGCTTGAAAAGAGATTGGAGGTGAAGAGTATAGATAGAGGTGATCATCATAAGTTGAAGAGTAAAAATAGGTGTTTAAAGTGACCTATTTAGGTATTTGAGTGGGTGCTTGGTTGCCTAAGAGGTTATTTCTTCCTTGAAAAGTAAAGCTGGATAAATGTCTAGTTGTTGTGGGTGCTTGACTAGACAAGGGAAGTAGTTCCTTGTGGGATTGGTATCTCACTAAACTAAGGGATGGGTGTTTTTTTATCAGTTGGTGATGGTCTAAATGTTGGCTTTTGTTTTTATAGGACTATAGTCAATCTTTCAAGGTTCAGTGGATTTTATCCCCTAATAAGGTTTCCCACATATATGATGTGTTCATGTGATGTATGCTCTTATGTATGATTTGGATGTATGTGCTTTCATGTTTATGCTTCTTTCATGTTTATGTTGCTTAATCAAGATTGATGTATGTTGAATGTTTAAGAGTTTGGAAATGAATTGGATTATCTAGAATCACTGATTCACCCCTACCCCCTTAGTGATTATACATATAATAAATACAAATGAAAGAGATGAGTGTATAACTTCATCAATAAGCACAAATATGCTATAAGTGGATGGTAGTGTATTACCTTCAATTTCATTTATTTTAGACTTGACTTAGTTAAATATGACATATGAGTCATAGGAAATGATAAATAGAATAATATTATGGAAATTATAGATAATTAATAGGATCATAAAATATCTCTAGACGTGACTGCTATTAGTGGATTAGAATACAATTTACTTGAGTCTATTAACCATATACTTGTCATGCTCGACTATGTTAAAGAACTAGATATTACACCTTCTACACCTATGAATGTTGAGTAATCTAGGATATTAGGGTTTTTTCCTCTTAGAATTTCTCACTTTTATTCTCTTATCATTGAAAACCTAAGGTCATTTTGATATATTAGAAACTTAGAAAATATATGAGTGTAATGTGATGAACTAACTTCAATCACCTCCTTAATGATTGACCACTGCATACATATCAAAGGGTGCACTAGGAAAGGGGTGGTAGAGCATTTGTGCTTCACAATATTATTGTCCCCTATACCACCACTTAAAACCAACACAAACATCTTCTATACACTTATCTAAGATTTGACATCTCCCTTACACACTCATCCAATTAATTAACTACCTTAAATATCCTTTATCTAAGCCAAAAACTCTTTTTTAACATTTAATGAATAATGTCAGCATAGGATGACCTTGAAATTAAAATATATTATCATGTTATGGGTCTAAGTTGGCCTCAGCTAACCTAAAATTTAAAACTATCGACAAAACCTTAAAAAGGGTTTAGGGTTAGATCTAGATATATATACACATCATTTTCACATTTCTTAGATAGACAATAACAAGAACATCATATATTGTCCATCTTCTTATCGACCATTATACTTGAGGATCATTTCTTAGGCTTTCAATACTACACTTGGAGATACAAATATTGTCTTGTGGATAAGTCTTTCAGATGCATAGAGAAGTTGTGTATATTAGACCTGACCTATCTTTGTTATCTTTAAGTACAAAAAAAACCTCTTGTGAAGCACCTTGGCCAATAGAGAGATTGAAGCTTGGAGGGTTCATCTTCAAAGGTAAGTATTCCTAACGCTTACTCCTTGCTAAATTACATAGATTTGCATTTGTTAGATTATGTATTACTCTCTCGATGCATTAGGATTTACTCTACATTAACTTGAGTAGAGATCTTCTAAGCATGTTTAATTTTATGTTTATTAACCATATTTTATTCCCCAAGATTTGGTGGGAACTAGGTTAGATTTTAATCTAATTTGTATTTACTTTGTGAATATAGAAAATATAGGACCTATCTAGGGTTATTTTATGGTGTTTATTTACTAGAGGATTTGGAACCCTATTTAATGAAATTGTTGTGGTATGGGACCCCTTGATTAAGTCTAGTGGCTCCATCTTGGTTATGACCCTGATTGTCTAAATGTACCAACTAGTAGAAGGGTAAGTGTGATTTATCTTCTTTGAAATAAGATAGTTTTTTAAATCAACTTTACTTCCCTTGTATACATTTTGGTAAACCCAACATGAATCTAACCATTATGGATTTTATTTCATGAATTAATTTATTATCATCTTATGTATTTTTATTTCTATAGTACTGTATTGAACCTATTAATACAATGTAATAATCTATGCAGGTTTAACACATAGTTGCTCTAAATTGACTTTATTTTATTTTGGTAAGTCTTCTCTAACAAAAGGTAATTGGATCAATCAAATCAACTTAATTATCTTTTTCGACTATACGTTTATAGATTTCATCGACCCAGTCAACTCTGTTGGTACCTTATTTTTAGCATACAGGTTTCACAGACATTGTCAACCCAGTCAACTCTATTATCAAAATATAAAAATCAACATTTGAGAAACACAACATAAAAATAGAACATTCAACATCTTCAAAAATTATCAATGTTCATTCTTACCTTCTTTGTCATTTCTATTTTTCATTTACAATCTTATTTTTCATAGTTTGTAGTCTATAAAATTGTAACCCTATAGTGAATTGGGTCAGCTAGTTTGACATAGTTGTGTAGCTTACTTTCTGTTTAAAAGACTCAGTCAACCTATTCGACTATATTCTTTAGGATCTTGCTTCTACAAACAATAGTGATCATGTCAACTATGTTATATAATTTTTACATATAGTGTCACTTGAACCAACTCAATACTCTTCACAAATAAAGGAATTAACCTATCTTGATAGTAATTAATTCACTTTTCATTTTTGTTACTTGATTTTTTAGAGTAATAAACATAGACTAAATAAGAGGTTTTTAATTTATGGATTTAGTCACACTATTTTTATCTTTTGCACACACTTCTAAATCACTTAGCACTAAAAAGGCATTAAATAATTTCTTCCTAAGGTCTATCTACTTGGATTTAATCACCAAGAGGTAAGTATACTTGGTAAACATGTGGTTTGTGGTATATATTGGCAAGACAGCCTACACCCTTATCATTGTAAGATTTTAAAATGAGGGGGTAGGCCCAAATACTAAGATATTACCATCACTAATATATAACCTTTTCAACCTAAACTACTTGAAACTATCCATAGATTGATTTTTAATTCCTTTTAATAGTCATCTCTCTATCACATTAATTTTATAATTTATTATAAATTAACAACATTTAGGAATGACAACTTAACTTAGCATTTACATTCCATTTTTGATGTTTATTTTTTGATCATTATATTTTCTATTACAAAATATGTACTAACCAATATTAGTATAAGGTTTATGTTGTGTGATACAATTAGATCAAACACATTGATCATATTACTTTTCTGTTTAATTAGAATTGCTTACTTATTATCTTGAAAAAAAATTCCCTATTTTTAGAATAAGTCACCCTTGTCGACTCAGTCTCTTACATGATATTTTTTCTATTTATGTTCAGTACAAAATTGCCCTATTTGATTATGTATCCTTTTATGTTGTTTAGTTTCTCCATCTATTTTACATAGTCAACCTATATGACTATGTCCTTTATAATCTATTTCATTTCCTATCTTATAGAATACTATCAGTTAGTTTGACTATGTATCTTACTATTTGATTCTTATCTACATCAAGTTTGTAACCTCTTTCATTCATCATAAATTTCCTACTTGATTATAATACAAAATTAAGTAAAACAAACATGATGATTTTTACCAACCCTAATAGGTTTCTTAAGACAAATCTTGTGGCACCCACCATGGATGAAATCAATGTCTAAGTTACCACTCGTAATACCAACTATGGGACTCATCCCCATTCATCTTCACTGCATAACCCTTTGTCTCACTAGAAGATGAGCATGATTTATAGTACATAACTAACATGATGTTTTTCAACAATTATTTCCCTCAAGATAGAGGAAAATATCCTACAACCATTTATAATTTCATGATGGATCCTCATATAGGAGAATCCCATTCACCCTCCCCTAACTTTTCTCATAGATTTGGTGAAGCCACTTTCTTTGCATTCCAACCTTTTCCTTATATTATGGTGTTTATTTACTAGAGGATTTGGAACCCTATTTAATGAAATTATTGTGGTAAGGGACCCCTTGGTTATGTTTAGTGTCTCCATCTTGGTTGACCCTGATTGTCTAAATGTACCAACTAGTAGAAGGGTAAGTGTGATTTATCTTCTCTAAAATAAGATTGTTTTTTAAATCAACTTTACTTCCCTTGTATACATTTTGGTAAACCCAACATGAATCTAACCATTATGGGTTTTATTTCATGGATTCATTTATTATCATCTTATATATATTTAATTTATATAGTACTGTATTAAACCTATTAATACAATGTAACATTCTATGTAGGTTTAACACATAGTCACTCTAAATTGACTTTATTTTATTTGGGTAAGTCTTCTCTAACAAAAGGTAATTAAATCAATCAAATCAACATAGTTATCTTTTTCAACTATAGGTTTATAGATTTCATCAACCCAGTCAACTCTGTTGGTACCTTATTTTCAGCATACAGGTTTCATAAACATTATCAACCTAGTAAACTCTATTAACAAAATATAAAAATAAACATTTGAGAAACACAACATAAAAATAGAAAATTCAA